>OX246737.1:52605247-53050247 GCA_945910005.1 Isoperla grammatica | reverse complement strand
TACGAAGTTTAATTATTAATTATCTGTGCCTTGAGAAACGGGCAGAAATTTTTAGATGTAACATCATACGATATAACAATAGATTTAAATATTCATAAATCCTAAACAAAAAGCAAGCTGAAGGCAGAACAGGGCATTATTATTATTATTATTATTATTACTATTATCATTTATTTATTTATTTAGCACATATTGCTAATATTACAAAAATACATTTCATACATGTCCCCTTTACAAGTAACACAACTTAATCACCGACAAGTTATAGCACGTTATAGCCTACAGGTTTACCACACTTCTCGCATTACATATTCTCTACATTTAATTTTAAATCTTTCCATACAATCTTCTTCTTTAAGTGCTTTGTCTTACTTATTATATGCTTTAAACCCATTATAGCAAATAGAGTTTTGAGATCTAGTTTTGTTACAGCGATTCACATTTATGTTTTCACTATTTCTAAAATTACAGTAGGTCTACACACTATCAGTTACCAATTTAACCTGATTATTAATATTATTGGGTAATAACCCTCTTGTCATCTTATGTATAAATAAAATAACATTAAAATGTATGAACTGATTAACTGAGAGCACCTTAAGTTTGTATTTAAAATGTTGTTTTGTAAAATCCGAAAAAAAAAACGAAAAAGTGCGACCAAACCCACTGAGGAGGGTTATTTCGAACAAAAAACGGGTTTTTGCCAACCCTGGTTATCACTATGAATAAAACAAGAGTATTTTGAAGATAAGTCGTTCACAAACATAATACTTTAACGTAATTGCCTGATTCTCTATCGCCCTAAATTTTCGGAACGTTCTAAGTTTAAAATGATTTTAAATAATCCGCTTAAACTGTAATGCTGCCATCTAGCGTGGATAGTAGTAACAACTTGAGAATAGTCCACAGCCCTCTTTAACATAATGGTTAACATTCTAAGGCTGTGAGCCATTATGACTTCCGCCATTTTTAGTGATTTTCTGAAATGGTTGTGAAAAAGCTATTAATTTTATTATTAATCTTATTTTAAGGTATAATAATTTATTTATATTATATGAGTGCAATTTATAATATATCTAAGGATATCTGGGTAAGAATAGTTTTGTACTTTTCAAGTTCTATGTTGTATGCGGATTGATACTAAAGTAGGTCGTACGGCTTTCTGTAATGAATTTGTGTTCTAGGGCTAGACAAGGCGTAGGCCTAGTTATAGGCCTTGTTTACCTGTCAAACTGGCAGGTTTCCTAGCTTAGGATTAGTGTTTATTAAAGAACCAACCCAAACTTTCCGCTGTCGGTTAATACTGATTACATATGATGATCGTAGACTTATCTTTTATATCAGGCAATTATGGTCTTGCTAGACCTAGGGCCTACAATGCCCCACCTAAGCCTGGCCTAGGGCCTAGCTAAGTTGTTGGCCGCAGCATTAGCACCAGGCCTAGGTCTAGGAGCCCTACAATAGGCCTAGCCTCCTGTCTCGATTTGCTTTGGCACATGCAGTAAGAGACGCGCAACCCCCAAAAAAATAGAGAGAATGCCAAAGCCTAGGTAGGCTAGGCCTAGCTCAGCAGCCTCAGATGTCGAGTTATGGCTGGAAACCGCAACTTGTTTTGGAGTCCAACTCCAAACTAAGTTAACATGATGGATCTATGTTCTAGGCCAAGGCCTATGTTGTTATGTTTGTAGAACTAATTTTGCGTGGGCCTGCTTTTTACAGAAAGTGGGGTAGGCTAGGCCAGAGGCCTAGAACTGCATCTTATTCAATTAAGAGGATAGCCTGCACCTACGAGCCTCGACCTATTGGGTCTTGGTCGTAGGTCCTAGGGTTCCACTCAATAAGGCATGGAGGCGAATGTTGGAGAATTACGAACAATGGACACTCGGCTGATCTCATTTTCAACTGACGGGATTTTAACGAATGGAGGATTTGTCTTCTCTTCTGATGCTGAAAGTGGACTTACTAATGGTGAGCATATTAATTCTATCACTCTAGACTAGGTTTATAAACCTAAGCATAAGCCTAGACCAATGTGCCCATTCAGTAGATGTAGGCGTAGGCCTACCATTACCGCTACCAGTAAGTTTGAGTGAAGAAGACTATGAGGCTTCGTTTGGTTGTTGGCCTGCATATAGGGAAACTCTGCTGGCCAGCAAGCGTGGGGCGTACATTGATGTTAATTCATGTTCAGCCAGAAAACTACTGAAATATTTGCTTTGCACTGCAGAAGTAGCCTATTTTAGATTTTTATTTTTTTTCCTAATATTGTCCACCGTTCTAAAACATGATCATCTTTTACATCAGTCGTTTTTGCTGTGTTGGAAAGTAGCGCGCTACCGGTAGCATGCTACTTTTCTTCGGTAGCGGGCTTCTTTAAAAATGTGGTAGCGAAGCGAGTAGCATGCTAAATTTTTTAAGTAGCGTCAGCGGAAATCGCCGCTACTTTATTTTCCTTCCCTGACTCAATTTTTTTGAATATGTGACTAAACACAACTCACCCACCCCAACTTGACATGGTCGTAAATATCTTCGAGGGTCAGTGGTGATGAGTGTTGATAGTAACCCGGACGGCCGGCTATGGTCGGGCGGATGGTCCCGAGATGGGTCAGTGTAATCTGTCCCCCCAGTAAACTGACCCAGCGATAAACTGTGCCAGCGATAAACTGCGCCAATGCAAACTGCGCCAATATCAACCAGACCCAATAACCTTGGAACTTTCGTGGGTTGTCAGGCAGCTGGACAATTGATATTGGCGCAGTTTATCGCTGGGTCAGTTTACCGGGGGACAGATTACAGGGTCCCCCCGAGATCAAAATTTTCTATTTATTTTACAATGTCTGTTTACCTTCAAGATTAATTAGTTAATATTTACAGATATAATTATTATAACACACTGCTTTTGTATACTAGGCCTACTAGTTAATCCATCTACACATTCACCACTTATAAAAACTGGAATAAGCATAAACTTTGTTTCATACAATTATTTTTAGAATAGTGTGATACTCCTGGAAAGTGGAAAATACCATGTTTATTTTGTTTGAAGTTTAGCGTAATATGTCATACTTGTTTTTTTCCAAAAGTAGCGCGCTACCTTTTTCAAAAAGTAGCGTGAACGCTCTACTTTTTAAGCGGAAGTAGCGGTAGCGTTAGCATGCTACTTTAAACCAGTAGGCCTAGCATTTACAACACTGCGTTTTTGCAAGATGAGATACTGGCTTTAATACGTAGGACTAAGCTAAACCTAGTGTGTAATAGCTAGAGATGTGCAAAATGGTGACAGCAAATTTGCAATACGGTACTTTTTAAAGTTGCCGTACTTTGCACACGAATCGCCTGAATTGTGATTGAATGGGACCAATTTCAATTCGCGGTATTGTACTTGAAACCGCGAACTAGCAGCAATATGAGCAATTATGCCTTATAACGCAAGCGGCAAATTACCTCGTGAACTGTGTAAAAGAAGCTATTTTTATTAATGTATCTTTTTCGACATTGACGCTCAAATTTTGGGATGTTTCGTGACCTTTATTTATTTTATTGTTTTAAATAACCATAGGTCTACTTAAAACATCCTGAAATTTGTGAAATTGATTGCTCAGGCTTCATGCAAAATTACAAAAATATCAAAACTAAAAAAAAAAAATTAAATAGCGAAATTTCATGAAATTCAGTTTCTAAGCTGTGAAATATCAAAGTTTAAAAACCTTTTTTGTGCATCTCTAGTAATAGCCTACCCTAGGTGTACAGTAGACTTTATTAACTTAAATGGGGCCCATATTAACCAATGCCAATGATGAATTCATATTTTACAGATGATGGCATCCCAACCACCACTTACGTTACATTGCCATTTCAATTCATACAAGACAATTCAATTCTGGATGGAGGCCCTTTTACTGTACTCCTTGACACCAGCCACCTTGGCATGGTTGGCGGAGACTCTCATCAGGTGGAGCTGACGACAGAGGTTACGGAAGATGACGGGAACAATCAACTCATCCTTGACACTGGGGGAGACATGAATGCCAACCAAGTTCTTATAGATGATCAGTGCCAAGATAATGGAGGCACTCTAGGGCTAGACATGACAACCATGGAGTTGACCACATTAGGTGGTGAAGATCAGGTCATTAGTCTACAGCCTGATGAAGACGAAAATATGAATATCCAAGAACAAACCAGCGATCTTCAAACCAGTGACCTTCTGTTTCCCTCCGAACCATCGATATTTCCTTTACCTCCGTCGCCAGCAAAGAGAGGACCTGGCAGACCAAGACGAGAAGAATCAGAACTTGTAGAACCACCAGTTGGAAAGGTAAAATTAACAAATTGCTATATGCCTAAACTAGAGATGTACCGATACCAATAATACCGATATTGAGAATTGACCGATACGTGTGGTATCGGTGGAATTGGTATTGGAACATTTTACCGGTACTGTTCAAGTCATTACCGTTTAAGTTTAAGCTGTTTTCATCTACCGATATCTTGTAAAAATTGTAACGTCATTTAGTCGCTATCACTGCAATACAACACCTCTACCCGGTACATATTTTCATTTGCAAAGTGTAAACTTGTGTAAGAAATAATAGTTTATCAATTATATTGTAGTTTCAGAACTAAATTTGTAGAACATTCTAAATAAACAGGAATCAATTCATAAAAAAAAAATAGAAAAAATAGAATAGAAAAAAAGAACAGATCGATAGAATCAGTATGGCCACATTGTGGAATTGGTCCATCTCTGCAAAAGCCAACGACACCCAAACTTTTTTGATTAAGAGCGAAGGGTAGTCTCTACCTCAAAAGCCGCAGAAAATGTTAATTAATTAATTATATCTCAAGATTTAAAGAAGGAATCGATAATCTAAATCAACAGCGCACTGTGTTTTGGTAAGCCCTACATAGTAGGCCTACATAGTGAATAAAATATTACAACCATTAGCGTAGTTTTTGATTATTAATTCGATAATTAGTAATAAAATTAATTACACATAAAAAACATACTGATTATAATGTAATACACAACTTAAAGCATTTAGTGTGCAGGGCTTACTAAACCACAGTGCGCTGTTGATTCAGATTTTCGATTTCGAAGCCCATTCTTGTGATATAATTTAAAACTGAAAATTTTGTGCGGTTTTTGACGGAGAGGTATCCTTCCCTGTTAAGGGCATACAATCTTGCCTCGTAACACTGAGTGTGTCGGAATGTGTCATCATAGGCGTAGGTAGGCTACCTTTTTTGCAAGATAGTTTTCGGAATTACTCTGTGAATGACTGAAGACATTCCAATGGACAATAATGGTTCACGATACCAAGAAGATAGGCCTACATGTTTATTTACAACTTCAATCATTATTATGACTACAAAATTTGGTAATTTTGAATACAAGGAACTATGTATTATTAGTTACTATGCTTACTAAGTTGCATTTTGATTTCAGTTATTTTTTTACGTAATACCATTATGGAAGAGCAGTAAAATAGAATGCGAATGGCGCAGCTTGTTTTTTATTAGTGTTCTTTCTTTGGTACAATCATGAAAGTTTGACTGCATTTTTGTCTAAAGTGGCATATTTCAGACGATGATGATGATATGTCATGATGCAGGAAGCAGGATATTCCGACTATTACTCTGCGGTAAATTGACCGATCGCTCCTTTATTGTCATCTGATGCTGGGTGGCTTGGAGCAAAGGGAATTGTGAAAGTTTCGGTTCGAGGTTTTGCCATTTGAAGTCATTCAAATTTCCCAAACCGAACAATTTTGCACTTAACTACATAATTCTACAATAATTACTAATACTGAACTAAAAATTGTCTGTAGAAAGTAAACACAAAAACAACAAAAATAGCAGTTGTAAGCTATCGTTTGCTATCCTTAAAAACAATTTGAGTAACTGTAATGCATTTTGAATAGACCTAACCTCTAACCTGACTAGTGTTGGCAAATTGAAAATTTTCAATTGAAAATTTTCAGTGAAATGAAAAATTTTCAGAAAATTTTCAAGAGACTTTTTCAGAAAATTTTCAAATAATTTTTATTGCTAATATGATTTAGGTTGGTCATCTTACATCATCTGATAGTATTAGATACCAAAGAAAAGCATGTGGAATTGTGATACTGAATACCCATTTAAATGTCCATTCAATGCAAAAATGCATCTTGTTGCCTGCCAGAAAATTAAAGTTATATTCAAACAAAATGTCTTTGAATACCTTCTATATTAAGGGCCAGTATTACAATCAACAAATAACAATAAAATCTGTTGAAGATAACAAAGCAATTTGTTGTAAGCAATAATTGGTTGATTTCAAAGAAGACACTGAAGGGAGGTTGCCAATGGTGAACACAAGCTCATTGAAATAGCGGGCCTAAACCCCCGTTTACGTTACTCTCATCTTACGATCGTAAGACTACATTACCGACCAACCGACGGTCATTTTCCAAGTGTAAACGCTGCACAGTTAGTAAATCAGTCGGTAGGTCTACCAGAGTACACTTACGGCAGTTAGTATACTAGTTGCCATCTAAACTTGATCTAAAGAAATATCTATACAATACAACTCGATTGTTTCGTCTAATACGTGACATATGAATTAAATAAAACCAGTTTCTACGCCAATTAAACAACAACGTAAAAGATAACCTCAATAATACACCAAGCTCCATCGTCCCGCCATTTGTATTTTTGAAATTGTGTTCAGTATTCCGTGGATCCGTGATGACTGTGTATGAACGCTGGTAGAGTTATGAACGTCAAGCACCCAGAACCTACGATCGTAGCGATGAGGGTAACGTAAACGAGGTGTCAGTAGGCTATTTTGGTAACGATAATCAACAAGTGTCTGAGTTGCTTTTCAATACAGACACATTACCAGTAAGTTTAAGTTAAATATAAAACCCATTTTTTAAAGTACAAACATCAAGTTATATGATAACACTAAATATTTTTTTTTTGAAAATTTGTTGAAAATTTTCACGAAAATTTTCATGAAAATTTTCATGAAATTTTCAACAAATCAGAATTTTCTGAAAATTGCCAACACTAAACCTGACCCTTAAATGCTTTCCCTGAATCATCCCCCTTGGGAACTACCTATTTGCTTATTCGATTGCACATTCCTAATTCGGAATTCCTAATATTACAGTAAAACTTCTTTATAACGAACTCTTGGGGGCCAGGTTATTATTTTGTTATAAAGAACATTTCGTTAAAAGATGCTACCTTTACGTGCATAAGAACCTTTTGAGACCTCAAAAACAGTTTGTTAAATAGATCATTTCATTTTGTTATAAAGACGTTTGTGATAAAGAAGTTTCACTGTACTAGTAATTACTCGTTATAAAGGCTCGAGCACTAGTTTATTATTTCATCATCATCATTATCCATCGCCGTTTCCTGCTTCTGGCAGGGTCAGCTTGGGTTTCGCAACCAAATTTTTCCACCTTTTCCTATCTTCCCACAATCGTACTTCCTCTACTTGCTCCCAGTTCTCTCCTCTGTTGTGTAGGTCTTCAGCAATCTTTTCCTTCATCTCTTCCTTGGTCTTCCCCATCTTCTTCTTCCTTCGATCCTTTGTTCATATATTCTCCTGGGCATCCTCTCTTCTGTCATCCGTTTCATGTGTCCAAACCATCTCAGCCTTGTCCTTCCCATCCTGTCCCCTAGCTTCTCCACACCAAGCATTTCTCTAATGTTTGTGTTTCTAATTCTGTCTCTTCTTATTATTTATGAATCCAAAATAGTATGTTAGGGAAATATCTTTGCTGTGTAATGTGTGTATTCATTGTTATTGAATGTTTGTTCCAGGGTCCATTCAAGTGTGCCATCTGTAATGCAGAGTACCCCCAATGGTCCCAATTAAAGCGACACAGTAAATTTCACTCTGATGACAAACCATATCGTTGTAACTCATGTTCTTCATCATTTAATGTAGAGGTAAGAAAACATGTTAAAACTAGACATGAAATTGAGAACCAATCAATATGGAACCTGATGTAGTCTGAATGTTTTTTAAAGGAGTTTGGTAGAGTAGAGCAATGCATAATTTATTTAGCTTAATGGTAGGTACCGGTAGCCTAGAAGGGCCTACTAACTAAACTTCTAACGCCTATAGCCCTATTTGGACAAATATATTAATCATATATATGATTTACCGGTACATGTTATACATTATACAGTATAGTAGGTATAATACAATATTGTATTATACCTACTATACTGTATAATGTATAACATGTACCGGTACATATGTATTAGCAAATCTATTTACAGTGCCATATTTTATTACTATTTCCTATAAGGTAACATAAGATATCTGTAAATTAATTTCATGTTATTTCTTCAGTACAATTTGACTCTCCACCTGGCAACACACAATCCTGATGACCACTGCTGCCCACAGTGTAATAAGAAGTTCTCTCGTGTTGCAAGCCTGAAGGCTCACGTCATACTTCACATGAAGGAAGAGAACCTCTTTTGCTCCGAGTGTGGGGACGAGTTTGCTACACAGGTCCAGGTTGATGAACATAAAAAGGTTGGCATTGTCTTCATCATACTCATATCGGTCACTCATCATAAGTCATATAACACATCACAGTAAATAAATACCGTATTGACCCGAATATAACACATCACAGTTTCATGCCCCTCGTAGGGTTAGCTTGGCAACAATACAATTTTGTTCCATTATCCCGTCTGTGTTCGCCTCTCTTATGCAGGTCTCTCCATACTGTCTCATTCCATTCCTAGACAGTACCTTTTACTTATTTAATAGGGCCTATAGCCTATCTTGTTGAGAAATTAAAGAGATTAACAAGGAAAAAATGCAATCACCACTCAATGGCCTATAAGAAAAACATGGATGAGAGAGAGAGAGAGAGAGAGATAGACTGTCCTTTTGTGACATCTTAATGCTTATAGACTTGTGTTTTTCCCCCTAGGAACATCTTGCCGAGTGGGTGAAGAATGTTAAGGTTCACTCGTGCCGGTTATGTAACCGTCAGTTTCCGAGATCATCTGCATTCCGAGAGCACATGAAGGAGCACTACAAAGTGAAAGCCTCTCTCACTCATAAAGTGCACAAGCGGAACATTGACCGCAGCACTTTCAGCCACAAGTGTGATGCTTGCCACAAGTGTTTCCAGGTAATGTAATGTTAATCCCAAAATGATTTCCATAGGCCTAGTTACGTACCTACCTATATGTTTTTTCTTTTTTGTCGACGTGTTTGGAACGCATTGCTTGCTTTGCAATTTCTCTCTATTTCTTATTTTATTCATGATGCAGAATGACACCCTACAACATTGGTTGAACAGTGTACGTTCAGCCATTGTACGTACATACTGTATATAACCAGTAGCCAGTAGTTTTAAAAGTCTCCCTCTGCCCTGCGATTCTGTAAGGATAACAAAACTCTTATTATCGAGATATCAATTTTGCTATCTTGCGGTTAGGGGATACAACAATTAACATAACAAGAGTCTTGTTATCCAATACAGAATTGCAGGACTGGTGAGCAAGACAATCGTCAAAACAACCAGAGTTTTGTTGGTGTTTTTTGTTATTTGTGTTTTCTTTGCTACATGGCTTGCCTATTGGTTCGGGTAAGCTGTTAGCTCCTATCCTTCTTTCCCACTATGTGTAGTAAACATGTGTACATATACAGTAGTACGTACAATATGTACTGCACTTCAAATCCCATGCTGCTCAATCCACATATATAGCCTACTATTTATATAAGATAAGGATCACATTTCAGAGAATAAATAATTATTAATTAATGAGCGAGCAATTGTTAACCTGCGAACATCTTTAATAGCCTTGCATTATACACACAGTTTGTCCTACCTTCATATGTAGGTAGCCTATTGTTTAATTGTTTTATTAGAGGCAAAAGTCCTATATTGTTATATATATATATCTTGACCCCGTTTCCAACATTAATTATCGGGTAGGGGGGAGTATCAAAGTACCCTACTCCATGTTTTGGGATAATATCTTCGTTGCCGGCTAGCCAGGCCTGACACAACCACCTCCTCAACCTCTTCCTCGATCACTTCTTCCGTTACCAGAGGGCTGTTTAGTAGTTCCCTCCATCTCTCACGGTTTTCCCATAGTCTTTCTGTTTCAACTTCGTTCCATGATCTTCCTCTATTCTCCACACTGTCTTTGATCTGATTCATCCACTTGTCTCTTGGTCGGCCTACTTTCTTCTTATGCCCTTCTTCTTGTTGTTGTTCAAACTCTCTTCTTGGTATCCTAGTCAGGTCCATCCTTTTCATATGTCCAAACCAACGAAGACGTTCTCTCTCCAATCTTACCTTCACGCTTTCAACACCTAATCTTTCTCTGATTACACTACTTCTAATCCTGTCATTCTTTGTCACACCCAGTGTGCTTCTCAAGAACTTAATTTCTGCTGCCACTATTCGATTTTCCGCTTTGAATCCCATGGTCCATGTAACTGTGGCATATGGTAGAAAGTATAGTTTGTATATATTATATTGGTGGGAATTATTTTACTTAAAAAGTCGTTTCACTTTTAAAAAGAATAGTATGGAGCATCACTAGGCCTAATTGATATAATTTTGTTAAGATCGGCTCACCTCAGAATCGAGCATTTTTTTCTGTGCTTGACTTCACTTTAATGTGTCCAGTCCAATCCAGCCTATTCGAGGATTGCACAGCCCTGCTAAGTATGAGTTCTACTTCAAGAACCCAAAATTTATCTTACTATGTATTCTCTTTCAACCTGTTTGTGTTTACATACTAATAACTAACTAATTAGTAATCACACTAATTATATTTATTTTTCATCATATGATGATGCTATTTTTAACCGGAGGCCAACATGTGGACTGTTTCAGAAACCGAGCCAGCTGGTGCGACACCGGCGCATCCACACGGGCGAGCGTCCGTACAAGTGTCCCCAGTGCAGCAAGGCGTTCAATCAGAAGGGCTCGCTGCAGATCCACCTGTGCAAGCACAGCGGCATACGGCCGTTTGTGTGCGAGTTCTGTGCCGCCACCTTCAGCCAGAGGGGCAACCTGCGGGCGCACATTGTCCGCGTTCACACCATCCCGCTGTCCGGCGAGCAGGTCTTCAAGTGCATGGACTGCCCTTGCGTGTTCAAGAAGCTCGGCAGTCTCAACTCACACCTCAGCCGTTCGCATTCCGTCGACGGCCAGCAGAAGTTGTCGGAGGAATGCTCTCGACAGGTGAGATTAGATTACGGTTCATAGTTTTAAAAGCTTGTGATAGATCTAGGCCAGGAAAATCTGCCAAATATTTTGTAGGCCTAGGCTACTAAGTGGTTTTCACCATGGCAACAACCAATGCAATGCATGGATGGATGGTTGGTGGTAGCTGGTGTGGATTCAGTAATTTCTTAGATAACCCTACAGCTTGTTTGCTATTGTGGCCTGTATTCAAATCTTCTACAGAAACTTCATCACTAGCTTGCATTATATATGTACATTTGAATTAAGTCTGAGTTTGCGGGTGCACATTGTCCACATGCACACCATCCCGCTGTCCGGCGAGCAGGTCTTCAAGTGCATGGACTGCCCTTGCGTGTTCAAGAAGCTTAATGATATGATATGGGCAGGTCAGAAAAGAAAGCCATTTTATATTGGATAGCGAGGAAGAAGAATGGCTGAGGAAGCCGCACTCTCTGCATAGGAAAAATAAAAGTCTGAGTTTGTATGAAGGTTTACTATAAAGGCACATTCAGAATTACTACACAGTTACTAACTTTAGCATCCATACCGACTTGTCGTTAACTTAGTCGCCAAGTATGCAAACAAACTCAGTTTTGAGGTTAACTGATAAATGGTCTACATGTAGGCCTAATACAACATTCATAACTTCATAAGCTTTTAAGCTTTTATAACATAGTGTAGTGGCTGTAGACCATAGCCTTGACTTCATTAATTTGATAAAAACTTGCTCAATCATTATTTCAAATAAAATTTAGGTAATATAGTCTACTTAAGAAAAGGTAAGTTTTAAGTTAACTTCTAAGTGAATTCTGAATTGCCCTTTAGCCTATATCATGATTAAATCATTGACCCAAGCATACTAGGAGGTATTGTGTGTATTTTCTATTTTCTATGTAGCCCTATTTTATGTAGGCTACCTGTCATAGATTACTAGTAGTCTAATCCAGATAGTGTTTAAGATCAACAAATCTTTGTCTGCCAGATGGATGTGGAGGCAGCATTGGCCCAACTGGTTGGTCTGGAGGGTGACAAATCCGACATCGGTGCAAAGGACATCGTTGAGAAAGCCATGGTCAGCAGTGGAATAGATGGTGACCCAGATCTGTCAAACCTTGAGATGGGCCTAAGAGAAAAGAAAGGTTTTCGTGGCAAGGACAAAGATTGTTCTAGTGTAAAAACAATTACGCTCTCGGATCGAGCCATGGATGGGAGTATGAGACGGTACCACATCAGAACGAGAATGGTGAACAAAGTTCGGTGGTTGCAATGCACTTATTGTAACAAAGAATTTAAAAAGCCTTCCGATCTTGTTCGGCACATGCGAATACACTTACTTGAGCGACCGTACAAGTGCAACAGCTGCTTCAGAACTTTTACGGTTAAGTCTTCGTTGACGGCCCACATTCGAACTCACACGGGCATCAAGAACCACAATTGTCCCACGTGCTACAAGAAGTTTTCGACGCTTAGTTCCTTGAAAGTCCACCAAAGAATTCACACGGGCACGAAACCTTTCGAGTGCCACATTTGCGGACGAACGTTCCGCACGTCCGGCCACTGCAAGTCGCACGTCGCCATCACTCACAACATTGTCGGAACTCGGAACACCAAGTCGACCGCCCTCGAAGACGCCCGGAAGAATGCCAGGGTGGACTTACCCGAGATACTCTTGCAAGACCCCATCCTACTCACCGAGTCGGGCCCCGTGCCGCTACCGCAGAAGCTGCAGGCGACCAACGGACCGGAACGACCGTACAAGTGTGGCTCTTGCACGGTGGCCTTCAGGAAGTCGAGTCATCTGTTGCAGCACCAACGGAAGCACACCGGTGAACGGCCGTTTGTCTGCACGTTGTGTTCACGGCGGTTTGTGTCTAATGGAGTCCTCAAAGCTCACCTGCGCACCCATGAAGGACTCAAGCCCTTTAGGTAAGAAAGCCTTGTTAGCAGTCACTAAGGATGTGAAGAAATTCTCAAAATGGTATAAACAAATTTCATTTTGACTCAATTTACACTCAGTTGTTGAGTGTTGGTATAGGATGCAGTTTAGCTTACCTGCAAGTAAGATGAGAAATTTGAGAGTTACTATTAACATTGAAAAGACATAAAAGATAGGCCTACCTATGTAAACGAGTTATTTTGACACAAGGTCTTGATCATTCAGCACCATGTAAAATTAGAGAGCTCACTCATCATGGTGCTTTGCCAGGGGGGTCGACTTGTATTGTATTGTTTTGTGATATCGATGTTTTGATAGTTAAAAAAATCTTGTCTCACAAGTCACAAGTGACGTTACTTAGGCCTGCTTAAGTAGTTAGCCTATCTGAGTGCAATCTTCTTAGCTAACCATGGCTTTGGCTTGTGTTCTGTACTGTATTAATCTTGACGTAGTCCCACGGGTAGACCATCCTAATTCTATGTGTGGTGATTTCTTTCAGTTGTACGATGTGCAGCCATTCCTTCTCTACTAACGGCAGTCTGAAACGTCATCTAGCCACCCACAGTGAGTCTCGTCCCTTCATGTGTCCGTACTGTAACAAAACCTTCAAGTCATCGGTCAACACCAGGAAACACATGAAAACGCACAAGACGGAGCTCGCCATGCAGGTACGAAATCTGATACCTAAATGATTTTAAGGCTTTTTAGGTCTACTATTCATGAAGAAAAAAATATTCAATATTTGTTTTTGATAACCAAAACTTTAATCATGAACTTTTATTCAATATTTGATTTGAACCTGAAAATCACTACTGTATTCATTCATTCTTACTACATGTTACTATAGGCCTATTATGTGTTAGTGTTTATGCTTTTTAATGTTCTCAGGTTTTACAACAAAGTTTAAAGAACAAGCATGATGGTAATACGTTGATAGTGTCATCCGGTCAAGAGCACACAGTGTTGGAGACGCACTTTGTGTCCCCCGACTTTGCCCAAGCATTCTCCGACCAACCGTTCCACATTGTGACCAGCAACCCCGAACACATGGATCAAGAGGAACATGGATATGTGCAGAACACACTTGCACCGTCACTTATCTCAAGTAACTACTGTACCTACTTATTCTATTGTTCTATTATTCTGTCATTGATATTAGTCTGCTGTATGTCTGTTAATTAATATATACCCTTTTTTATAACCTTAGTATGTACACTCGCCATCAATTAATGAGCACCAGTGTCACGTAGAGCCAGAGGATCTGGGTTCGATCCCAGTAAGATTAAATTGTATTGCAATTGCTATACAATATCCATAAAAGTGGATTTAGTTTGTACATAGGTCGTATTAGAGATATACGTAAAAATTGCAAACACGATAATTGCGATTGAAAAATAATTGCTCCAAATCGCTTTTTTTTAGTTTTTTCACACTTTCTTTTGTTCTATTTTGTTTAGTGGTACTTCAGACTGTTTTATGTTTGCAAATTTTTGTGATATCTGATATCTGCCTTTAATTAATGTGACTTCAAGACGTGGTTGCCTGTAGCCCAAATTTCAAACCCAATTTCAACCAATGACAGAAAGTAAAGCTATAATTTAAGACAGTACGTATAGGACTAATGAAATGTGTATTCTTTTTCAGACAACTTAGATTTGAATACTCAAACCAACCCTTCTGTGATAATGCACACTTTACATGCAGATGCATCTGGTATGATAACACTTCCAAACTTAGGGCAAAGTTCAGAAAACCTCAATGAACTTGAGCGGACCCTTAATGAGCAGATATTTGGCGGCGGCATTGTGGTAGAAAATCCTAACCCTCCTGATGAGGTAAATGACAACAGTGATGTTGAGTCGACAACAAGTGACGATCTAGCTCAAGCATTAACTTCTGAACCTCCGGAGATGAACATGCCAACATCAGAGCAAATTGTCGGCGGTGGCAGTAAAAGTGATCAACCAGGCAACATGTTTGAAACCATGGAATTTGATTCGTGTGTTTTTCCTGGTATTTCCATGCAGGTGAGAATGAAAATAGTCTGTGTATTTACACTTAACAGCATTTTCAAGATTTTTCTTTTTAGCTCACTTGTTTCTAGATTTTAATTTGATCAACAGACAAATTCAGTATTGTCGGAAATAAATCCCCACTATACAGTTATCTCCAGTAGAGTCAGCAGACAAATTCAGTATTGTCGGAAATAAATCCCCACTATACAGTTATCTCCAGTAGAGTCAGAACAGGGGGCAGAGTACCTCCCCCCCACGCTGAAGTAGGAGAAGAGTATAGTGTATGACTTTGTCCCCCCTGAGGAACAGGAGAATCTGAAGACTAGCCATATGCTCCCAATTATCACTATAGATGCGCAAAAATGGTGACAACGAAATTCGTGATAATTTTTTAAAGATGCCGTAATCCCTTCAAATTCAGTTTGCACACGAATCATCTGAATTGAGATTGAATATGGCAATTTCTATTTGCGAAACTTTGCAACATTGTAGTTGAAAACGCGAACTAGCGGCGAAATAAGCAATAATTAGAGGTGTGCGAGTAGCACTTTTACAAGTCGAGTCGAGTCGAGTCGAGTAGTCTTCTAGATACTCGAGTATCGAGTCGAGCTCAAGTTTTTTTTTACTTTTGCATTTTTAGTTAAAAAAAAGGAAATCAATCACACAATAACGTACAGAAATAGATAATCAGTCTATATACAGTACATAGTAGCTAGATTGATGCATATTATATCTTGCGGAATATAGCGATTAGTGCAACTGAACCTTCAAGACTGACGTTAATTAGACACGAATTTAATAATGTGCTGTGCTGTCTGTGCAGTGCAGTGAAATAAAAGTTCCAAGCACTACTTGTGATGTTCAAGAGGCCAAGGCCTAGACTTTGGCGGTTAAAAGATGAATATAGGCTCATGACTAGGTACTTGTATATAGGCCTACATTGGCCCGACATTAGGCCTATTATTGCGATTATTATTATTATTATTATTATTATTATTATTATTATTATTATTATTACGTCTTTATTTATTGACGCTAGACCTAGGTTAGGATACATCACAAATTCAGGTAGGATTAATTTAACACTGGATGGATATCGGCGTGAGCGATGTCATTTTCATAATTTGTAGGTTAGGCCTTTTAACTCGAAATTTTCGAGCCTAAACTACTACTCGACTCGACTTCGAGCTTGAAAAACTACTCGAAAAAGCTCGAGAAATCGAGTACTCGCACATCCCTAGCAATAATGCATTAAAACCCGAATTAACTCGCGAAATTTAAAACAGTCTAAAATAAGCTATTTTTTTAAATGTGTATTTTTCGAAATTGACGCTCAAATTTCTGTTGTGCATTGTTGGGATGTTTGGTATAACCTTTACTGTTGTTACAATGTCACTAGTTACAAGAAAAAATATATCAACTTTTTTTTACTCGTATGGGAACCAATTTGTGTTTCTTTTAAATAAGGAAATTTCCGAAATCCAGTTTTCCATGTTTCCAGTTTTTCAAAGCCGCAAAATATCAAAGCTTAAAAATCCATTTTTGCGCATCTCTATAATGATCACTTACGAGTTACGACAAACGACCTCTTCTCCTTCGGCGGCTGGGGCATCACCCAAGTATTCGTATTACTGTAGTTAATTCTCAGTAGGGAAAACAATTTTCCTCATTCACCCCCTAGAAAGACTTAGGCCCTACTTCCAACATGCCTGGTAGTCCCTCATTAGTCATTACTCATTAGGTATATAAAAACTGAGCAAACCTAAAAAAATACATTTCAGCTTATCAGGAATTATTCTATTGCTGAATAATTTTGATTAACTTGTAGTTAGACTCTAGATCACTTAGCATTGAGTAGATACTCTAAACTGAAACTTAACCTAGAATAAATACAGTATTGAGTAGGCTGTAAAGTTCTACCTAGGCCTAGGTACCAGGATAGACATATGTAGGTATGCGGAAGAATACAAATGTTATCAGAGTATTGCTGTTTATTGGTACAGTATTACTTGCACGGATGCAACATCCCTATCAATCACACACCACAGAGGACTTGACCCGGAGGCTGCCCAACACTCACTGCCCCTTCCACCGTGGGCTTCCAACCCCCACCGGGCACCGACGGTGACTTGTCCGCTCTCTAGCGGCCTGTGAGACAAGGTGACCATGGAATGTCACAAAGCATATAGTACATGTATGCACTGACAAGGGTGGGTGATAGAAGCAGGATTTAAGGTCAAGAAGAGGACAGGCTTGCTAGGCCTTCACCTACTTTTTGTTAAGGTTACGTAACTGCTACGATTTGCTGACATAGTGTGGATGTTTCCAAGTTCTTATCTCCAGGTGCCTGCACAGTTATCAGACAATGCTTAGCTTTAAAAGATAGATTGTAATCCATGAGGGTTTTGGGTAGCAGAAGTACAGTAATAGATGTCCCAAGTTTTACAAGACTGTTTTTGTGTGACAGGGTGATGTAATTGGATTGGATGGCACACCTCTCACAACGAATATGGCGAGCATATTGCCAGCGCAGACAGCTAGTTCAACAGTCTGTGAAGAACCTCAAGAGGAGCAAGTTGAGCAGCCGGAGAACGTGGTGGAAGAGGTCACTCGACCAGTCCGTGGCAGATCTCACGTGTATGTTTACGTACCATTCACCGTTGATTATGGTTTGATTAGGAGGGCCAAAAGTTGTGATGTATTAATGGTTTTCAACGCAGTATATTAATGTAGAAGGTTGTAACTTACAGTTATTTCAAGTGATAATATATTAATAAATAATAATGGATATAATTTTTAAATTACTCGGAGCCTGTTTTCATTCTTTTGAATGTTCACCCTATGCTCAGAGGTGTCTTAAGGAAACGTAACTTTGATATTACAAGTGTACAGGGGTTCAGGTGAAGTGTCAGTGTCTGGTAGTCAAGCATGGAAGAGCCTCAGTTTCAATATCTAATTCTTTGCTTGATGCTTAAATGCTGAGTACATTGCCCTCATCCGTATTCATGGCTAGGCCTTACCTCATATATTCATCATCGGAAAGATGGAGAACACATTTCAGGCCATGAAAAAGTAGACGGTTACTTATCACTCAATCAGTCTCCAGCATAGTGCGGAGGTGAGTCTGTTTTCTGCGTTATTGTTGTACGGTAGGCCTACATCAAACATTTGCAATATGTAATGCAATGAAATATTAGCTACCAAGCCTAATAATACCTATTAGGGATGACATCGGGTAATAAAATTCGGAACCGGTTCCAGCTCTCATATTACCCGGGTACCCGGATCCTGAAAACATATTTTTCGATGTGTAGGCTTGATTTGAAGGTCGTCGCTAGGCCTTGTGAAGGGCGCGGGGCGCGAAGACAAGGGACGAATGACATGCATGCCGCCTACTCGAAGAGCCCCTTGGAATACGCCTGCAGTAATCACGTCGAGTAAAAAAAAACATTTCGCAATACACAACTGAAGCACGTACATAAAACATGCTATTTCAAGTAAAATAAATTGTAATAGAACAAGTGTTAGCCAGAATGTTCACCAGAATGTTAAACAATGAACAAACAGTAACGAATGCAAGTCGGTTCGCGTCTGTTCTGTTCCCCGCCGGGTCACGTGTTGTGGAAGGGTAGGCTCGCGCCGTACCTGCTGGCTCCATCGAAATCAACCGCAGCAATACTGGCGCGTAAATATATGCTAGAAACGGACTAAAAAATTACCCGGACCCGAAAAACGGCTCCGGGTAATACTTTGGAGCCGGGTACCCGGGTTACCCGGGTACCCGATGTCATCCCTAATACCTATATCTTTTGTATTTGCTATTGTAGGCCTATGCAGGCATGGCATGCTGCTAGGACTGCATCAAACACAACACTAGTATATAGATATATTTTAAGAAATCTGTTTTATTACTGGTGTGGCTGCAAAATAATACAGTACAAGGTCATGCATAGAGCTAATTTCCTTCAGCAAACCACGAAGAAATATCTTTAAAGTTTAATTGGTTCAAAATATTTCTTCTGTATTAAATTTAACTACCGTAGCCTACTGCTAGATCTAGGTTTTTTATAGTATCAGTACTTTCAAAAGTTTTTCTAATTTTATTTCCTGAGAATGATTTGAAAACAAACCTTTAAATGTTAAAAACATTATTTTAGTGCCTACAGCGAGAAATTGTACGTTCTCTCATTACTAGTGGCTAACCCAAGGTCCAATATTATCAGGTCTTGCAATGCTGTAAGGATCCTAATCCAATGTGTCCTAAAATCTGTACCTATTTTCCAGGTGTCCTGAATGCAATCGTGCCTTCAAGAAATTGAGCCACCTTAAGTCTCATCGGCTTACACACAATGCAGAGAAAACTATCGAGTGTGAGCACTGTGAAAAGAAATATTCAAGCCTTGCTGCACTAAGGGTTAGTTGATTTCATTATTTTTCACTCTGGCAGTTAATTTATTTCAAAGTATAGGAGGCTCAAACTAACAAAAGATAGCGCTGCTAAGCTACCTCCTTATCTGTGCCATTGATGGTTTCAACAAGTCAACGATGAACGATGTCGATGAGTAATCTCCTTCTCATAGAAGTGTATTTCTATTTTCTTGTCACCAGATTGATCTAGTCTATTTTGAGTGGCCTATACATGCTGTAGCATGTTTTATTTTTAACTGACGTGTTGATTGTCCCACTGCGAGTGCGATTTCGTCGTAACTAACGTAACTCGTTTTGTTTCCAGGCTCACCAGAAGACCCACCTTAAAGAGAAGGACTTTGTTTGTCCCGTTTGCGCGTGCCAGTTCACGACCAATGGCTCGTTGATCCGCCACATGGAGGTGCACAGCTCTAGGCGGCCGTTCAAGTGCAGCATCTGCTCGCTGTGGTTCCGCACTGCGATGCAGGTCCGCAAGCACATCAAGCTGCACGACCCGCACGCGAGAGCTGGCAACGTTGTGGCGCAGGACGTGGCAACGGCGCCACTGCGGGGACGGAGACGTGCGGCCATCATCCGGCTGTCGGCCGAGGAGACGGAGAACCTCGCCAGGCAGTCGCTGCTCGAGGCCAACTCTGTGTCCGAGGAGGTGCTCATCGCCTCCGCCGCCGAGACAAACAGGGTCAGCGAACTCAAGGTAAGCTGACCGGGCTTTATTTCACTGATTTATATTTCTCTTTTAATGAGCCTATTGTTGACAGTAACTTGATGATACATATATTGGTTGGTCACAAATAAATAAATCATTGATAGGCCACTACTTAATTTAGAAGTATAGCCTAAACATAGTAAAATTATGTACAGTAAACCCTCGTTAATACGAACATCAAGGGACCCAGAAATCGTTAGTTGGTAATATAAAAATTCGTAATATCGCAAAAACGTCGAAATTCAATAGTACCAGCCAAAATAAACGTATCTACAAACAATCAATGTTTTCCAATGGATAGTAGCGCGCGGGTATGATGTTTTGTGCGTGAATAGTAGGTGGACTAAGCGGGCACGTTGCAGTGAGCAAGCCACGCCCCTCAACAGCTGTAAGGGCTGGCGCGCGCATCCGATTGCGCCTGCGGGCGGTGGAGGGGGAAGGGAAAACCAAGCACCAACAAAACCAGTACGTACGCTCGGCGGACAAAAATCTTGATACCTACGCCTACTCTGCGAGTTGAACTCTCGGACACATTATTTTGTTTGTGCGGGTTCAAAATTATTAGTTCGTATTAAACAACAAACATTATGTATAGGCCTAAGTACCATCCAGGGCATAAATAATTAGTTCGTATTACGATATCCGTTTTATTTAACATTGAGTGTCCTATTTACGCGGGCTGGGTCTTGCTCAGCTTACTATTCGTATTATCTGAGAATTCGCACTAACCGAGTTCGTTTTACCGAGGGTTTACTGTAATAAAATGTCCTCTTGTTATCACACGAAGGTAGCTACATTTTTAAATCAAACTAATGTGTATCGATATAAATTTATACCGTAGAAATTATTGATACTAAATAAATTTCATGGCAAAATTGGTATATAATATCGATTGATGAAACCAATGTCTTAACTTAGCGCATCCCTAGAAAAAATAGTGGGAGACTTATGACCTCACATCAGGAATCATAAAAAAACAATATGAAAATCTGCAAATTGTTTATTCAATGTTATGACATAAATACTGAAACCATTTTTTTCTGACAACTAAAAGTTTGCATAGGTAGGTAATTCAGTAATTCCCAGTTGTATTCATTTCAATTGATTGTGTCACCCGTAGGCCTAGGTACAGTAACTTATCGCTCATATTCTGTTGACAAGGACCCAGAAGAGCAGCATCAATGGGAGCCACTCTTCCCGAACCAATGCAAATACTGTCCGAAAAGTTTTCGCAAGCCATCGGACTTGGTGCGGCATGTCCGGATTCACACCGGGGAACGTCCGTATCAATGCAGCAGTTGCAACAAGTGTTTCACAGTCAAGTCTACGCTTGACAGCCACATCAAGACTCACTCCGGTGTCAAGTGCTTCACGTGCCACGTCTGCGACTGTCGTTTCTCTACTAAGGGCAGTCTAAAGGTACGGTACCTAATGGCATGCATTAGCTTCATATTCATACAATTCTCATTTCACTGGCATTCTACATAGGCCTACTAGCTTACATTTTGCGAGCAAAATTTGGTGTTTAAATGAAAAAGATTGTGTGCTGTGCATATAGCTTTTACCTTAAAAATTACCAATCTCAGCTAGCAATCAGGTAATCATATTTTTAATGTGAAATTTTGTTTTGTAATACTGTACTTGGCATCATCGCACACTTCTGAGATTGATGTGATTCAGTCAAGATTAGTGATGTCATAGGGTAGGAAAATTCGGATCCGGTTCCAGACCTTCCAGGAACCTGGTTACCCGAATCCTGAAAGCCTCAATTATGTTATCTTAAGGGGAAGGTACACTGAAAAATCACTACATTTTGCTGATAATCAATTTTTTTTTTTTTTTAATTAAATACTATATTTTATCTGTTTTCTCTTATACCAATTTAATTTTAAGTTCGCGCTTTTACTTTATGCCAAAGTAATTATTATGTTGTGTCTCTGCGCGCTTGAACTGCGTGAATTCACGTATTCAATATAACTTAGCTTTTTTGCTACATTTATCAATTTACAAATCCCTACTACTTTTTTTTGTCTGGACCCAGACATCTGGTTTTTTGTGTACATGTGTTTAATATAGTAGGAGGCTCAAAACATGGATCTCAAATGTTGGAACCATGTATGGTTTGGTTTTTAAAAAATAATTAATATAAAATTTATATATTAAAATCTAAAACTTTGAATATACAGTATGTGAATGTAAAGGTATACAGAAAGAAATACATATAAGACATTTATGAAGAAAGTCTCATCCAATTTGTGTTCTATGTGCTCTTATCTCAATGTAAAAAAAAAAAATTAAATGAAATGAAAAATGAAAATGATGTAGCAATTTCCCTAGCTGTCCACAATTTTGACAAATTTGTTTGCACAATTTTGAAAAATTAAAAAAAAAATTTGTTCTCTCCAAAACTAATTTTTAGGAAAAATATATGTTGTATCAAAATTTTAATACAATTGCTCATAATCCGTAGAAAATAAGATTTTCAGTGTAGGTACCTTCCCCTTAACTTGGTTACCCCCCCCCCCCCCCCCCCCCCCCACCCGCAAAACTATGTGGTTGAAGGCCGTTCTCTGCCCGTGTCAGCTGCTGGCCGCTGTGTGGGTTGGGCTCTGTGCGGCCGCTGCGAACGGGAAGGGCGAGAGGGGTGTAGAGGGGAGTGTATACGGCATCACAGAACTCGCCCGCAGTAATGACAGCGCGTACTAACCAGCGACCCGCTCGCCACGCCCACAAGCGGGAATTCACTGTAGCTTCAAGGAAAGTCGCAGAAATATCGTTGCGTACTTTTTTTTTTATAAAAATTACTAGGGCCTTTTGAATTAAGATTTGAATCCTACAAATGGATTCGGGTAATTTCTGGATCCGGGTAACCCGGGTAGGCCTACCCTGTGACATCCCTAGTCAAGATGGTAGATAACCACACCCAGAATACTGCATAATGTAGTAGTGTAATGTAGTGTGTAAATTATCTGTTCTTTTTTTTAACGTGGTCCATTCCATCTATGGTTTTCTGTGTAATGCATTGACTGCCGGCCTAAACAGTAAAGCGAGAGAGGGCATGTAAAATGTAGAAAATACTAGAGAACGGCTGGTGAGCTAAAGCATTGAGTGAGATAGCGCTAGTTCGTTGTAATGACAATGATTATACCGGTACCTCAGTACCTGCTAAATAATACTTTTGTGTACGGTAGTACTTAGGCATCACATATAATGTAACAGAATGCTTTGATGTGTAGTCGGCTGGCCATATCCAACATTCTTCCTCAGGGTGTTCTTGTTGTGCATTCTTGATTTTCATGTTAACTGAGCTATAATTCTTTAATACATAATGATGATTGTTTAGTGATAAGGGTATCAATTTATTGTGAATTTCTTCTGTTTAGCTTCACATGCGGCTGCATACCGGAGCCAAACCGTTTAAGTGTCCGGTATGTATGCAGATGTTCCGCACTTCGGGCCATCGCAAGGCCCACATTTTGGTGCACATTAAGGACGCCAACAAGAATGCGAGCGAACCTCAACGTCGGTCGGCAACCACTCAGAGGCTCATCAGACAGGCGGCAAGCAGCGAGGAGTCACAGGCGCGTAAACACCCGGCAAGTCTGCTTGACGACGTTGCAAACCAGCCCGAGAACATCAACCGTTTCGACCAGTTGGAAGAAGAGGAACGGCTCGAAACAAGCGAGATAGAAGGGCTTGGTACGGATCTAGAGCCCGGTTCTCAAGCTGTTTTTGATACTCAAAGTCTGGGAGGACTGATCCAGTACACGGACAGCTACAATGGTAACAACTCAAACCTGATAGCTAATGGAGATGACGTTAATCTCATTGCACTCCCTGATAACGTGCAGTTCACTGGATTTGATACTTCGGGCACCATGCTTGCCACCTCTCAGCCGCTTCTACAGAGTGACGAGAACATCATGCAGCAGCTTCAAGGTTCTCATATAGTTGTACAGAGTGCGATGGAAGATGACGACGAGAACAAGGTATGTGTTTATAATGCAGTAAATATGGACGGATCTCCCGGAGGTATTCACTTCCAAATACTTTGTGATAAGTTCGGTACAATCCTACACATACACCCGTTCCGGGGAGATGAAACCGGCGAAACCGTAATCTCTTGCGCCACCGAGATATCCGGTGCCGAGGCGGAGGAAACCGAACGAGAAGAACAACAACAACAACCGCAGTTCCGGGCAAAGGAAGTTGCAAAGGGAGGAAAGTCGCAAATTACCGTCGCCAACAAGTCGCAGAGAAAGAAAAAGAAGACTAAAGACAGAGACGACGAGTTCCTCGTGTTCCACGACTGCGAGGATTGCGGGAAGAGGTTCGAAAAGCCGAGCCAGTTGGAACGTCACCGGAGAATCCACACGGGAGAACGCCCGTTTCAGTGTTCCGTGTGCGAGAAGGCGTTCAATCAGAAGAATGCGCTGTTGACACACATGAAGAGTCACACGGGCGAACGTCCTCATCGGTGTGACAAGTGTGAATACTCGTCGACTCAGAAGGGAAACCTTTTGACACACATACGACGCGCTCACGTCGTAGACTCGAAACCCGGTGATAAGAAAACCCCGTTCAAGTGTTCCTTTTGTGTTAGATCTTTTTCAAAGAAGTTTGCATTAACTGCTCATTTGAAAACTCACACAAAAAATGATAAAAAGAACACTGCAAACAAGTTTTTGGCAACTAGTGATGTAGACACCTTAGTGAATCAACGACTATCCATGACTGGATCTCTTGCCGCTGATAGGAGAACCATGAGCCAAAACTATATCAAAGTAGAGCAGTCAACGCTTATGGATTCCGATACAATTGCGAAAACCTTAGATCTGGATTCTGTTGGAGACTTGTTCCCTCAGATAAGGAACTCTGATGATTCTCACATTGTTCTTACTTTACAATGAGATGTGAGAAATCTTTTCTTAGGTCTTGTTTACTAAAGCCGAAAAAAAATTAAAATTACATTGTACCTTATAGGTAGGGTTGCTATTTGATATGAAATTCCAGAGCACTGACCTTCAGATATTGTTTGAAAGTAGTGATCAAAATACTGCCAGTGTAGTGTATTGAGAAGTTATAACATTCTCAACCATTGATATTTTGTTGCATACACTGTCAAGAAAAGTGAAGAGAAGAGAATTGATTTAGAGAAAGTAATGTAGAACATACAAAAGTTTGTTAAGAGCTTGTTACTATGTGTACCTTTCTTTATGCTAGAGACTCAAAAGGAGTGTCTATTTTTAATTTTAATTTTATCTCAAGTAAAATATGGTGTCATGTGGTATCCCTAGAGGTGTTTGTTTTTCGCAAGGCGCGATAAAACAAAATGTGTTATTTGTTGGTTTCACAGTGTTTCTTCACAACTTCACATACTACTTACTATCTTCACATAGGAGTTGAAATCAAATCGCAAAATAAAACGAATTCTATGAGTAAAACAAATATTTGGAGTTTTATGCGAAATAACAACATTTCGAGACCAAATACGGAAATAACAACCAATTTGGTGTATTTACAATATTCACATGGAAATTCCATAGTATTTTAAATTAAAATGGGAAATATTTAAACAAAATTCCTAACTTCTTTGTGAAGTTAAATGTCTGCTAATTTGCCATTCATGACATAAGGAAGCATATGTTTATATGTGGCCTGGGCCACAATGAATAATCTAAATTAAGCCTACATGAAATTTAAATACTGTATTCACTAATTGAGTGTCTTTGCATATTAGTGATTATTTCACTATTTCGCAATGCGAGGAATGGGGAACAAATATAAAAACATATTACACCACTTTTGGCATTTTTTAGAACAAAATTTCAAAAAAATTAACCATTTTCAAGCACTTTTAGGTAGGGATGCACATCGATAAAATTAAAATTATCGATAATCGAAAAGGTGACTGCATTATCGATCGATAATATCGAACGATAATGTCGGCAGAACATACGCAATTCTTGACGGAGAGTTGATCCCGAGTGGCGAGTGCAAACTGCACGGCTGCTAACCCCGAGGATGAGGTGCGCTATCTCACTCGCTCTTACGCTCATACACATTTGCGCGCTCTCCCACCGCTCGGCCGCTGCTGGTCCGACTGATGCCTACGAGACTTTCTATCTCACTCGCTCTTTGGCTCATACCCATCCGCGCGCTCTCTCACTCACGTAAATCCCAACCGTGAGCCGACGACAAGAGTCTCGGCAGTTTGTTGATTGCTGATACAACAAACATTCGATGAAATGGGATACCACGAGCAGGAAATTAAACAGTACGGCCATTTGGCGTTTATTATTCACTAATTATTGATTAATAGCACCAAGCACCAATACTAAAACGGAACACGAAACAACTTTTTACTTGTCTATGCGATCTTTTTTCTGCCACTTACCACGATGAATGAATTGAAAGGACACAGCGGTAGGCTTGCCGTGGCTACAAAACATAGCGCTGTCTCAGTCCCTCTTTAGCTCATAGACATTTGCGCGCTCTCTCACTGATTGACTCACTGGCCAGCAACCCCGGCTGTCGGCGACAACCGAGGCGGCTGAGGTTCCGTCGAGCCGTGCCAGCGCATGATAAATGAAAAATATCGATAATATTTCTATTATCGATTATCGGCGCTGTATTGATTATCGAATAAATAATTCGATAATATTTTCTTTATCGATTATCGAAATTATATTGATTATCGAATATCGATCGATAATATCGATTATCGTGTGCATCCCTACTTTTAGGTATCCCCCATCTGAACAGAGTACACACTGCCATTTTATGTTACTGCCGAGTCCTGCCCTAGATGCTAACTGAGAAAGTTTCAATATTTGTTTCAGTTTTTGTTGTCACATTACTCTGAAATTTAGCATTAACCTACTACTGTAGTTCTAAGACTGCAAAATTAGTCCTTAACAGCTGTGGAGACTATACGTTCTAAAAAACAGAACGTGCTACAGCTACTTGACTAAAAAAATGGCTCTGCTACTTTCTCGCTACGGTACTGTATTATCTTTCAAATTAAGCAAGTTGCGATGCTAAATAATGCTGCACAAAAAGTTATGTGCACTACTTTTCTGCTACACATGATTTTGCTCTGCTTTCCATCATGTGTGGCTGTTAAATAGGCATACGCTTTTATGCTGCAACATAACGTAATTACTTTTTGCTATGCCTACTGACAGACTTGCAGTTGTCTGTCATTGCACTGGGTTAAAACTAAGTTTATGGAGTGCAAAGACCTTCAGAAATTCTTACTCAGAAAGAAACAGAAACCGAAAGACGGTTCTAAGAAAGAATATTACCAGTTATTTCTCAGACTACACTATCGGCTTTTCATGTAGGAAAATATATGTACGCGAGCCTCTTTAGTCTTTAGATGTCTGAGTAGCGGTAAATAACACGCTACTTTTCTCGCTACAGCTGCAACATTTGGAGCATGCCACGAGTAGCTTGCTACCCCCAACACTGCTCCTTTAATCAGGGCAAAAAATTGCTACTGTCTGTTCACAAGTAAATATTTGTGCTGGGCATTCCTCATTTACTGTGTGTTTATATCTGCATTCTATAATAGCATATCACTATCAGCACTGCTATGAAGTTGCTAAAAAAATAAAATGCTGAAATTCATTCCAAAATAAAGTACTATAACACAGGCTACCCACATCCTCTTTTTTTTTGGGGGGGGGGCAGGTAATATCAACCATTCATTCCCGACAATGCCTGCCAGATAATAGTTGTTGTGACTTTGAATGACTGGATTATCAACTGAAATGTTTATCCCTGCTTATGTTGGTAATCCTAGGTAATCCTAGTAGTATTAGATGACAGATGTACTAACTAAATGTGGTATGAAACATTAGTGTAAAAAATTACCCAGCCTACAAACAACCTCTTATATCCATTTACTAATTTTAGGTACTTGACCTAGTGTACCTAGTGTGTGTTTGAAGGAGCCAAGTGGGTCATTAATTTATTTAGGTGGGAATCTCAATGATGTATCGTTACAGCTCTTATGGTAGCTAATTTAATTAATAACGTGATTAGTTCTGAAATCAGACAGCAGTCACACTAAGCAATGGGGATTGTGAATACTGTATGTAATACCTACATTTACGTCCAATGTGGTGTCTCATCTAAACAAACAGTGCATGTTGAATATTGATTAACGGAAACAGCTCCAGTAATACTTGCAGGAGAACATTGATCAATTTATTGCAATTTTTGTGTGTATATTCTTAGAGCTACTGTAGTTGTTTCCCCTATCTATCCTAAGTCAAAATCTATCTTAATTCTAAAGGTCTTGAAAAGAAAGAATTATTTCAAGTAAATAATAATGATTTATTTTATACAGTAGTACTTATGAGTTATAAGTATTTCTATAGGTATTACTGTCCTATTTTCTTTAGATTTATTTTTATCAAAGATCTTTTGAATACTATCTTGTAAAACAATATGTATTGTTGATTCATTTTGATACCAGAGAGAATACCTTTATTTTACTCTCCTTAATTGATACACTTGCAGATAATATGTATTGAATAGCAACCCTATCACTATCAATCGCTGATTAACTAGAAAGTATGATAAGTGTAAGGACCAATATAATATATTTTACCTAACATTGTACATTATGGCATAACCAATTTGTATATATGAATAACTATTAACTTGACAAGTGATAATTGTGTATGAAGTCTATTTCAACTAAATATAATTAATAAAAATCCATATAAATATAATTTATGTGTACCGGTATGTATTATGTTCTGTTATTAATTGTAATACACTAAAACTTCTTTATAACAAAATGATTGATAAAACAGAGTTTTTTTTAAAGTACGTGATATACCCTCTTTCCTATACGTGGGAACCAAATAATATTCTGTTTGCCGAGTGTTTGTGATAAAGAAGTTTCACTGTAACAGTATTCCCAGTTTTCATGTGCTTCGTGGGAAAGAAGTGGAGGTGATAAATTACCTACGTATTACGCTTTGGTTACCTATGCCTGATTCTTATCTGAAAACGATTAGTACTTCCAAGCTTGATCCACTTGTAGTTTTTTCCTTGAATGATATGTTACTGCTCATTTTAATGCTCCTTTCAATGTCAGCTCTGCTTCTTGAGAATAGAAAGCATGGCTTTCTTAGTCCAACTGTACAATAAGTTATATCTTAATACCCGCGTAGAGGATCTCTACTACATTCTTGCCAAAAATCTAACTAAGACATAGGAATACTTATACTGTATTGTATGTAATTGATATTTGATTTGGTATGTGGCTCACTTTAGAAATTGGTTTGGTAGGTATGTTTTCGATGCTTCACGTGGTGCAATTGTAGCAAAGGTATGTTTCGTTTCTTCTTTATGTTTGATACATATTTAATATTATAAAGTTTGAGCACAACCAAGATTAATAAATTCACGGATGTATAATAGGAAGGACAGGGGAGGTATGTGAATGCAGAGAAGAGCATAACAAGATTATGATGGATACCTCTCAGTAATAAAATGGTGTCCTTTTCTTTCACTTGAATGCTATTTTACTTACAACACGATGGATGTATGTATAGTACTCGCTCACTTCATTTGGGCCCTAAATCATATTTACAGTTATGATCTAGGACTGTAGATTCCCAGTACTATATTATGATCAAATTGAATCTTGGGTCTGTTATCCTAAAGTGTGAATTTGCACCACCCAACTAGCAAAAACTTTGCACCCATTCCCATTTACACTTTGTTTATATTTTCTATAGGAATAAGATCTTTGTAAAATGTTTAAATATCTTTGTTATGAACCTTGATACCATACTTAATACAGTAGTATGTAATTTTATGATTGAACCTTGATACCATACTAAATAGTATGTAATTTTGAGGGGTGGTACAGTATATCTTAATTACCCTTTGGCTGTACCTCATGCGCACTGTATTATAAGTTTGATTCTTGACCTGGCATTGAAACATGCATCCCCCAGGCTATGTTTCCACAGTGCCACCTATCCCCAGCTCCCATCTGCCTCGCGCTCATAATGTGCCAGCGGGTGGGTACACCCCCCTACTGGAGGCACGCTTGCACCGGTCCCAATCAAACATCTTGACACCGTTGTGCAGCGCTCGAAGATGCTGTTCCTCTGTTTTGTGTGCTTTCGTGTATTTTGGCCTCTTGCCTAGGACTGCCCGCTCACGTGTTTGATCTTAATTTGTCAATACAACAAAATTTTAAGTTGACGATACTGTGATAGATCAGTGAAACAATTTTGCACATTTGAACCATATGGGCTATTTTTGGGATCCAGTATTCATAGTTTAGAAACTATAAATGAGTTGGTGTTTTTGTGTTTCACACTAACAAATGTTATCCATGTGACTGGTATAGCCAAAGGAGAAAGGGAGGTTATACAGGACATACATCTCTTGTAGAAAAAATCTGGTGAACCACAGCTTTCAATTACACTATTTATTTTGGTTTCAACAAATACCAAACATTTAGAACATAGCATTTTGAGGATGGAGAAATTTCTATTTAAATATCTCATAATGTGACAGTATCAGATAAAATATGTATTTAATATTAAGTACTTGGTACTTAGAATATGCTATTTTTGCAAAATGTTATCAGTAGTGCGTACTTTCCAATCGACATGGTGTCAATTGGCTGCCTTTGTATCTTTCTCAATCCCCCCCCCCCCCCTTCCCCATACCAATCTGCAGGTAAACACTAGAAATATTAATTAACAATTAAGATTGTTACATCTTGTAGATAGGAATGGTGCAAAACAAGCAGTACTTAGTACAGACTGTGAAGTTTAAATAAAATGTATTTGAAAGAATCCTCCCTCCATGTTGATGCCCTTATGTGCCAAATGTACAGCTTTTTTAAATGGATTAACTGATAACTGATTAACTAAACTTTTGAAACTTACTCAAAGTAGTGGAATAGTGGCAAGTGGTATTTTAAATAGAGCTTGCCAACATTTTTGTGTTGTACTATGATTACAATTTTAAGGTCATGGATTTAAGTATAGCAAATGCTGTCAAATTGTTTCAATTCAATATCAGATAATATGAAAGCAGTCTTGCTCTCTTCAAAATACAAAGGAGGTGCTATCAATACTACATTAGGTAGTTTAAGAATTGAAATAGTGGGTGTGCCTACAGTTACAACCATTAATGCATTATTCATATTGTTTGTTGGTTGAAAGATGGACAAAGCAATAATACTAATCTATCATCTTATTGCAATCATTTATGCCAATAAGATTAGACCCATCACAAATCCACCCATTGGATTGTAAACTGTTATTTCTGAAGGAGTGCAGAGTTATTAGAATTTATTTCAAAATGGCCATCTGGCAATTATAGTATTACTGTATATAGCTTAATAATTATCGTTTAAAAATCTTGAATGTAATTAATTTTATTACTACTTTGTATGAATTATATGTATTGTATATATTCTTAGCCAACTGGATGGTAACTACATTAAATAAAATGTACAATCTTTATTGTTGAACTGAATCAAATATAAAAGTTATTTCATAATAATATTATTAACTTTATGCATAAATTTCTTTTTCCAATTGTCCTTCATCCTTATCATTAAGTTTTTAGGAAGATTTATAAAGATAGGTCATCGATATGTATTTTTGTGTTCACCATATGGATCACCATGTAATATTACAATTACAACTCCACAAATCTCTTACAGACGTAAACTTTTATCTCAGGAATGGCAGTCCTCCAAAGTCCAAATGTAAGGTGCATACTGCATATGACTCATTTTGTATGTATGTATGTAAATTCTTTATTAGCACTATTGCTATACATTTCACATATAAAAATGATATAATACAATTTTACTCTTAAATTCTCACACAGCAATTCTAATCATCATTTAACAGTTTTATATATTCATTCTTAAAACTTTGAACATTTGTCATTAATTTCAACTTATTCGCTACCTAACTGGTTATATTGACGAATACCCGTGTAGAATATCGACTTAGTTGTTAAACCCTTTTTGTGGCTCTTCAAATAGTAAGTACTTTTAACATTTCTTGTAGCATAAGAATGCACCTCAGATGTTTTTACCAGGCGGTTATTTAAATAATTTGGTAGAAGACCACATTGCATTTTAAAAATAAATATCATTGCATTCATTTTTATTTTGTTTTCCACATTTAACCATTCCAGTGTGTCAAGCATAAATCTTATAGGAACATATTTACTACATTTTAAAATCAGCCTCATGCCTCTATTCTGCAATAGCTGCAGTCTTTCAAGATCACCCAGGAACGACTGGTATAGAATCGATGCACAAAAATCAAAATGTGGTTGTACAATTGTAAGATATATTACTTTTTTTGACCATGGAGATAAGTTGCTACCAATTCTTTGAATATATCCTATTTTCTTGGCTATTTTATTTTTTTATATATTCAATGTATAGATGGAAATTTAATTTGTTATCAATGATAACCCCTAAATACTTAAACTCTTTAACCAATTCACATTCTTCTTTATTTATTGTGATTCTACTACTATTGTTCATTTTGTATAGGCCGGCAAAGAAACGTTAAGAGCACGTACTAAAAATTTCTATTTCTTAGATTAATATGTTATCCATAGTGATACAGAAATCATATTTTATATTCAACTGCACCAATAAAACTACTATTACGGCATTGTGTCAGATCATGGATAACTCGATGGTCAGATACACAAATAAAAGTACTCTTCAGTACCTTGTTTACGTAAGTGTTGTAGCTGGACTCCATGAAAGCATGGCAAGCTCTTATCTCCACAATAATGTGTCACAATACATATATTATTTGCTATCCATACTGTTGATTCTGGCAGTGTTGGTAAATATTGTACTGTATTGTTTTATTAGTCATATGGATTCTATTGGATATATTGGATATTGGAGAAACACAACATTGAATAATATGAACGTGCACGAATTCATTCCAAATTACAATCTATAGACTGTGACATTCCTGTAGGGAAAAGGGAAAAGTCGTCGCCTCTGGACCAAATTCTACCCCGGGCCCAGACAGGGGTTTCAGAAAATAAATACAAACAAACTATGTGGATACTCTCGCCTTCTCGCACACACGAGGTCGGTGCCTATCAAGATCATTATTTTATCTTGGGCGCCAATGGCATCGCCATTCATATTTTCGCGCATTTGCGCCCACTGGACGAATGGAGATGTAGACCATGGGCCATCTGCGAGAACGTATCGATGCCTGCACAATTAATTTGACTGAATTAGGGCCCAGGGTATTTTGGACCATTTCAAATTTGATTTTTCCAAAACAATTACTCAACATTTGTATTTACAACAACAACTGTTCCAGGTTCCCAACTGGCCGAAGTGAACGTGTTAATCCGTATCATGGCCGTCGTATAAAGGTAAATAAAAAAGATCGCATTGTATAACCATAACCGGTATAACCATTGACAGATGTCAGATGGTCAGATGATCAAGGACAGTTGTGATTGATTGCAGCCAGTCTATTGAAACTTCTATCGACAAGTCTAATTGGTAAAAATGATTCCCGGGAGAGCACTGCATTTTGTTTTTAAAGTAGGCGATCGAGCCTTAACGGCCAAATTCTATACAGAAATACTTGGTATGAAGGTGCTTAGGCATGAGGAATTCACCGAGGGCTGTGACGCCGCATGCAATGGGTATGTGGACTAGGCCTATACAAGGTATAGATTATAGAGCCCAGGCAGGTCTAGATCCAAACAGCCTAGGCCTAGGCCGAGGCCTATCCAAGTGTATGAGCTGGGTAGGGTAGGCCTAGGCTACCTAAGGCTACAGGTCTAGGCTAGGCCTAGGGGCCTAGTTAGGCCCGGTATTACAACGCCCGGCTAAATATTCAGACCACCGCTAACTTGTTTTCTCCATGGCAACCGCCAATCAGAAGCGTGGTTTCAACAAGTTAGCGTGGTGGTATAAAACATTTAGCCGGGTATTGTAATACCGGGCCTAAGTAGAGTAAATTCAACTCTCTCTCTTCTTGCGTTATGCCTCTTTTATTGTAATCATGAATGCTGTATGAGACGATCGTCTCATTTACCATCGATGGTTAATATCGCCCACTACGGTCCGCGCCCGAAAACTCAATTCTTGTTGGGAACAATACTGAAAACAATGTAGGCCTATAATCACTGCTTAAAATAATTTCTGTGTACTTTAACCACTTTTTCCCTACCTACAGGTAATAAATATTTCATAGCATTCACGTAATCGCTTCCGGAATGTTGTTTTATTCCAAGATTGATGCCATTTCCGTCGCCATGACACCTTCTACAGATACGTTCACGAAGGACAACCAACCCCAAAGATCAATCAGACCCAATAACCTTCCAAACTTTTGTGGGATGTCAGGCTGCCAGGCAAAGATCAACTGGACCCAGTAACCTTCCTAACTTTCGTGGGATGTCACGTACTTGGGCAAAGTCACTTTCGGGTGCAAATCTAACCTCCAATAACCTTTTACATTGGTAGGCTGTCAGAAGGTTGGCAAAGTCATATCCGCCATGTTATTAACGAGATTGATCTGTCAAAACATCGAATTTCAGAATAAAAATCTTCACGATTAGACCTCATATTTAAACTAAATTTTTGACAAATAAACCGTGGCTACATCACTAATGTCTGGATAACATCTAAAGCTTTGAGATTTCTTATGAACCGCGAGTAAATGGCGCGGCCGATAATTACCGAGACGATGTAGAGTGAGTGATACCTACATGAAGGTGAAGGACAATTACAAAAAACCCGTCATGCTTTCTGCGCATGGGTGGTTTTCGCTCACCTGCAGGAGTAAACACCTTACATCTTTAAATACAAAAATATTTTTTAGATTTCTTCTAAAATGTAATTAACAAATGAAAAACAGCAATTCTTAAAAAGATATAGAGTATTTATAAAGATGACGAACTTTATGTTTTTTATGTTTTTTTATTTATTCAATTTGAAGGTGTGTAGGCGTAATTTATTTTTGGAGTAGACCTAACCTAGCCTATAATAAAAAAATAAAAATAAATGACACCTTCAAATTGAATAACTAAAAAACATCAATAAACATAACGATCATCATCTTTACAAACACCAAATATACATAGGCTATAATGTAGGCCTATTTCAAAATTCAAGTGTTAATAATAGCTTCCTTCGCCTGTCCTGCACTTTCTGTACGAATCTTAACTTTAGCACTTTTCTCTGTTTGATTGCCGTCTCGTCATGCAATATCATGTATGGAGTTGGCCTGTAATAGTGCAACATGACTAATGAAAATAGTTTAATGTGCCCAGATTTATAATCCAAAAAAGGGAATGGCATTATTGAATGGCTTTAGAGATGGGTTGGGGGATTGAGGACCCATGCCAAAATAATATTTCTGTGGTGGAAAAAAACAAAAACTAAGGCATTTACTTTATAAAAACATTGGATGAGCAAATGTAAATACTAAGTACAACAAAACGTTCAACATAATTCATTAATATGCATAAAATTAAAATTGATAAATATTTGTGCCGGTATGGTATAGGCCTACGGTTGGTATTTTTAGTAAAGGTATGCGTACTGGTACTGACTCATTTGAACCACTGAGAGTATTCCATTATTATTATTATTATTATTATTTATTTATCAATATCAGACATTGTACATTGGAAGTAATTACTTAATATAAATGCCTAATTTTGAAAGGATGCAGGAAGCGGGCCAACGGTCCATCCACAAGGATTGTGTCCTGCATCCATGTAAATTTAAACTAATGCTAAGGCATATGAATACTTGATGTAATACTAATTAAAATATGTCTAATGACATTTGATGATTGACGATGAGAATGAACATAAATAGGCGATGTAATATGACGCGTGAGGTGATGGGTGATGTTTATGAAATGAGGCCTTAACTTATTATCTAACCAAATCAATAAGTCCATCAATTGTTCGTTATCATGTCAGTATACATTGCTAGGTTGTCGATATCGCTGTGTCAGTGTGGACAGGATTCAGTGGTACATGATCTTAATGGCTCGGTAGAATTCTTTGGATGCCATTAATTTAGTACCACTTGGAAGGGCGTTCCACAGGCCGCTGGCTCGGTGGTACAGTGAGCGTTGGTAGCTGAGCGTGGTGGCCCGGGGCGCTCGGAGATATACGCTATAATAAGCGTAATCCATATCCTATTCTATCTATATCCATACATTAGTGCAGGGCTGGTTCTAGTGATTACGCTTACGCATGAGAATTCTCATGCGTAAGCAAGATCAATTTTGCCCCCCCCCCCCCCCCCCAAATGGTATGAGCTGAGCTGTACTTGAAAGCATAATAGGTTAAAGTTGTTAAAAACAAATCAAACACATTTTGTTCACAAACATTCATTTTTTATAGGTGCAAATGTTCTGCGATTTTCTTCTCGATCGATATCATTACTATGGTAAAATTACTCAGATTGCTGTTGTTGTTATCCTTAAGATTGTGGAGAAGTTTGAAATATAATATTATTTAACTGTTTGATCAACCAGACCGCCTACTGACGTAAGTGAAAAAGCCGCCTTTAATACAATTTGTAGAGCCTAATTCAAATCGTGTAAGAAAGTGCCACCCCTGGACTAGTGCCGCCCTAAGCAGCCGCTTACGTCGCTTTCGCCTAAAACCGGCCCTGCATTAGTGCCACAAGTTCTTTAGAACGAGGAGAGGATTCTGAAATTTCAACTTGGGTGAAAGAATTTTGAGCAAACTTGTATTTATTATATGATCGTAAAAGTTGCCAGACATAAACCAAAGATGGTTGACATGGTTCCTTGTTTACAGACCATATGACAACAGATGGAGTAAAACTATGGTGGGATATGGACCCGAAGACACCCACTTTGCTATTGAGTTGACTTATAACTACAGTGTTCAATCTTATCAGCTAGGAAATGATTTTCGGGGTATAGTGATACGTTCAAGCGAGTCCATTGACCGCGCCAGAAAGCAAAACTGGCCACTTAAAGAGGAAAATGGTACTTTTACAATAGAAGCACCAGGTGGCTATAAGTTTCTACTTGTTAATGATTCACAACCAACAAATGAAGGTAATGTTACGACTGTATCTAATTTTTGTAATACATATTATCACAGTATAAGGAGCAACAGTAGCGAAAGTGCTATACCTGGTACAGCAGACAACTTGCGGCACGGAAGCGGGTGGCATTCGTAGCGGTGGGTTAGACCAAACTCAATGATACCTAGGGGGAGGGGGAGAAGGATACCTCCTCGCCACCAATATGAGCTAACTCGGATAACTCGCCGCCAGGGCGACCGTAGCTGTGCGCGCAGGAGTTTGCCGATGGAATATCGCTCAAGTTTCGTTACTGTATCCTTCTTATACTGTGATATTATGTAATAGGCTATGTCACAACATTATTAACTGCATGTATTTAATTACCAGTAGAGGTATACTCCAATTTCTTCCAATCAACCAAAGAGGATTTTGTCTAGTTCTTCCATCAAACCTATGCACTGAAAAGGTTAAATTATGTGCTTTGTCTGGGTCTCCTACCCCAAACATCGTGTACACGGTGATCGTGTATAATAAAGTCGACCACTCTGATTCTATACAGTGCTCTCCGAGTAAGTCATACCTTGTTTGTAGGTGGATATAGGTATCAGTAGGTATCAGGTTTCTGTCCTGTTCTGCCACTGATATTTCCTAGTACCAGCACCAACTTTAGTTTATTCGTGCTATAGTTTATACTACCGTACATTTTCTGCTCTCCTCGAAGTATATTTAAATGTTAAGATATGGAGGTGGGGTTTGATAACTTTGTGTAAGAGTTGAAAAGTGCGTGCAGCATGAAATTGTAGAACTAGGAATTCTACACCAGGCATTCTGTAACCTGCCTCTCGAAGAACACTTGAGATGCTGTACCGTTTGTTTACAACATTGCCAGCGTTCTCATAATCATGGCAGTACTGTATTTTGAAAATGTAATTAGGCCTACGTATTAACAAACTCATCACACCAGTGTTGTGGAAAAATCAATAATTCCCATAGAGGCACATGAGTATGCCTATCGGTTTTGTATTGAATTCAAAATTATATTTCTTTTGATTAGGGGGATTCTTTGGAACGTTTCTAAAGAGACGATCATAATTTCTCCCTTGATATAGCAGAGACAATTTAATAAGTTAAAACATGTTAAGCATTTGTTTGTTTCAGATCAGGGTATATCTTACTATCTTTGTTTCAGATCCAGTTGAAAAGGTCATCCTTGCTAGTTCAAATCTGCAGAATTCCATTAAGTACTGGAATGACCTTTTGGGTTTGAAGATATTTAATCAAACCGAAAATACTGTTCTTCTGGGGTTTGCAGAAAATCAAGCAAAATTGGAACTGTATAACATAGGTATGACAAATATTACCATGAGAAATCTTGAGCAAACGTTTGAAGTCATGTAAGGTTTTTCAGTACGGCAGCATATTCTTTGTATAGCATAGATTCTTTGTTAGGTGCATCCAAAGTGTTCTACATGATAGCTAGCTGACTGTTCTCCTACCCTGCGGAAAACCCTATTTCACTCTATTGAAATTGCGTTAAAACACTTTTAAATTTTCTCAAAAGAAAATCAAAATATGTCATTCTAGAGCAGCGGTTCTTACCTTGGGGTGACCGCGAGTGGTGGCAAAGTGGTTTGCGTACGGTTACAAAGAATTCCTTTCTTTTGCGAACTTGTAATTTTAAATTTTGTTTAGAAACACGCTCTTGGTAAGGAATTTAGAGACAAATGAAATAGCTTTTAAAGCCAAATCTGAAGATTTGTTTAGTGTAAAATTAGAGGACCTGAAAAACAAGAAAAAGGTAGTGAAAATGGCTGGCAACGCAAACCAAGAGCGTTAGAGGGGTCATACAAAATACAATGTTTTCGTTCTTTCAAATCATTTTGCTCTTCTGTATAGGGGCGAGTCGTTTAAACGCCCGCGAGAAAATATACGTGTACAAATACGTTTAACCGTGACTTATCCCCCGCCTGACCAATCCCCTCCCCCGGCGCCCCCACCCAAAACCCAATTCACAGATTTTTCCGATGTCACAGCTCTTTGACGAGCCGACAAGGCATAGCTTAGTGTGTGGAGTCAAAATGACTGGACAGTTGGTCACGTAAAGGTGGGGCATATAATCAACAATGAATATTATAATAAATCAACCGTGTTATTTCGTTGAAGATGTTTTTTCGCAAACATTATTACTAATTTTTTTGTTATCATTGTGAACAGGAGGGGTGTTACGTTTAAACGTTTATTAAACGCAACATATTTGGAAAATAAACGTTTACAAAATTAACCGTTTTCTCCCAGCCCTACTTCTGTAGAACATGGGGGTCCGTGTTCAAAATTATAATTTTTTAGGGGTCCGCAGAGTGAAAAAGGTTAAGAACCACTGTTCTACAGAATTTATTTATCCGTTGAAGATGTTTTTTCGCGAACATTATAACTCATTTTTTTGTTATCATTGTAAACAGGAGGGATGTTACGTTTAAACGTTTATTAAACGCAAAATATTTGGAAAAATAAACGTTTACAAAATTAACCGTTTTCTCCCAGCCCTACTTCTGTAGAACATGGGGGTCCGTGTTCAAAATTATAATTTTTTAGGGGTCCGCAGAGTGAAAAAGGTTAAGAACCACTGTTCTACAGAATTTAGTGCTTTATTAATAATTCAGTTTTTTAAATGTTCTTAATTAGGTGTGAAAGGTGTGGTCAACATCACATTACAAAAGTTAATTAAGAACACTAGAAAAACGGAAATATTTATTGGAATAAAGAAACATTCGTAAGAAAGAGCATTCAATTTTCTTAGAGTATGACATTTTTATTTAGTTATGGTCTATAAATTAGGCCAGATGAAGGGTACCCATCCATTAGTTCCCACAATTTGCCTTACCTTTTTGTACCTCTTTCTAGTATACTCCATTTTATCTGCTATTCTATCGTAGCTGGCAAACCCTTCAAATTTTTTAATGAAAATGTATTTTTGTGTTACCTTTAGGTGAACCTGTTGACCATGCCACAGCTTATGGCAGAATTGCCTTTTCCTGCCCCCATTCTGATCAGCCAGCAATTGACTCAAAAATACAAGATGCTAAAGAAAAGATTTTAACACCATTAATTACTCTTGACACTCCCGGAAAAGCAACAGTACGAGTAATAATCTTGGCTGACCCGGTAAGTCCCATACCATACGTTGGTTCTTCTAGAGAACTTTTGGGTTAAACATCAATGTCATTTCAAAAGGAACACGTTTCTTTTAAAAAGTTCCTACCCAACACTGTCATATATATTATCATCTTCCCATGGTATCATTGTGATTGTTTTGCATATAAACTTTGAGAAAACACAATTTTGAGTTTTGAACTTACACACTGATGAATCACTAGCCTACTAGATTTATTTGCTAAGAAACATAATTTATGTAACGAGGGTATTATAATTAATACACAGTTATTTAGTGTGTCTGAATATAGTTACCTATAATACCTACTTGGAGGATTTAAAACTAAAAAGATTCTGATAACCAAGAAGCAAATAAGCCCAAATAGCTTATTTGTTACATATGTAACTTTCCTATTTGTTGATTGTAATACCAGCCCTTAGTCTATTGGTAGAGGAAGGATTTCAGATAAAGTACAGTTCAGTCTAAACAAAAGTGATTTTGCAAAAAAAATAGCTTTATAACCTTAAGAACATATTGAAAAAATGCTACGTACAAGTGTCTAAGATGTTTGGCCTGCATGCGTAGATAACCCTGCCAATGATCTAGTTTCTTCATATTTCAATTTATGCACACATTCATTTCAGATCATTGTTCAATGATTAGGCTACACTAGGAAAACGCTCTGTTTGACGCGTATATCTACGAACTTTCTGGTGAAAAGATCTCAAAGCTAATAAAAACAATAATAAACAACAACTCAAGAATGCGCATTGCAAAAATGTTTCTAATTTCCATAGCTATTATACTTCCCGACATTGTTGAATGCAGTGCAATGTGCGTTGCTAAGAATTTTCGCTGTCATTCTGTCTAGTGTTTTCGCCGTGGTCCGCCACCGTTACTAACAGTTATTGACAGCAATATAATTTCTGCCTCTAATATACGTGTCCGATCGCATTTAAATTAGTATATTCGTGACCTGACAAAAATTTACTAGTATAAGATAGCCACCTCACATTTTGCTGTTACTGTGTTTCAGAAAAATATTTTCGAGTAACTTTTGTGTAACTTTGCCAGTATTTATCAGATCACTATAAAATGAACATATTCGAGACCGGAAATATCTTTATAAAAATATGGCTATCTCACATTTTGCCACCATTTTGTTTCAGAAAAATATTTTGTAGTAACTATGGTGTAACTTTTCGAACGATTTTGCCTCAAAACTATGCACCTTCCATCCACATCGAGACTTGTGGATGGTCCAAATTTCAAGTTGATCGGACTTTCGTTCGACCGCTGTCGTCAACAGACATAAAAACAAAACAAAAAAACAGCACGAAGTGCCATAAGAGTCCCGAAACCTGCAAAAACCCCTTCAGTGCACTACAACTGGTCCATAGCATCCTGAAAACGATTTGCTTTGGCTTAATGCAACCCGATTTTGGCATTTCCTGCAGACTGTAATCGCCAGACCTTTTTGTGTCGGTGTCTGTAGCATTCATTTATCATGGCGACGTTTTCAAAATTTCAATATTAAAAAGTTTGTCAAACATTAAAGAAGAATGTAATTTGACCATTATACACCATGCATTGTCTTCTTCTTAAAGTCGATCGATGGAGTGAACTACCCATTCAATACAACAACTAAACTATTCAAATTAAATGGACATGAAAAGTACTTTTTTTTATTCTAAATTATGAATTTCAAGAATAATTACATGTGAGTAGCATTTAATACTGAACTTCTTGAAATTATATATTTTTTTTTATTAATAAAGTATATTCATAGTTTCTAATTTGAGTAGATTTGAGGTAAAATTGACACACCAGCGCAAATATCTCGAAAACGGATCCCGTTCGACCATCTTTTATACACGTGTTCATGCTAGTCATGAAGTTATCTACATTTAGGACGATTATTTTGTTAAATAAATTACTTTTTGAAGGTGCTACGCAAAGTTATACGATTGAAAGTGTAGGTTTTTGTTCAGCTACAATGAAGATAGGGAATTCCAACGCATTTCAACACTCAATAAATAAAAAAACTAATACCATTAGGTGCATATTTTTTTCTACAATATTCACAAGCTCAATCTCAACTTTCTGTACATACAATTTGAAGGATAAATATTACATGTGCAGTTATCATCGATCGACTTTAAATGCCCACATTTGGCTATTATGTCATCATGCTAGATCAGGTCAACCAGTAGACACGCTTCTTTTTCCACCCTCTTCATCCCGCTCGGCATTGCGTCACGTTCACCAGCCAGTTTTGAACATATAAACAGGTGGCTCCTATCGCGCTCCGTATTCCCACACAGCTTGCAGGTACTGGTCTCCAACACCCCTATTCGGTGGAGATTCTTGTCTGGAAGTTCATGCTGCATTTTCAGCCTGAACTGGGCCGCTTCAATTTGCCATGGGAAGTTTTTAGTGGGCCTTTTTGATCTCACAGTATATTCCTGCCATTACAGAATGTTGTAGAATGTTATTGTTTATCATTTAATTTTTTTTAGAGTAGGCCTATTATTAGAATATTGTTTTGTTCATTTTGCTACAAATTTGATGAGCATTTGATAAAATGTACCTAATCCAATGGCAAACTAGCTCTTGCTAGAACCAGATCATTTACCACTTTTGGACCGTACTCTGTATGGATAAGATAAACAAATACACAAATTCAGTTGGTTTTTGCCCTTGAATTTCCCTACTACCCAAACAAAGTTACACATTATTTACTGGCATAACTTACAGACTTTGAGAAATATGGATTTGTATCTTTTATGTTCTTTGCAATACATAGTTACATTTTTAGAGCTAACTTAGAGAAATTCTTGATTATCAGTTATCACATCACATCACACAGATATATTTGTATATTTCTTTTTGTTCAAGGATAACCACGAGATATGCTTTGTCGATGATGAAGGTTTCCGCCAATTGTCCCAAGTAGACCCAGAAGGAGACAAATTGCTTAGCCGATACATTGTTAAGGATTTGGAGAGAATGAGCCAGCCTACCTGAATCCAATGGCTGTATTACCCTAATTAAATAAGTTTTATAGCCTACCATGGTGATTGTTAAATATGTGTGGTATCTGGTATAGATATTGGAACAATAAATAAACTGGAACTGTGAAGTAGCAGAACATAATTAAATAATAAAGATTATCATTTCAGATAAATCTATAGATCTGTAGACTATGTAAGTTGGAAGATCAAGACAGAGCGCACCTATTTACATGCGCCGCCCTCAAGAAGGACCTGCCAAAACCCCTGCTTTCCCCCTCAACAAGTCAAAATTTGTCATCCTCAGTGACAGCGTCTCAGCCATCCAATACGTATCGCAAGCAGCAAACCTCCATCCCAAATCGCTGCTTTTCAAAAACGCCCTTGTCAGCCTCCGTCAGCAAAACAAACTGATAGAGGTTCAATGGATCCCTAGCCACTGCAACCTCATGGGGAATGAAAAAGCAGACTTCTTGGCCAAGAGTGCCACAAAAGCACCGCAACCACCAGCAGCGCCTCTCTCCTTCCAAAACGTGAAAACCAAGATCCAAGTCAATCACGAAAAAGATCTTCAGCAACACCACGGAAGAGGCCGCACAACAAAAAAGCTGGTGGACCGAGATCAAGAAACGGCCAGACAAAGACTGGTCGAGGTAGACGGCCACCGCCCAGTTCCGGCTTGCAACCGGTCATGACGTTTTGCAACTCCACCTGCATCGCTTCAACATTAGCAACGAACCGGTCACCTGTAGATTATGTGAGTTGGAAGATCAAAACAGAGCGCACCTATTTAGATGCGCCGCCCTCAAGAAGGACATTGACTCCCTGCCCGACTCCATGAGCAGGACAGAGAAGGAGGCAGCCTTATACTGGATAGCAAGAAAGAAGAATGGTTGAAGAGGCCAACTCTGCACAGGACAAAAAAAAAACCTAGGCCTACCTGGGTTGGATGAATAACTTTGTAAGTAGGCTTACTAAGTTACTACACCAAATTTTACTTACAAAATACGAAAAATACAAATCTACAGGAAATGGGGGGTTGGTTGTTACGTAGTCCTACAATCCTAGATCGTGAAATAATAAGGCTATTGATGCGTAGGTCTTAAAGTGAATCAAATCTTTATTTATTAAATTACTATTGTAATGCAGTAGGCCTATATATAGTAACCGGTACTTAATTTGCCACATAATGTATGTAATATGAACTTCTTATTCATCACTTCCACTGCCAATTACCCGATAATATTCATCATTGTCAATTTCGATACGTAATGGAGACTTTTGCCTCACACCTACAGTTTTCATGGAATTTAGTTTTGATCGGAGATCACCAAATGCTAACTGCACTGGTTTTTCAAAGAGTTCATCAGAGTCGTCGGATAGGATTTGTTTTTCAGGAGTAGGCCTATTCTTTCTTTTCCTTTCTGCACTGTGAGCTTCACTAAATACCGTTTCGTCCGACGATCGTCCGTGGTGTAATCTACTCCACACTGTTGAACTTAACTTGGGTTGTGCCCGTTCACGATTGTGCTCTCGATCACGACTGTGTTCCTGATCCCGATCACGTTCACGACTGCGATTGTGATGTTTTTCCCCGTGTCCTTGTCCTTGTGATTCCCTTCCTAACCGATGCCTCAAATCTGATCGATGATTGCTTCTCTTCTCTTCTTCATCCTGTGATTGTGACTGCTTCTTTTTTTGAGCTTTTCGTTTCTCGATCTTTACCTCTTCCTCATCAGCGTACATTCGCATGCGTGGAACCTTAGTCCGAGCTGACATTTCTTCAGCATCATCGCTGCTGGTAGAGCCATTGTCAGAACCTGATATTGGGTTACCAACTGTCCCAATACGGGTTTGCATATTTACGCCTCGGAGTCCGTGCGAAACTGTCACTTGGGATTGTAGTGGACGACTTATTTTTTTTGGTGGGCTGTATCTATCGTAATGTTCTGGAACAAAAAAGGATAAAAGTAATAATTATAAGTTATTTTATTAATTATTGTGTTTTGTACCTCTTTAGTTAGTTTGGTACGGTGTAATTGGTTACAACAAGAAGCTCCATTATGTCACGTTTACTGCTAGAATTCAAACCCCACACATCTCGTCGTAAGCTTAACATTTTGAGTGTAAATTTATCTGTTGTTTCACTTGCTTGCGAGCATGTAACAAAGTAAAATGCACTTGACCAACACTTTTGAGGGATTATTGAAATTAAATTAAACCTAGAACTTCCTTGCTCCAATTAGCCTTGTCACCAGGATGTAATGTATGTACACGTATACAGTAGTATACCAGTGGTCCCCGAACCTTTTTGGTCTTGGTGCTATGAACTTGACCTGAATCTGGAGTGGTAAAAACAGAAAACTTTCATATCAAGAGTGCAGAATAACTAGGTTCGTTTGCCTGTCCTGCTTGATATAGCACAGATAGCAGCACATTGCAAACCACATGTCAGAGGAGAGAGCAGAATTAGCAGCTGATCTCTGACAGACAAGCAAACACCCGAAATTGGTACCAACTGCAATTTGCACTGCAAATTAAACGGCATGAACACAGATGCCTACATAATGATACATTAGGGCCTATGTCATGTTAGTGAGACAGATGGACGGGACTTGCGCACAAAATAACATCTAGAAAGTTATCATCAAGTAATTTACCGAACAATACAAACACGCAATTTCCATATAATTATTTATAAGTACTTGATTTTCGTCAACCTTAATCATCGCGTCACTTAACCCATCCAGACATTTAAACGAGTTTTGCCCGTGGTCGCCTTCCCGGGCCTTCAAGCACTTTCACGAGTTCTGCCCGTGGTGGGATTTGGGGATTTTTTTGCGCAGGATGGGTCACACTGTTGGTGGTAAAGAAGTTTCCTGTAGTGTCGGTAACTATAGTGTATTAGTTTACACGCTTGTCAATAGATGGCAGGCCTTGTACGTTCTTAAATAATCGATATTGTGATCGAAAATGTTTTGCGCTGCAAACAAACTTGACGACGCGGAAAGATGGCTGCTAGTAAAGATGCGCGCTTGTCAACGGCTGGTATTTCTTCGGTTTTAAATGATTTGGATGGTGATGATGATGATGATTTGGAGGGAGATTTTATATCTGAGGATGAGGTATCGGCTGAAAGTGATTTTGAAGAGGACTTATCGAGTGAAAGTGATTCAGATGAAGATTTGGTAGTAGGCCTAGGCTTAGGTAGGCCTACCAATGCGCATACGCGCGCAAGTTTAGGACATCCAACTAGTTTTAACTATCTGGGTGCATCAATATGGAAAATAAATTAAAGTGGGTGTGATTATTTCAATCGAGAGATGTTTCTAAATATATTTCATATTCATTTATTTTTAAATGGTCCTAAAATTTTGATTGGAATGATATGATTCTAGAAAAGTTGTCTTCTTGTCTAATGTATAATATTTTTAACTGACTGTACACACAATAAAAATAACAAAAATAATTAGTAAATCATCTCAATCTATTCCTTGCATAAATCTGGCTAAAATTGGTGAAATTTTCATAGGTGTATCTCGAAAAAATAAAAAGTTACAGTGGTTTATACCTTGAACTGTGTGAATTATTTGGTTACCTGCAAATTAAATGGTGCATACAGGGGTATTGCCTTGACAAATAATGATGTCTGGATGGGTTAAATTAGGGGTACCCGCCATTTTTAGAATGCTTTCTAGCAGCTGCTTGTTGTACAGGCGAACGCCGAGAGAGCAGCTCCGCAAGACAGGCGAACAGACCTAATATTTCCATGTAGGCCTAATATTGATTTAAACAAAAAAGATAATTAGCTGTCCATATCAGTTACTAGTATTCGAAAAAAAATCAGTCCAAATCAGTTACTATTTGAAAATGAATTCCGATAATGTGTGACTATGGCGATATCATTCATATCTTCATCCATTTTCAGCAAATATAATAACAGCTGTCAACTTCGGAACAACATGGAACCGTTTTTGTTTTACACGCCCACGCCATAGTACCCACTAATATTTACGGGAAGAGTGCGCTACTCACTTGTCAAAGCACTCATAGACTGCCATCTTTCAAAGTCGTCATGTATTTCTTTGCATGATATGGGGAGCGGAGTTTTGTTTTCCTAAGGCTTAGTCACTGGTTGTTAGTCTTAGTCCATAGTCATTCTGTCTGAACGCGGCATTGCTCATTCGCTATGGAAACCTACGCTTAAACTAGCCAAAGCTCCCATATGTTCCATGCAAAACCCCTGCAATGTTTACTCACTTACGCAGCCATGTTGGGGGCAGGTTGAGCGCGTCACGTTAGCGTGAGGTATGTGGGAGGGAACATCCGAAGTCGTCAATTTCATGCAGTTTTGTAGCCTTTTTGTAGCCTATAGACTACTGAACGCCAAAAATCCTAGCAGTCGATGCGGCAGTTAGTTATTGCACATGTTTTTTTTAAATTAAAAACACTCGCCGTTTGCAACTTAATATTATCGGTTATTTAAAATTATTTTGTGGTTGCTTTTCAATATTCATTCATCAGTGTATGGTAAATGTTTTTCAATCAGCACAGTGTGTCAGATGATGCAGTTTGGAAGAGAATCTAATAGATCAAATGCACTAATGTTTTACTAAGTACTACCTACCGTAGTCCTAAAGTTAACATTAATTACGGTACTATTAGGCCCTACTTTAAATTAATTGAATTACATTTTCCAATAGAAGATAAAAAAAAAACTGTGTGCTTCAGTTTTTTTTTTTTACAGAAGCTGATTGAGTGTAAAATGTAAAATCCAAAACCATAAAGACATCATAGATGCAGAATTGGTAGGTACGCTTTGTATTTTACCTTGATTCCCACTACTACTCCAACTTTCAGCTAATGTGCCCCAGGGGTTTTTTGCCATGCCAAATTCATTTTCATCTTTATTGAAATCCTTATCATTATATTTTTTTGGCGTATGTTGCTCATTCCGCCTGTAGCGTCTCTTACGGGACTCTGTTAATATTCCGGGTATTCCTGAAATTGAGAACAGTAAATACTGACTAACAGTAAATTAAATGGGTAGGCCTACTTGTTACATTTATCTAAACATAGGCTACAGATAGAAAAAAAATATGATAAGAAACCCATCACCAGTAGTCGAACACTATCCTATATAAAATTAAAATTCAATTACATTACGGTACTATTTATTTAAGCTTTCAGTCATAGTTATTTATTAAGCATTGAAGTAGTAGGCCTATTTATTAAACTATAAACAGCTGTGATCAGCTGAATACTGAAAAGCTGTGGTATTTAACATTGAAGGTGGTGGCATATTTTAATTCCCTCTCATGTGGCAGTGCTGAAACCGCACATTGCTTAGCACCCAAGATTGACTCAATTCATCGAACACAGATCTAGCTCTAACATTTAAATCAATGCCAAATCAAATCACCTACTAATCAAATGTGTAAATTGCTATTTTATTGTCTGGGGCTTCTGAGCCAAATGGCATTTAAAAACAACATCAAATACATTTATTTTGTAATAGCTCATAGGCTATATAGACTGACTATGCTATGCTTGATAAAGAACTGAATGGTTGTATATATTTCACAGCATCCTTATTTTTGGGTTGAGCAGTGGCAAAAACTTTTCGTTTTGTTTCGCACCTACCTCCATAATTGGGATTGCCGTATTTCTTGTAATATTCACTAAGCTTCTCCGCTTTTGGATGCTTCTTGTCAGTCCGAGTGGCAAATCGCAGCAGAATGTTCTTTGCTTTAGGATGGGTTACTCCGGCTCTCCATTTACCCGGTGGAATTGGAATGGTTATGCTAAGTGCATCCACTGCATTATCACCAGGATCATCATCATCGACAATAGGCTCTGCAGCGACTGCCTTTGTACCTGCTAACTGACAATATAAAATATAGGTCTGGACTATGCTATAAAATAAATACCTATTAAACAAGACAGTATTGTATTCATCATGCCCTCTTAATGTGATACAAGGCCTATCGGCTGGATGTGATTTAGTTGGGGGGAAAAAAGGAAAGGAGACCAACAGCTTACCTGAAAGTAGTAGGTGGCTGCTAGAGTTGTAGATAACACGAATATATACAGCGTGGTCTACGGCATGGGTGTGATCCACGAGGTGGCAGCGTCTCTTGTTTCCTATCTGGGGTGTGCCTAACTACAAGGTTGCTGATGTTGGGTGGGCACCGTAAGTAAACCCGAGGTAGGTTATTGGCGGGATTGTTGGTCAGGACCCCTATTCGGTAACTGTTTTATGAAACTCCCGATACCGATTCGGGCCGCTATGGGTCGAAAGCGGGCGAGAGCGATTATGTAACTTTTTTATGCCCGATACCGCCAAATTTAACCCGGAATGGAAGCGTAAAACCCGATACGGATTCGGCACCTCTTTCTAGGCCGATATGCGTGTTAAACGTTGTTTTTAGCTTATTAACATTTGTTTTCAGCGAAAATTAGGAGACGATTTAGATCCTAACGAAGAAATATTGTACGTCGTAAGTTGAAATTCTTTTCTATACTGTATTAAATATTATTTTGTTGAGGTTATGTCAAACTATACACGTATTTACTGACTTATCTTTAAATTAATATTCAATGCAGGTCTAGGCCTAAATATCCCCTCCCCCTAAAGGTCATATGTCTAGGCCTAGACCTTCGCAGCGTTAGCCCTACTCATATGTACACATAGTGGCAGCAGAATGCTAGGCCTAGTATGTTTTAAACAACACTGAACAACGTTTTCGGTCGATGGCATTTTGAGGTTATAAACAAAAACAAAAGACGATCACAACATGACTTGTGTGCGAACTGCACATCATGACTTGTGCGAACTGTGAAGCACTCGGAAAAGCTGAGTTTCTGATTGGTTACGACTTCGGCAGCTCCGTCTCTGTGTGATTTCCTCGGCTCGGCACGGCACGGCAGTCCCATATCGGCCTACCCATATCGGACTACGCTATAGAATAGCTATTTTTTTATTTTCGCGCTAGACCAGCTATGGGAACGACTAATATACACGCTTTGGAATCGGCACGGATCCATATCGGGAAATTACAGAATAGGGGTCCAGAGATGATGACTTCAGGATGTGTGCTCCTCACTTCATGATGCCGTTTCACGTGTAAGCGTGGGTGCCACTGGGTGACCAGTGGGATGATGCTATTGTTAGGTGGGGTGCGTGGTTTGCTGGGGCGATGGATTTGGTTCAGTACTTTTTGGCGGGGGTATCCTTGGGCCACAAAGGCGTGTGGTGGCAATAGTTGGCCAGGACCTCTCAGGTCACATCCTGAAGTCATCATCTCTGACCAATGATCTCGCCAATAACCTACTTCGGGTATACTTCTGGCGCCCACCCAACATCAGCGACCTCGTAGTTAGGCACACTCCAGATAGGAAACAAGAGACGCTGCCACCTCATGGATCACACCCATGAGTAGACCACACTGTAAGACCTGCACCATTACAACTTTCACTGCTCAAGCCACCGGAAAATCATACCCCATCAAACAACACAACAACTGCACCACTACCAACCTCATCTACCAGTTACAATGCCAGCTATGCCCGTCCGAGTACATAGGCCTAACCACCAACTCGCGAAGTACCAGGATGAATGGGCATAGACAGGACACTGCCAAAAAGCTGGACTTAAAACCCGTGGCTCAACACGCAGGCATTCACAACAAGGGGTTTAATAACCGCTATACCACATGGGTAGTAAGGTCATTACCCCCCTCCTGCAATGAGGAACACCCAAGGCAATGGGAATTGGCGCATCAAATCGTCACAAACTCGCGCCAAAAACCCAACCTCAACCTAAGGTAGGCCTAGGCCACCTACTCCTTAGGCCCCTCCCTTCTCCCACATCGCCACCTCAAAATCGCAGCGCCTTTGAAAATATAAGTGTAAATAGTAGTTTTAAATAGTTTTAGTTGTCAGCCATCTTCTTCAACGGTCGGTGACCAAGGCTACGTAGACCGAAACGTTTTTATGTATATATGTTTATATTCGTGTTATCTACAACTCTCGCAGCCACCTACGTACTTTCAGGTAAGCTGTTGGTCTCCTTTCCTTTTTTCCCCTATCTAAATCTTATATTAATCATGTATGAGAGTTGACATGTAGCTAATCTCACTTGCTTTCCTGATTCTTTGTCCTCCTATGCCTGCAAGCTTTTAGGCTCTTCCCCCTCTCCCCCCCAAACCTTATGTGAGTTGGCAGGTAGCCAATGTCCCAAGGTCGCCTAGTTACCCGATCCTTTGTCCCCCTATGGTGACAAAGCAACGCTGCTGTGATTTTGCCTCACCCTCCTCCTTGCTAATGCAATCTTACCTTTATTATTTTTTAAACTGGTTTTTAAGGTTTGGATACGGCTAAGCCCCAACCACAATTGTCGGCATTGTAAACGTAATCGGGATCGTAATCGTAGAAAAATAGCCCATCCACAATAGGTACTTTTCAAAATCAAACACGCATTGGCCTACACTTGTAGATAGGGTCGTATTGCAGTAACTACGAGCCATGTGCCAATATCCAGCGGCTGGCTTTGCTTAGTTAGCCGCACTGTCTCGAAATCAATCTACTTTTTCTGTTGGTCGTATGAATTGCTTGCAAGCGAAGTCAACGGAGATTTGTTCTGCTTACTTTGCTTGCAAGAATTACTTAGCCACTGAATATTGGCACGCGGCTATTGTTTCGTAATATATTAAATTAGGCCTACATCTTGACATACCTCATAGTGTTACAGTGGATACCAGCCCACTGTTACATCTATGGAAATGAAAAGGCAGATTATCTATCCAAACAAGGCAGCAAAAAGACCCAAGGAAATAAGATACTGTCGCATAAAGCCATTAAATCTCATCTACATGCATCAACATGCAAAGTGGTCCGTAAAGGATGGCAGAGAAGGGCCAGAATAAGTCATGGAAACAGTATACTGTTTCAAGGCCTGCAGGCAAACACAAGTGCTACGGCAGAAGAATAGAGACGGCCCAATTCCGGCTCCAGACTGGACATGACCTGCTTGCCAAGCACCTACATAGGGTTGGGGTTTTTGAATCCAGCATTATGTAGGATGTGTGGGGTCGGAGAACACGACAGGAGGCATCTCTTTGAGTGTGCATATGTAAAGGATGAAAGGGACAAAATTCCGGGTGGCATGGATCAAAGGGAACAGGAGTCCTATCTCTACTGGCTTACCAGAAAATGCATGATGACATGAGATGTCAGTTGTGGGTATAAGAAAAGAAGAAGAAGAAGAAGACTAGTTGGTATATCTATTATTGAGCACACCGGGATATTCACAAAATTGGTTAGAATGTAGTGTAATTTAGGCTGACGACGGGCGAACCACTTACAAATATTTTGGGTGTACCGTCATGGCTATCAGCTCGCTGGCCCCAAGGTTGCGCCGGCCGAGCAGACTATCACCACCTCCCGTAATGCATTGCACACGAAAAATAGAGTGCGCTAGTTGTGAAAACAAAGGCGCCAATTTTGTATATATAGGGGTGTACCTAGCCTACAGTAATTTGTTTGATTTTGCTTGTCAGTTGTTACTTTGTCATTTGTTTAAAATTGGCAGCTGAGCCATGCTGCATTCCACAAAGAAAAACATACAGTTGGCAAGCCAATACAAATTACTCAGGCGATGCGGTACTGGATCATCGGCATCGCAATTGTAGAAATATGAACACATTTGGATTGCGAGATAACGATTTAGTTATATGTTTTTTACTTGTAGTAACAGCGCCATAAGAACCAAGTTAGCCTAGCAAATTATTTTATGATTGCTGGATTACGATTACTTTTACGATGCCGACAATTATGGTCGAGGCTTTATCCACATATCGATGTTACTAACCGATGTCATACCTAAAACTATGTATATAAATATTTTCTTGATTCTTTTCTTTTCTGTATCTTCCTAAATTTCATATCTTCTAGCTACATTAGGCTTATGTATGAAAATTACTTACTTCGTCATTTCCTTGCTTAGCTTTACTTTCGTCGGCCATTTCAGTATCTCCATCTGAGTCACTCTCTTCTTCTGTAACAATCACAACCTCCTTGCAATCACTGGTTTCTTCACCATCTTTGGGAGGGCTATTACACTTCTTATGAAGTTTTTCCAAACCCTTTATCTGTCTAGACAAACCAATGAGAGCTCTTGCAGCCGATAATTCTTCTAACCACACCACATTGCCTACAAAACATTGAAAAATATATAAAAACTTCCCTTTGTCTTTAAAATGCACACATATTGCATGTGTGTTCAAAGGTTAATATCATTTCTTACATGTGTAATCGTTAATCCACTCTACAGAGGCAGGGCCAAATGCTTTGAAATATGTGAAAACATCTTTTGTGCTCATGTCTTCTGTTCCTCTCATATGCAGTGCATGTAGACGAAATGTTTTCTCAGTACCCTCTTCAGTTGTCATTCCTAAGCTAGAAAGTAAACACAGGTTGATAATAATGACCACAAAAAATAGTACACATTTTATTTTCATAAAATGGTAGGTTTATGTTAATACAGTACATACGAAGAATTCGTTTTTATACCTGCAGTGCGATTCTGAATGGGCGTCGGTAAGTTTAACGCAAACGACGCCTGCATACCTATAGTGCAACCATTTCGTAACACACGGCCCATTTGCAGCCTTAAAGTATTTAACATTAACTGTATCAACAGGAGGTAGCCATTGCAGCAGAGCAGCGCCTGTTATATATTAGTTTGTTTATGTTTTCGAGACGGTTGTTTACCTACATTCTAGAAAGTTAACCAATAAAAACGCGTGAACAAATGCAATCAATTTCAAATCAAGCTGACAAAAACTAACACAAATTTAAACAATCTACTCTCAGCTATCTCAAAGGGACTTAAAGTATTACTTAAATACCTTCTATGCAGTCGCAAATACTGCCTGCCCTAGTCATCTTCATTATTTAACTCTTCAAGCACTCCGAAGAATTGTGCAACATTTGTCATTACGTTAAGGGCCGGTCTTACAATCTCCTAATAAGAAAGTTATTTGTAGCAATTAAGCTATTTGTAGCAAATAGCGCCATGTCCGGTATTTCAATCAATAGCGCTATTGGGACGAATAGCGAGTCCTTATTAGGAGGATTCCGTGTTAGAGTGCAATCTCTAGGCCTAGACCTAGGGCTAGCCTAGGCAATGAATGAATTAATGTTGTGTGCAGCAGCTTGAAGTCAAAGTTTCACAAGTAGGGTTATTTATTTTATTTTTTTTAGCCTTCATACAATTCACTTATGCTTCCACACACTGCTGTGGTGAACAAGTATCAGAAGTTGTCAATTATTTAGTAGCAAATATAAATCTAGTACTACAAAACAGTCAGTAAAACAGTCAATAAAAACCCTTTTACATATGGTTTTCATCTCGCCATATAATTGGTTATGTTTCTTCATATTGAAATTAATTAAGATTTTTTTTTTTGGGGGGGTTGGGGGAATACTCCTGAGTCATGTGCGCATCACGGAGGAGTGAGGGAGACTGCAGTCTGTCTACAGCTGTGGTCAGCTGTAACGGCAGGGTAATAAAACTCATCGCAACGCGTAGGGAAAGAAAAAAACAATTTTAAATTGAAGTTGAGGCCGGCCCGAATTAATCGGAAACCCTAACTACCGGGGCCCGAATTAGCGAGGCTCTACTGTACTTTTTTTTTATAGGCTACTAGCAAAACACCAAAAGACAACAATGAAACAAATGAATTGAATTGATGGACAAACAACAAGCTGTCAAAAATAATTTCTTCTGATTTTGGAAAACAAAACAAAAAACAAATAAATAGGCCTAGTCAAATACACATACAAATCTTTCACTTAGGCCTAGTCGTTATCCATCATTAAAAGTTTTAAATGGTGAGCAGTTACTGTTTACAGTTACAGTTACTTACAGTTACAGTTACTACTACACTTGTTTTTGTTTGTATGGTTGCAATTTTATTATTTTGACAGCTGCTTGTTTGTCCATCAGTTCAATTCATTTGTTCCATTGTTGTAGTCCCGATGTGACAACAGTTGCGGGTTCCCTATAAGACAGGGGTGCCCAACATACGGCCCGCCAAGCCATATGTGTACTGTATAACTATATTTTAGACTTTGCAGCGAAAAATTATCATAATTATTTTGTTTCTACTTCTAGTTTTGTTCTCGTTCAAACCTAGTTTCTTGGAAGCTGAAGAGGGGGGGGGGGGGGGGTATTATTGTTTTCTGTGGCGACATCAGACTTACTAACTGGTGAGGACTCTACTGGCACAGATAAAAAATGCTACTGGTTATACAAGTGTCCCCGCAAATATGTTTCACCCTTTTAGTCATGTGATCTTGCAAAGGCGTCATGACTCGAAGCCCAAAAACGAGTGTAATAAAATGAAGGATTAATTCAAATTTAAAAAGTAAATCTTGTTTCGCAGCAAAGTATGTTTAAAAAGAAGGTAAATGAGAATCAAGTGTCTGTCCGCACTAGTTTTCGTGTTGCACAGTGCACATTTACTAGCAGCGGGGGGAACACCATTTGCTGACGGGGAATTTGATATAGATATAGAATAACCAGACTATATACATGGAGGCCTATATATATAGTTAAGTTGATGTGGCCCGCCAACATTGAATAATTGTGCTATGTGGCCCACTTCTAAATTAAGTTGGGCACCCCTGCTATAGGATATTAGGCCTACAGGATATTTTTGCTTGAAAGAGTGGCAGCCCTGGCCTTTACTATACTGAACTCAAGGTGTTCCAGCTTGATGTGGTGTCACAAATTTATTTGATTGTAGTAGGGCTGTGCGAACCTTGTTTTTACTTTCGAACCAAACCTTTAGAAAACCTCGAACTCGAACCGAACCTACTTTTTAGCTAAGCTACGGTTGCAATTTTTTTCCCCTTGAAAAAAGTGCAAAAATAAAAAAGAACCACGACAATACTAAACAATAAACGAAACACCATTACTAAGTAAATAAACACAGTTTAATATTAGACATTGAGATGGCGCGGATGACGAAGTTGCTTGAGTTGCAAAATACGCAGTGTTGCCAGACTTCCAAAATGAAATTATTATTGTATGTGCCAATGAAGAAATTATCAAATTCCGGGAAAAATTAAGGTACAAAAGGGTGTCCATATTTCAAGAAATACAAACCGGTCGTAAAGCTGTCAAACCACAGGGAGTTTGGGAGCACAGCCCTGTAGGCCTAGGGACTTTTCTGCATTTTTGTTAATATGTTTTAGTGAGTTTTGGTTGCATTGAAAGTTGAAAACCAAAATCAAAATAATTAAATTATGCCTATGTTTGAAACATAATTATGGACAATTAATGTATTCCACAAATATTTTTTCTGGTGGCAAATCACCACTCAACCTGACACAGTCGGAACTGAGTTAAAGATTATTAAAATTATTATTATTATTCTTATTAATAATAATAATAAAAATACTGTAGGTAGCCTAGGCTTACATTGATTCTTTAAAAATTCAAAGATATGGCACCAAATGTCAAAATTATGGTAGGTACTAGGTAAGTTACTCTTATGAAAATCATCCACTCTAGAGGCTATGGCACACTCATTATCGATTATTGAATAGGACCTGAATTTATGGCACATCTAACAACACTGAAAATAGGCCTACACTGCCGTTGGTGTATGATGACTGTGCGATAATCAATACATCAAACGAAAATATATTTGAGTTTTTTATAAATATATCGATGATGTTCTAATATGGGGAAAGAAAAAAAAGCAATACAAGCAGCAGAAATGAAGTTCCTAAGGAGTGTGGCAGGAGTGACCAAGATTGATAAGATAAGGAGCTCAAAGATAAGGAAGGAACTTGGAGTGGAGAGTCTAAACTTTAAGCTGGGAAAAGAAAGATTGCGGTGGTTTGGCCACATGAAAAGAATGCAGGAAGACAGGATCCCGAAAATTGAGTTTGAGAAAGAAGCAGGGAAAAAGAAAAGAAAGAGGGGAAGACCAAGGTGAGGGTGAAGAAGTGATAGCAATGGACGTGGAAAGAAGAAATGCAACTTGGGAAGAGGTCAATCAGGAACGATGGTGGGAAGATAGAAAAGTATGGACAGAATTTAAAGAAAGAGCAGAGGAAGAAGAAAGTGAAGAGGAGGAGCCGGAGGAAGTTAACATGAGGGAAGCGTCAGGCATGGCCAGCCGGCTTCGATGTACCTAGGGGCAGTGTTGGGGCGAGAACTTTTAAAAAGAACGCGTTCTTTTTTTGTGAACTTTCCAACGAACTTACTCTTTTTTCAAATGAGTGAACTTGAACTTTCAAAAGTTCTTTTTGAGAACGAACTTTTCAATTTTAGAAAGTTCTTTTGAAAGTTCATTCTGTTCGATGATTGAGCATCTGTCAACGCCCCGTCGAGGAACACGCGAATCGTTTTCGGTTCTCCTTCAGCTGATTTTAAAAAGCTACCGGCCACCATTCATGGAGTAGAATTACAATATTCAAGTCTGGCCGTTCGAACTCTACCCACCACAAGATGTTAGATCACTCGGTCGAGATAAGTGGGTCTGCAAGTGCAAGTGCCCAAATACCAGAAGTAATGCGACACGATAATTGGGCGGGAGGAAACGACTCTACGTGGAACTCCATTCACTAATCAAAACGCAAGATTGAAACATTTCTAGAGCCAGTGTAAATTCTCAAGAGGAAAAGATTTCTCGGTTGACTAATGGAATTGTTGTTATAGGGTGTTTGTGTCACAATTCTACTACCGTTTCACTTTATCCTAAAATATGGTGTTACTGATCGCATTGATGGTGCACTGGAGCAGCGCACCATCGTTGGAACCCCTAGCAATGTTTTCAACTCGAGTCTATTGAAGCAAAATTCGAGAAAAAATATGTCTGGAAATACTAACATTCTTCGACCAACAAAGGGGACAAATTAGCAGCTTAGCAATGAATGTTATCTTCCGAGTGGGTACCGTCTGATTGTCTGAACGGCCAGACTTCACTTCGTTTATTTCCGGTAGACTCCGCCGGTCATCGGTCAGCCTCAAACCCTCACCCCGCGGGAGGTTGGAATATTATCTTTACATTCTGTACTTCACTTCAGTTCCCTACATCAGACACCTAATGCCAGCATTCAATATCTTACCTTAACATGCATGTTTTTCTTCCTATTTAAGCAATACAAGGCAATCGATTATTCGCATGACTGTTAATACAATGTGGTGACACTTTTTCACAAAAGAACTTTTAAAAGAACTTAGTTCATATTTTAGACGAACTTGAACTTTTCAAAATTTTAGGTTTTGAAAAGAACTTGAACTTTATTAAAGTTCATTATTTGAACTGTGAACTGAACTTTTAGAAAGTTCATTTAAAAAAAGAACTGCCCCAACACTGCCTAGGGGCCAGAATATGATGGGATTAAGTTCCTATCCCCTACCCAACTTCATTGTTGGACACAGGGAGCAGATATAAAATATCGAAAGTTAAACTTTTGAACTAGTGTTACTAACGTTTGAATTTGAATCGTAGGCCTATATGGCTGGATGTTCTAGTTCGATTCGAAATGCGAACCAAATTCTTTTAGGCATGACCGCATGAACCTTCATGAAGGTTTGAGTTCGGTTCGAAATTCGAACTGATTTGCACAGCCCTAGATTCCAGATATTTCTTCAATCTATTCCGTGACTTTTGGCATGGTTAGATACAGATCAGTGTCACCCTTGCTGTAAAACTGTTAAGTTACCAATTACCATTCTTTGGTACGAGGATGACTTCCATTTTCTTCCCCCAAACACAAATTTAGGCTGGAAAGCCTACTTTTGGCTTGGATGTCAAGATTATTTAGGAATTCTGGGTAGCCTATAGATATACTGGTACTCAGATCTATTCCTGGAGATTTTATGGATTATTTAGTTAGGCCTAGTGCATTTTCAAGTTCATATTGTGTAATAGTAGCCTGCCTACCTACTCTAGGCCTAGTGCATTTTCAAGTTCATATTGTGTAATAGTAGCCTGCCTACCTAAATAAGGCAATGCATGCAGGCCCTACCAATATGAATCTAGCTTTGGCCTAATTGTACAGAATTGCCCTTACCTTTCATATAGTTTTTTAAGCTCTTGTTCAGTCAAAGGTTTGATTGTCGATGGGTCCAAACCAAACCTTTTTGCTCTTTCTCCAAGCTTGGTTTGCTCTTTTTCACCACATATTTCTACACCAGCAATAAATCCTCCTTCTTTGTTTTCATATCGCCTTTTTTTGTCCACCTATAAACAGATCAAAACCAAAGGTATTGTGAAATGGAACCCTAAAAGCAACATGACATGTTAGAATGTTTGAACTAGGTACTGGTAGGTGCCGTAATTAAATACTAGGAAAACGCTCTGTGCGGTGATGAGCGAGCGCATCCATATCTACGAACTTTCTGTCGAAAAGTTCTCAAAGCTCAAAAAACAACAATAAAGTATAAACAACAATTCAAGAACGCGCACGGCAAAAATGTCCCTAATTTCCATAGCTATTATACTACCCGACATTGTTGAATGCTTTGAAGTGTGCGTTGCCAAGATTTTTCATTGTCATTTCGTATAGTGTTTTTGACACGGTCTGCCACTTACTAACACTAAATTGACAGCAATAGAAATGTAATTTCTGCCTCTAACACATATCAGATCGCGATTAGATTAGTAGGCTATATTCGTGATCAAACAAAAATTTACTATACTATAGCCACCTCACATTTTGCCGTTAAGATGTTTCAGAAAAATTAACTTTTGTGTAACTTTGCCAATACTTATCAGATCGCCATAACATGAACATATTGGTGACCGTAAAAATCTTTGTAAATATATGTCGATCTCACATTTTACTGCCATTTTGTTTCAGTAAAATATTTTCTAGTAACTAAGGTGTAACTTTGTAACTTTTCGAACGATTTTGTCACAAAACCACACTTTCAATCCACATCGAGGCTTGTAAAATGGTCCAAATTTCAAGTTGACCGGACCTTCCGTTCAACCGCTATCGACAGACATAAAAAAAAACAAAAAAACTACAGAATGAGTGCCATAAAGGTCTAATGGAGACATACGCTTCGCTCGCTTAATTAAGCGAGCGTCTCCATTAGACCTTTATGGCACTTCGTTCTGTTTGTCGATAGCGGTCGAACGGAAAGTCCGATCAACTTGAAATTTGGACCATCCACAAGCCTTGATGTGGATTGAAGGTGTATAGTTTTGAGGCAAAATCATTCGAAAAGTTTCAAAGTTACACCATAGTTACTGCAAAATATTTTTCAGAAACAAAATGGCGGCAAAATGTGAGATGGCCATATTTTTATAAAGATTTTTCCGGTCACGAATATATTCATGTTATGGCGATCTGATAAGTACTGATAATATTACACAAAGGTTACTCAAAAATAATTTTCTGAAACACAGTTTACAACGGCAAAATGTGAGATTGCTATACAGTGTATTATTGTAAATTTTTGTCCGGTCACGAATATACTAATTTAAACGCGATCTGACACGTATTAGAGGCAGAAATTACATTTCTATTGCTGTCAATAACTGTTAGTAACGGTGGCAGACCGTGTTGAAAACACTAGACGGAATGACAACGAAAATTGTTAGCAACGCACATTGCACTGCATTCAACAATGTCGCAAAGTATAATCGCTATAGAAATTAGGAAAAATTTTGCAATGCGCATTCTTGAATTGTTGTTAATTGTTATTTTTATTAGCTTTGAGAACTTTTCACCACAAAGTTCGTACATATGGATGCCCTCGCTTACCGACGCGTCATACAGAGCGTTTTCCTAGTGTAAATTAACATGGTTAGGCTAACACCAAGCACGTAGGCCTACTCCTGAAAAGTTTCTGAAAATGTCAAAATTAGTGAAATTTTGTTTTTCATCCTACCAATCTTCATTATGATATGATCTTCATTATTTCATAATGTAATTAACACGGTTAAACTAAGCCTGTAGGCCTAGGCCTACTGCTCTATAAAAGTTTATGAAAATGACACAATCTAGGATATTTTTAAAATCAAACTGAAACAACTGAATTGCCCCTTATGACCTATTATTTATGGAAATATTACTAGGAAAACCCTCTGTTTGACGCGTTGATAAGCGAGCGCGTCCATAACTACGAACTTTCTGTCGAAAAGATTTCAATGCTAATACAAACAGCAATTAACAACAATTCAAGAATACGCATTGCAAAAATGTTTCAAATTTCCATAGCTATTATACTTCCCGACATTGTTGGATGCAGTGCAATATGCGTTGCTAAGAATTTTCGCTGTCAAGGCGGGTTCACACAAAATGACTAAGGGCCGGTATTTCAATGTCCAGTTAAAGTGTCAAGTAAATTTAACTGTCAGGTAAGCCCAGTTTGGTGTATTTCTATTGGCCGTTGTCATGGTGAAAACAATTTAACTGACAAGTAGATTTTAACTGGACATTGAAATACCGGGCATAAGACTAACGATTAGTGTTTAAGAAAGTTGAAGTAGGCTATACGATTTACATTGAAGCGTTCACATACTTTACTAGTGATTAGTGTTTAAGACCGAGTGATTAAGAAAGTTCATTATTGTTATTCACGATTGTTAAGCGCTAGTAACAACCAATCGCTGCGTGGAACGCCACAGTAGTTCAGCCAATGAAAATCGTACCATCTGAGTCAAGTTAAGTTTTTATGTTGTTTAGGTTTTCACTTTTACGCAGAGTTTGTTTTGACAGCTTCCGGTCACGGCTACCGGTACCGATGTTAACAATAGGTTCGTTTGATTTGGCTACACGTTTTGTATTTTTTGCACTCACTGACGGTAAATCAAACGAACCTAATATTAAATCAAAGTTTCACGTCGTCTGCTGCAGCCTGTAGGTTAATCAGTCCATATCATTTACTATTTGAAAATGAATTCCGATAAGGAGTGACTATGGCGATATCATTCATATCTTCATCCATGTTCAGCAAATATAACAACAGCTGTCAACTTCGGGACACCATAGAACCGTTTTTGTTTTACACGCCCACGCCATAGTACAAACTTTTACGGGAAGAGTGCGCTACTCACTTGTCAAAGCACTCGAAGACTGCTATCTTTCAAAGTCGTCATGTATTTCTTTGCAAGATATGGGGGGCGGAGTTTTGTTTTCCTAAGGCTTAGTCACTGGTTGTTAGTCTTAGTCCATAGTCATTCTGTCTGAACGCGCCTTTATGTTTTCGCCGCGGTCCGCCACCGTTACTAACAGTTATTGACTGCATTTAAAATGTAATTTCTGCCTCTAATACGTATCAGATTGCGTTTGCATTGGTATATTTGTGACCGGACAAAAATTTACTATAAGATAGCCACCACCTACCTCACATTTTGCTGTTACTGTGTTTCAGAAATATATTTTCGAGTAACTTTTGTGTAACTTTGCCAATATTTATCAGATCGCCATAAAATGAACATATTCGTAACTGGAAAAAGCTTTAAAAAAATATGGCTATCTCACATTTTGCCGCCATTTTGTTTCAGAAAAATATTTTGCAGTAACTAGGCCCTATGATGTAACTTTGTAACTTTTTGAACGATTTTGCCTCAAAACTATACACCTTCAATCCACATCGAGGCTTGAGGATGGTCCAAATTTCAAGTTGATCGGACTTTCCGTTCGACCGCTATCGACAGACATAAAAAAAAAAAAAAAAAAACAGAATGAAGTGCCATAAGAGTCAAGTGGAGACGCTCGCTTAATAATGTACTAGGAAAACGCTCTGTTTGACGCGTTGATAAGCGACCGCGTCAATATCTACGAACTTTCTGGCGAAAAGTTTTCAATGTTAATACGAACAACAATTAACAACAATTCAAGAATGCGCATTGCAAAAATTGTTCTTATTTCCATGGCTATTATACTTTCCCACATTGTTGTATGCAGTTCAATGTGCGTTGCTAAGAATTTTCGTGGTCATGTTTTCAATACGGTCCGCCACCGTTACTAACACTTATTGACAGCAATAGAAATGTAATTTCTGCCTCTAATACGTATTGGATCGCGTTTACATTAGTATATTCGTGACCGGACAAACATTTACTATAAGATAGCCACCTCACATTTTGCCGTTACTGCGTTTTAGAAAAATATTTTTGAGTAACTTTCGTGTAACTTTGCCAATATTTATCAGATCGCCATTACATTAACATATTCGTGATTGGAAAAATCTGTAGAAAAATCTGGCTATCTCACATTTTGCCGCCATTTTGTTTCAGAAAAATATTTTGCAGTAACTATGGTGTAACTTTGTAACTTTTCGAACGATTTTGCCTCAAAACTATACACCTTCAATCCAGATCGAGGCTTGTGGATGGTCCAAATTTCAAGTTGATCGGACTTTCCGTTCGACCGCTATCGACGGACATAAAAAAAAACAAAAAAAAAACAAAAAAAAAAAACAAACAAACAAACAAAAAAACAGAACGAAGTGCCATAAGAGTCAAGTGGAAACGCTCGCTTCGCTCGCTTAACAATATTGTGAATTGTGATGTAAAAGTCCATCTTTGACTTTTTATTGAAATTCGTGGTTTAGGATATTAACAGTTTAAAATATTATGCCGTATGGAGTTAGCATACACTTTTACACGTTTTTGTAACTGTTCACTAAAAAAAGGTTACGTAGGCTTTTTTTTTTTTTAATTTGTCAAGTAATGCAAGAGTAGGCCTACTTACATTTTATCACGTAACAGCATTATTCATTATCATTATTCAGCAACTCAGCAGATCCAAAAATATATTTTTTACAAAAATATTGTTTCTATTTACACTCAAAATCTAGTTAACTCTTAACTTCTACATTCAAAACACACAATATAAGTATGCACTACTTGCAATAAAAATGTATTTTATAGCTTTATGTACATTAATTCCAAAGTTTTTATGATGAGCTGTGCGACACGTGGAGTTGTTCTGAATTAAACTGCATAAACAGTCGCTGAAATAAGGCACTTTGTACCGCTGACCACTGACTACGTTTAACAGGCGAGCTGAGCTCGGACTACTCAGATCGAGCACAGTAGTATGGTACGGTTTTATCAGGCACTTTCAAATCGCACCCCCCAGTGTGCCCAATGCCCCCAGTTCCGGTTCAGCTCGCTTGAAAGGAGGCGTGGTTGTTAAAAGCTGGCTATCAACAGCACGGAACTAATCAAATAATACTAAGAGAGGAAGAACCTCTTCCGTGACGTCTAGGCGGGATGGATCGTCACGCTATAGCTACGGTTAAAATTAATGGTGTTATGAGACAGGTGAAGAAGAGTAGGTGCGAAACAACTGATTGGACCCTTTAGCAGGCCTAGAAATATTTAGGTACTTTTAATTTTTAAGGCGGTGGGTTCTATCACGTGACTAAATCCGGCTCGATTGGATTTATCACACACTTTTCGGATCGTATCAAGTGAGCTCGGACCTACACACTACGTATACCAAGGGCAGAAAGCGAGCTAAGTGAAGGCGACCTGAGTTAGCTCGCTATCGTATATCAAGGAAAACCGGCTCGCTTTGGAGGTATTAGCTCGCTTGAAAAGCAGGCCTGACCTGGGCCTAACATCAAGCGGTTCGAGGAGTATATCAGTCCAAGTCAAGTCGCTTTGAGGCCAAGTCGATTTGAGTTAGCGCGCTTTGCCGCCCTTGGTATAACGTGGTGACAGACGAGAGAGAACTGGGAGTAAGTAGAGGAAGTACGATTGTGGGAAGATAGGAAGAGGTGGAAAAATTTGGTTGTGAAACTCAAGCTGACCCTGCCAGAAGCAGGAAACGGCAATGGATAATGATGATGATCAAGTGAGCTGGCACGGCTTTGTTGGCGAGCTGAAATGGGTTCGCACCTTAACAAGACTAGCGTGTTTAGCAAATAAATTAAGCTTGTACTGAACTAGCTCGAACTAAGTAGTCCGAGCTCAGCTCGCCTGATAAACGTACCATAGTGTCCGACTGACAAATGTCAAGACGGCCGAAACAGCCCCTGCCTTACAAGGGTTCACTTTTCTTGGGTGTCGTTAGTAAAGGTCGGTGCACAATAGCCCGGGAAGGAGCTCCGGTAATGGTAACGGGAAAGTTCGCTATAATTTAACATTGCCCGTTCAACGTTAACGGGAAGCTCCTTCCCGGGCTATTGTGCACCGACCATAATGCGTAATACTCGGACCCTCGTTCACAAAAGAGTAATAAACAGGGGTATGCCCTACGACAAAACTGTCAAAACAAAACAGTAGTGGTGCGCAAATTGGTAACAAACAGAAATAGTAGTGATAGCCTAGGCCTAGGCCCTATCGAGTTATCTTCAAATGAGCAACTCTGAATTAAGAAAAATCTTACGCATTGGGCCCGATTAAAAGCAATTTCAATATCTTGTGCGAGCTGTATGTAAAGAGCCGCGGGCCGTACTTTGGACACCACTGACCTAGAGGTAGCCTAGGCCCTAGGGTACCCCTAGGCCTAGGCCTACTTACCACAAGAGAACTTCCAATTTGCTTCGAGTCCGTGTTTTTCGAATCACTAAGTTCACCTTCTTCTACATCATCGTCGTCTTCTGTAGTTTCACTTTCTTTCGATTCAGATAATACATCTGTCTCCATTTCTTCTTCAGATTCATTTTCTACCTCAATACCCAAATTTAACAATGCACTTCCGACATCACCGCTTTCATCCGCAGCCATCTTTAACGCTACTAATCAGGCGCAGGGCCGGCAGCAACAATAAAAACCCCTATCATTGGGTTTGTAATTATTGTTTACTTGATAAAACATTACCGCAAAAATTAGACTAATTATTTATTAACTGAGTTAACCTTAGATGCCTTCTATCATCAGAGTCGATGAAGAAGTTTCCAATCCTGTAAGAAACAAAACTGCCCTAGGGGAATGTCATGATAAATCTGTTGGGGTGCCATTGGTGCCATTGGTTTGAAGCTTGAAGCCAATCTCAAACCCAATCATATTGGACTGCACTGAACTGAGCTTCAGTATTTCATCTGTGGTTATTTTGCCTTGCCATGATTTTGGCGCAGAAATTTTTGACAATCGGAATATCGTATTACAAAAGTGCCAGTGGAAATTAAATACAACCTTTGAAAATGTCTACTAGTGAAGTTTGTAATGTACGAAGCTTTTAATTTAATATACTTTGCATTTCTGCCTCAAGCTTTGGCGTATTGGTCTAATTAACCTCTAGCCGAGGCATTGTTTATAGGTTATGAGGGCCTAGGCCAAGGCGACGTGAGGGATTAAGCCTAGTTCTGACGATTTTTTCACTGATTGTAGGGCTAGGCCTAGCTCCAGGCACAATATTTTGGGATGACCCATTGACTGATTGAGTTCTGCTCCTTCTTTCTAGGCGCTAGGCTTAGCAGTACTTCGCAGGAACCCTTCTAAGACTGTTAGGCATAGTAGGCCCTAGGCTAGGCCTAGCCTCCTAGTAGGCCTAAAGTCTAGGCCTTCTCTTGGCTACCTGCCTATATCTAGGGCTAGGCGTACCCAGGGGTAGGCCTAGGACTAGACTAGGCCTAGCCTAGCTGATGCTCATAAAATGTTCTTGTTGTGTTTGCTAGCCTAGGAAGGTCTAGCTATTGCTACTGGCGTAGGGCCTAGGCCCCTACTGGTTTTGGGTTCACTCCGTAACAGTGAGCCCTCATTAGATGTGAGCGCATGAGTAAATTTTGACTCCCTAGGCCTAAGCTAGGCATACCATATATTATGCAAGTTCAATGCGTTTTGGCTGAAAGCACTTTAGTTCTTACCTCAATACGTTTTTTTCGATCCAGTATGGTTTAAGGGGCAAATTGGTGAATTGAACAGTTGCTCTTATAGGCCTACATACGTAATGTACGTCAAAGAAGCAAATCCATGGCCCGTGATATGAACATTCATCAGCTTTGAATTTGTAGTGACACCTAGGCCTAGCATTGGGCTTGCTTGAAACCCAATCCCCGTGGCTTGCTGTATTTCCGTTTGAACTTTGAAATAGCCTAGCTGGCAAGTTAAATATAGGCCTACGTGTTTAGTTATTCAAAAAATAAGAATGATACTCACCTTGTCAGTCTGAAACTGGCATGGATGATTCGGAATGATTTGATATTGAGAGTGTTCTTACCAATTTAGTTAAAAGCGGCTGCAACCAAAAGGCTTTTGGGTGTTTAATATGTAATCATGGTAATGAGCTTGCATGCTCCAGTCATACACACTAAATGTCACTTAAACGGGTCCCAGCGCGGACACCTTGCCGTGGTTTATTCAGATCCTTCTAAATACTCACCCTACCATCGATACTCATCAATGAAGCAATTCTCTTTGTCTTGAAATTGCCCAGCTTATTCACTTCAAACTCTTCCATCCACCTCCATGCCACTAGAGGGCAACATAATATATTCTGAGTCCACCATAACTCTCACTCTATTCCAAAAGCCCACACTACATATTCTCCCTTATATTCAACCAACTACCACTAGAACTTAAAACTCATGCTGACAATTTTAATAAATACCACCACCTACTCAATTGTATCTTACAGATAAAGCCTACGACTCTGTCGATGGATATCTGAAATCATAAACAATAGAGGTCTACTGTACTTTCCACTACGTTAGCATGCATGACCCTCTATGACCATGACCCTCTTCTCTTAGTAATGAAGTAAAGAAGTACTAAATGTAGTATGCAGCAAGTAATGTAGTATGTAACAGGTAATATGGAAGAACATTATACCAAATGAATATCACCTTTTGTAATTTGTATTTACAATAAAGATTTTCATTATTATTACTCAGGTTTATTACAGCTACATAGGCACTTATGTCAGTTTTTTAAATTTCTCTGTACAAGTATGTGCAAAATCAAACATTACACTTTCAGTGAGTTACACAATGTTGAATTGAAGTTATTCCATTTTTCTTGCCAACTTATTATTTTTCCTTTATTGTCCAGACCTAGACATCTGTCCAGCCCTTAAAAGGATGTGCTACTGAATTAAAGAAGAATTAAAGAAATAGTCTTGGTTTCCTAAGAGGCTGTTCAGAAACTAGCTTCTATTCTATTGGAGATAGTATATACAAAAAATCAGATCACTGGCACTTATGGTACTCAAACAGTAAAAGATATAAGAAGGCACTGCACTCAATGCTGGCCACTGGGCAACTGTAGTGACACTGACATCACTGTTGGTCCACCGCCAGGCCCGGCTAGCACGAGCTCGCTGCCCTCGTAGAGGCAGTGCAAATACGGGTTGTTTTCTGTTAGGAAACCTGGACAGATGGACTTCAGGGATGTTGTATACAAGTCTTGGTCGTTCTTCTTAGTATTAACAAAGACAATGTAATGGGGCACATGTTATAAAAGATATTCCTCTAATCTTAAGGTTTTGATGAGGATGTTTGCACATATCTAAACAAATTCATTATGGGTATTGAAGTAGGCTATATGAATTCCTTTACTTGGAGTAACGCTAACGCTAAGTTACGCTAGTTAAATACCGTATACGTTCTTTAATTTTGGTCAACTGTTTGTTTTAGTGTTTTTTTTAGTTTCTATGTTAATTCATAGCCATCCTCAGTAAAGTGATAAGAACACACAAATGAAAAATTTAGAAGGTTTAAAGTTTGTTTCCACATTCACTTTATGAAGCCTTTGTTAATAAAGTTCCAGGGATCAAATTTGATCAGGAAACCTATGAAATAAAAGTTTGTTGCCTTCAGAATCTTTTTTTTTTTCTTTTTTCTTATGCGATGATGACTTTTCAGCCATTCATTTTTCTTGCTATCCAATACAAATTAGCTTCTTGATCTGAATCTAATTGATCGTGTATATTGTTGCACTTATAAACACAGCACTTGTTGACCATTTTTTCAGTATCACTAATAGGGATGACATCGGGTAGTAAAATCTGGATTCGATTCCAGCCCCTCAAGGATTCGGGTAACCCGAATCCTAGAAGTGTAAATCACGTCGCTCAACATGTTATTTGAAGGCCATTGACCGCCCGTGGCAGAAGCTGCCAGCGTGCGTTCTGTCAGCCAGTGGTGATGATCGGTAAGGGGTGGGGGTAGGCCGAGAGCCAGTGGGAGCACAGGGATACCAGAACTCGCCCGCAGCAATTACACCACATAAAATAGGCTTAGTCTATTTTTAATCAAGCCGATAATGGGTACATAACAGAGTGGGAAAGTATTTTATGGAATGGAAACAAGTCATTTTGTTATCACCATTGTTGGCGCATTGTTGAAGCATACAACAATTCAACTAAAAATGTACCAGAACAAGATTCGAATCCTTAGAACGGATTCGGGTAATTTTTGGATTCGGGTAACCCGGATACCCGATGTCATCCCTAATCACTAATAATAATTTTATACACGCTAGTTTTGTCATCTACATAATCGTACACATCCTACATCCACGAAATGAATCACTGAACTGAACTGAACCGAACCAATGATTGTGAGCTCGTTCGACTCGAATGAATAGCGTTGTCAGGTGGAAGGGTCGAGGACCGTAGACTGCAACTGACGTCGCAACTATTTTACGCGGCTTTGAAAGAAAGTTTCGTAGCAATCCCACCACCCTCACATGGCATATTATATTTTACTAGAATTCCGTTCAAAAACATTCTGAAAATCAATATAAAAAATACTTGCTGTGAACAGAGACTAGGGCTTTAATTACTTCATCAAGCATTAAGTAAATCAAATCTCATTCCTCTGCCATTTCGACTACCGGGCGCTGTCTTAAATTGTTTCTTGATTTTGCCTTGATTTTTGTTGAGACCTGTCTGGGCTGACGGTCGAATATGAGAACACACCCATAGAGTCCAGATATTTTTAGTTTGATAGGCCTTGGCTATCGTTTGAATCTCCACCCTCTAGTTATACCACCTGGACAAAACAAATATGACTGATTATAAATCATATAATATGAAAAGAATAAATATGATATGATTGGCGGGGAAGAAAACATTTTAGGTCTACATTACTGAATGCTGGCATATATTTTGGTAGATGCTTTATTATGCTCATTCTTTGTGTTATTGAAATCCATTTACACCGCGGATCCACAGAAAATAAATAAATCATGGTGGATTGTGGTTGTGGATCAAGATATTTAGGCCTAAACAAAAATTCAGATGAGAGTTGAATTTTAACATTGGTTGTCAGCTGGTTTTGGTTAACATGTTTTTCATCTGTCCAAATATTGAACTTTTAGTCTTACTTAAGTATAAGTACATAATTTCTTTTGTCAACAGGCTAGGCTAAGGAATGCTCTGCAATTGCCGATTACTTCCCGTTGCTATGAAATCCAATATATTGGTGAGGATTATAGCAGTAAAGAATTGCACAATCTGTTCCCTCTACTAGTAGAAGACATCTTTGGCATCACAAATCAAGTTGGCTGGGGTTTACGGAGAACCTTCCGCAACTACCAGGATCCAGAGTTCCACCAGCTCCTAGAATTCCTGAGACCACAGGGATATTTCTTTAAGATGTGCTACAAACTCGTATCAGATGTTTATTTCAGATACGATTTTCCATTAAATTATCTCCCGGTAAGAAACACAAAACACATTTTATGTAAGGACCCCCGACCATCCCCACCATTGAATAGTTTGGTTTTTCTATGCATCCCCATTGCTTGTCTATTATTGTCTATTTCTGTTAATCTCTACATACCCTACCATCTGTCAAAAAAACATGTACATCTACACTCTTAAGGCCCCCTCGAGCAAGACACATGTCTCATTGGGGCTAATAAACATTTTTGTAATGTAATATGCATTGATAAGTGAAATAAAGAATCTTGAATCTTGCTGATTAAGCCCTACGCATAATTGTCAGCATCGTGATTAGGCCTATAACCTTAAAGCCATAGAAATAGAAGGCTTTTAACTCCTTAATTTGCTCTTTAGTACTCGTTGGTTCTTTGCCCATTGTTATCGGGGATCATCGGCATCGCAGTCGTAGAAGTATGAACACATTTTCTGATTGCAATCCAGATTGTGACATAATTATTAGTAGGCATTTTATAATTATTGTTAAATAACGCTTGGTTAATTACCATTGGCATATAACTCAAAATCATGGGGCCCATGTGTGCATATAGTATTATGTTACTTGAATTCAACTTCCAAAAAAGTTGGATGTGATTTTCCCAACATCCTTTTTAACTTTGTTCAGCAGATTGAGGGGTGTATTTTATTGCAACAACTCTTCTAGTTTAATTTACTCGCAACTTGCATTATTCATCTAATCATGCACATGAACTATTTGGGAAGGTTTTTGGGGAATGGTGTTCTTGAGTCATGCTGTTGATTTATTCTACTAGGCCTAGTGACTCTTGTTCATTATTTTTTATTTTTTTTCAGAGAAAGGTGAGAGACATGATTGGAGAGGGAATGGTGCCCGCATTTTACATGGATAAACTAAAAGTAGATCACCAAACAAGAGTCCCAACTGCCCTTTCTCTGAGTATCCTTTGGCAACACATTTACTGGTGCACCCAGTATAACAATTATTTATTTATTTATTTATTTATGTATTGTTATTTGTTGTGTTGTTTGTTGTTTGTTGTCAAATAACTTGTTTTTACCAAAGTAACCAATACTACCAATCTTGTTACATTTCACCTCCAGTGACGAGATGCCAGCGCAGTTGGCTGAGGTCGATTAGGCGTTGGTCTAGTAAACCACGGTTTCTGCGTTCCAGGTTCGAATCCTGGCTTGGGCATGGATGTCATGTGGCATTTTTTTATCCTCATAATCACCCACTCATTGTCTCGAGTAGCCTCGTTGCAAAAATATGGGATGTAAAAACCCAAATATCATCATCATCATCATCATCATCATCGATTAGCCTCGTTGCAAAAATATGAGACGCTAAGCCCAAATATCAATCAATCAATCAGTGACGAGGTAAATTCGTCAAGACGACGTCTTATCAGTCTGAGGCTTCTCCAAGATCACAATAACAACTAACCTCACAGGTTTTGCTTCATTTTAAAATTACTGCCAGTGTATCACCTATTTGACACAAAGTTTAAACACACGGTCCTCTAAATGAAAACCAATACTATTTGTTTGTATTATATCCTTACAGGTCTACTGGTGAATAAATTATCTTACCTTGATCACCAGAGGGAGACTTAGCTACAACTGTTGTTATGTATTAGGGATGACATCGGGTAGTAAAATCTGGATTCGATTCCAGCCCCTCAAGGATTCGGGTAACCCGAATCCTAGAAGTGTAAGTCACGTCGCTCAACATGTTATTTGAAGGTCATTGACCGCCCGTGGCAGAAGCTACCAGGGTGCGTTCTGTCAGCCAGTGATGATGGTCGGGAAGGGGTGGGGGTAGGCCGAGAGCCAGTGGGAGCACAGGCATACCAGAACTTGCCCGCAGCAATCACACCACATAAAATAGGCTTAGTCTATTTTTAATCAAGCCGATAATGGGTACATAACGGAGCGGGAAAGTATTTTATGAATGGAAACAAGTCATTTTGTTATCACCATTGTTGGCGCATTGTTGAAGCATACAAGAATTCAATTAAAAATGTACCAGAACAAGATTCGAATCCTTAGAACGGTGTAGCATAACAGAAGCTCACTACATGTTTTATATCTATCTTTGGTTATTAATTATGTAATTTAATAATTAACTGGTAATCAGTTATCATTCATTGGTAATTAATTGTATTTAATTTGGATATTTCATAATATACAAATAAACTCATGTACAAGCCAGAACTTGGTCAGTGGACCTGATGTATTTGATCTGGTCTGTATTTCGAACTTTCAACATTTAACAACAAATCTCGACAACTACGCCGAACAGAACATTCCAGGAGCATTCAGTCAACCTGTGAAATCACTACTTCCAAGAAACAGAACAAAACTTATTCTCTTCGAAAAACTGCGACGCATTACCCCAGGCTAATAGAACCATCGCGACTTCGTACGTTCTGGACTTTGACAGAAGCTAACAACATTTGGCCTTGAAACGAATCCTTCCAACCAATAGTAACTGTCGATACATTTCATCCACCAATCACAGGCCACGAGAGATACCACTTCGAGGACACTTGTTGGGGTGTTTTGGAGGCCTCGCTCGGAAGAACGAAACAGTCGTCAAAGAGCCATCATACAGTCCGTACGCGTACAGTGTTCGGTACATCCACAACACACCACATCGGCTTCCCGGCTACATCTCCATAGACCGGCATATAACTTAAACCCGGACGTCACCTTGCGGACCCGGAGGAACCACAAACCGTAACTAACAAATTACCATCATATTTTGCGTGTGCTTTTGCGTGTGTCGATTGTGCGCGCATAAATTTAATCAAAGGCCTTTCGATTGAACAGAGAAACAACAAGTAACCGATAAACAGTTCATTTACTTGATTTTGATTTGATTTGATAATGATTTGAAGTTGATTTTGATTTGATGATTTGATAATGATTTGATTTGATTTGATTTGATTTGATAATGATTTGAAGTTGATTTTGATTTGATTTGATATGATTTGATTTGATTTGTTGAGATTTGATTTGATAAGATTTGATTTGATTTGTCATCAAGATATTAAATGTAATGTACATGTAATTTAACAATATAATTTAGTTAATTTTAAAGTTTCAATTGTTGTTAATTGTTCCTAACGATCTCCTGCTTGACATCATCCATTTCTTGTGTTTTTACTGGTAAGCTAGCTAAGCACAAAAGAATTACATAACTAAAAAGGAGGTTTAGTTACAACGGATTCGGGTAGTTTTTGGATTCGGGTAACCCGGATACCCGATGTCATCCCTATTGTATGTATTGTATTCTGATAAATATTAAATACCCTTGTAATAAAAATTACTAGTACAGGCATACTTCACAGTTTTTCAAAATATTTGTTATGTAGGTACTATTTTGACCATCAAGATAGCGGGCAATAGGGCCAAGTTGTTTAAACGTGTAAATGTCCATGTGAAAATATACGTGTACGTAACGTACCAATATTCATACACATTAAACCGTGATCCTATACCCTGCCCGACCAATCCCCCTCTCCCGCCACCCCCGCCAAAACCCAAACTCTCAGATCTTCTCAATGAGGTGAGTTCGGGGGCCGGCATAAGCTTAGTGTGTGGTGTCAAAATAATAAATAATATAATAATAACTGTGGCCAGTTGTACACAAAAAGGTGGTGGTATAATCAACAATGAATATAATGTACCGTATCACCCTTGTTATTTCGTCGTAAATTATTTTCTGCGAACTTTACAACACATTTTGTGTTATCATTTTGTGAACCATCTTGTGTTACCTTTAAACGCGAAAAATTTGAAAAAATAAACGTTAACAAAATTAAACATTTTCTCCCAACCCTAGCACCCAAGATAGTTGAAGATTTGGTTCAAGATTTACTAGATAGGTAGTGTTAAACTGAGAAGGGCACCCAAACTTCTTGGTTGACTGTGGTCAAGATCAGATTTTTTAGTCACATAACAAGTATTCTTATTTGTGATTGACCTTGCCAGCAGGCTGTGTTGTGCGACAACATAACAACATGTACGGGTGCAGATTGAACAAGGCCAGCACAGTATCTATGTAACGTGGCGTAGCTTCTTAATTTTACCCGCTATGTTCTGTTCTGCTCCCGACACTCTCTTAGGTGGCGTAGCTTCTTAATGTTACCCGCTATGTTCAGCTCTGAGGTATTGATTTTTATTTAGGCTAGATTTTTCTTTTTAGATTTGAACTATTGTACTCTGAGCCTAGGGCAAAGAGAATAACTATAGTAGTATATGGTAGTATGTAGGTCTATTGTAGTTTCATATTGATTGATTTGTTTGAATAATCCTTAATGATACTTACCTCAGATTCATTTGAGTACTACATGTTCCACTTTGCGTATCACTTGGTGAACCCATGGATTCAGCGAGATGAGGGCGTTCGGGACCTGTGGGACACTGCATATCTTCAGCTAGCTGAGGAGTATGTCCGGAACTTTCTACCTTGCGATGGTTCACCTGTCCAGCCATTAGCTGGTTATTTCATGTCCAAAACATCTTTACCTTTACAGACATCAAATAGGTAAGGTCTCTACTATACCTGGCTGATAATAGCTACATTACAAGTTGAAGTACAGGGATGTTTTAATTCAAACAACAAACTTCCAATATCTTTACGTCTGGGTGATGTGCATATGAAAGAATTGTTGAATGCTTATTAAATCAATACAAAATAATACATATTTCTTGTGTGGGTGTCTCTCTCAACTGGGCCATTAAGTTGCTCACCCATTCTTCAAATGCAAAAACTGAATACTTACATGGAAATATTAAACCAAAAGTGCACTATTTTTCACCTCGTTTGCAATGGTTGGACCCCTCCAAGTTAAAAACAAAATTGATGGGCGGGGCTAGCTTAGTGGTATTCTGCCTCCCATTGTTTAATAATAACAATAATTGCTATTATAGCACTTGGAACTAAATATGTATTGGTAAGTGTTGTGTATAATCAATAATCAGCTAAATAATCCCCAAAAACGAGTGAAACCTAGTATTTACCACCCACTTCACACTCCACAGCCATCTATATTTGTCCGACATCCTAAAATTGCGTGTGTCAATGAAGGACATACTCAAAATATTGTGGGTAGGCAGTAGCAACGCTCACAGCACTGCTGTCATACGGTCTCCAATAATAACAGTGTTTGTATGTAAATGTATTAGCATAGCTTACTAAGTTACTTGGCTTTTTCATTCAAGTGTATCCCTGATTAAATGCTTATGTGTTTTTTCCTTCCTTCTTCTAGGCCAGTGAAATCACCCACACTATTTCGACAGTCAGTTTTATTGACACAAAGTAGTGCGGCCAGCTCGTTCCACTCATCACCCACATCAACTCAACAGAACACACATGTTGAAGTGTGGAGGAGTGAAGTTATAAGTCAGGTATTCATTGACTTTTGGCTGAGCTTTGATGAGAAGGATGTCAGCCGCCTCAACACGTTGTCTTCACCTGAGCGAGTGGTAAGCTCATTTGGCCTTTAGTTCTATGTTTCCCATACTAAAGTTAGAAGGATGGCAAGTCTCCCATTTTTACATTATCATAATCTCATCATAGTTAGGCACGAGTGTGCTCCAATCATACATTGTGTGAAGATCCGACATTACACCAATAAATACAGTACAATGCAATGCAACAGAGCTGACAGTGATAAGACATTGCAATGATGGAATGGGTTACGTGAGCCTAGACCATGTAGCGACATCAATTACTGTCGCAAAACAATTTGCTCCTGTGGTTTATCGATGGTATGAAGGAGTCTAGTAGCCCTAACATTTTGTCTGTCAGCTTCAAAGGAACAAGGTCAAACTTAGGAGCTCGAGCTTATTGCATGGTTGCCTGTTTGGGAATGGGAGGAGTTCTATCAGTCGATTTATACTTTTCTCACTTGGCTACTTTACTCCCTTCTTTAGAAAGCTACAATACAAATTAATATTGTTGCCAGAAATTGGCTTAAATTCAGTAGCAATGCCTTGTTGGCCCGTAATAGAACGTCTTATTCACAACATCCAGAGTAAACTCCCAATTAGTATTTCTATTTTCTTTACAGTATCCTGTTGGGGTATTCATAAGAAATTTAATTAATACATAGGTAATTCCATTTTCTGTAAAAGAACTTTTAAGTTTTAAGTGAACTTATAGTTCATTTAGGCCAATATTATAGAAAACAAACTTAAAAATAAAATGTTTTAAAAGAGTTTGAACTTTTAAAAAGTTAATTATTTGAGCTAAGCCTGTGACCTGTGTGTAAACTTGTGTAACATAATTTATATAAAAAAAAATCCCAACACTGCCCTATTTTGACAATATTGTGTAGCCTAGTGTATGTTCTCCAGTGCCAGAGCAACGCCTAAGTACGGCAGACCTAAATAGGTCTACCTTAAAAGTAAAACCTCTTTGAATAATCTATTGCAGTCCAAGAAAAGTATTCTCACATTAAACAATTGATTCGTTTGATTTATCAGCATCACTTGCTATTGTTAGGCTAGTGAGTGCACAGATTGGTGTTTCAACTTTTCTTCCCTTTTTAGTTCTATTCTCCATCATCATTTTCAACCCCGAAACAGTCTCCTTTGGATAGCCAGCAAGACCCTCAACGGAAGACGCCTCTGTCCATGTTTCACTACCCACGACTGCCTTCGATGGAGCACATGCGTATCGTGCGTAACTTGTTGAAGCACATTCACTACTTTGCAAACAGTTTTGGTGGAGGCGGAACAGCCATGGATGAACTAAAGCGGTAAGCACTAAGCTACATAGCGTACATAAATTGAATGGACAAATACATTAAAATTTGTTACCGTTCTTGTAACTGAATTTGAGTTCGGCATCTCTCCGCAATTTGACTAGAGGATCAATACAGTTATTTTAAGTTTTAATAGATTATTATTACTGTATATAGTGATTTTATGTGAATAATATCACAGACATATTTAAAACAACACTAAATAGTAAGGTTGCCCATCGATGTTAAATTACAACATCGACATCGAAATCAAAACATCGATGTCACATCGCGATGTCGGAAATTTTTCGACATCGACATCAAACCTGAAATAATCGACATCGGTAAAAAGTTCCTTGAACAATGTAAAAACTAAAACGAAAAACTAATAGTGGGTTTACGGCTAAGCGTTGGGAGCAAAGCGAAGGCGCGAGCTCCAATCAGTGGTCGAGTTTCACGTGAACTCGGCCGCCGATTGGAGCTCCCGCCCTCGCTTCGCTCCCAACGCTATGCTGTAAGCCCACCTGACAAAATCGTTTCTTGTTCATCGCAAAACCTTCTGGTAAGTTGATAACGTGTTGTAACCCTCTCGTCTAGCGGAGTACAGATTTTTTATTAGCATCTTACTATGCCAGTGGTTCTCAACCTTTTTTTAGTCGAGGCACACCTGGTAAGAATGGGAAAATCTGGCGGCACACTGCAATTTTTGAACTTCTCTATTGTATCAGGAGTGGATTTTATAAATTTGAATAGAAAACGGGACAAATTGTCTTTAGCAATAATAACGTGTTTATTTGTCCCAGCTGTTTTATTGTTGATGCAAATTTCCACTACTATCAATAAATCGTCAATGGAGATCAGAGTTCAAATGTAAATATAGTTTATATTTAAATTAAAATATCAGTAAAAAAAAAACATGTTTTGCGTCAATGAGAAACTTGAGCCTGGGCGTGCGAACAAATCTCTTCAATCCTTGGCCTTATGGCCGACAGCGACACTCAAAGCTCATTGTCCACGGAAAGAAGACGGTAACGTTTTTTATTTTTGATCGTTGTGAGAGCCGAAAAGGTTTGCTCACAAGTGTACGTAGTTTAAAACGGCAGCAAAATCGACAACGCTCTGCCTCCAATTGATGGGAATTCTTGATTTATTTCGATCCAAAAATGATCTTGCGGTAAGACAGCAAACTTGATTCTCTAAACATCGATCGGTGCGAAAAGTGATAAGTTCTTCTTTCTCTGCAGTAGGCCTATAGATAGATCGCTAATATTGGTGGAGTAAGAGAAGGGGTCCCTAACCCAGCCGTACTTGGAGACATCAAGAGAGGGAAAGTATTGCGCCATTTTACTTTTAAGAGTTTCTTAGTGGCTAGAAATGTTTATCCTGGTTATTTCACCTGTCTTATCGATGTCATTTGTCATTGGAAACATCCCTAAATCATCACTTTTCACATTTTCAATCCACAGAGTAAGTTTTTCACAAAACCCGTGTAATTTATCTGACAATGTCAGACAAGAAAATGTTAAGCTGACAATGTCAGAACATTTTCTTGTGGTCTTGTGGCAGTATTAAGCTTGTTAAGTTGAGTAAATATGTCCGTCAAATATGCAAATAATCGGGTATCTGGACAGTGTCGAAAACACTAAATTAAATTAAAATAATAATTATTAAATTTGCAAATTTTCGCGGCACACCATGTGCATCATGGCGGCACACTGGTTGAGAATCACTGCACTATGCCCTACCCGATAAATTAATGTTGGAAACGGGGTCAAGATATATATATATATTATTATTTTGTGTGAAAAACAATTCGATTCAATTTATGAAAAAAAAATCGATGTCGGAAATTTGCATCGACATCGATTATTAATCGATTAATCGATGTCGATGGGCAACCTTACTAAATAGCACTTACAGTGAGAAAATTGGTACTCAAGGTTTTTTTGTTGTACAGGATAATGCTACCCTCTAGTCAGGGTAAGATCTACGCGTTTCTACGTCGTACAATAGACCAATGGCCGCTGGACAGCTCATTCCGTCTGGTACTGGAAACCTGGCTGAGCTACATTCAACCGTGGCGGTACACCAACTATAGTGCAGCCACCGCAGGCCAGGCCAGAGACGGTGACGCACAGGTTACCTACGTGGATCGACGGTGGTTGGGCTTCATCGCGGAGAATTTACTGGCCTACACGGTGATACTGAAGCAGGTGCTGCGGAGGTGCTCTCGACTTGACCTTGTCACGCCCAAGAATGCTGTAATGCTCTTCAGAACAACAAAGGCAAGTGTTTACCTTATGAAATAGGATCTATGTACTGGCATAGTAAGATGCTAATCCTTAAGCTTTTAACTACATGAAGTGTGTATGAACATTATCTTTGATCTATTCTTGTATGATTACGCCTATAAGTCAGAAACCTACTAATATTCGTCTTCTCACTTTATGTTTCTAACAACCATCTACCTAGGCTATGGCACGGTACATTTTTCCAAGGTGCGCTGTCGTCCTTTAGTACCTCCCCCTCCCCTCCGGAACATGCTCATTTATGTTCTTAGTTCCGATAACAATTATTAATCTTCTAGATGAAGTTATAATATATTTATGTATATGGTTTATTTCTGTGCTTATTAAGTTATTTCTAATGAAGCATGTTTGCTGTTAGGTATTTTCCCAACCTGGTCTGAATGTCTTACTGACTGAAGCAGAAAGCTGCCTCGACGACTCTGTTATTGCACCAAGTCTACCACATAAGTGGAGCGCAATCGTACGTCAGCAGGTCATAGAGCTAGAGGGACCTGCATACCTCTATACCTTCATGTTTGGAAATCAAGCTAAGACTGAGGTAAGTCAATCTCAGTAATTAAATATAGGCCTAGGGTTTATTTGTTACATTGTATATCTTAAGAATTTGCATTACTACTTAGGAGAGTAGGCTCGGGGCCAAATGCATATCCAGACTCAGGTCCTCCTTAGGTTTGTCCAATCACCCATCACGGATTGCCATTGCCATGCGGATGGCTCTGTGATTGTTGATTGGACAAGGCTTCACTATGCATTCATTCATCATATCAAGACTTGCTACTAATAGTGTCATGCTTTTTTGTTCAGATGTTGCCGTTTTGTCAGTTTGTATACCAAGCTTACTGCACTGCATACTCGCTACAGAAAACTGAAGAGTTTGAAAGGAAAACTTATCCTACGAGCTTCCTCACATCATTTATGAATTTCTTCACTCCCTCGTATGCCCAGATAGGAGACTACTCATTGGAAGATCGAATAAAAGTGACATCGTACCTCGAGTTATCACTCCAAAATTTGTGTTCCATATTTCGTGTGAGTAAAACTTATAATTATTAAATGTTATTATAGCCTAGGGCTTGCTGCTCATACTCACGGTAGTGAACCTGGAGCTATACCTGGGTCTAGGCATATAGAAGTTGGGGGCGGGAGTAGTCGTCATAGGTCTAAACTTGAAAAATATCCGCTAGGCGGTTAATACATGTTAAATTGCACTGTGTGGGCAAAGCTCGACATAAAGCCGGCCAAGTCCGTAGCTTTTAAACGTTCCATTGTTTCACAGCCTTCTCGGGGGCTCTGAAGGCAAAGCTCGACCAAGAGAGGGCCATGTCCCTAGCTCTAGCGTGCCATCACAGCCTTCTGGACGAGCAAATGTATACTAAATCTGCGCTTCTGGCTTCCCATACTTCACCAGAATTGAGCAGATCTTGCAAGAAGGATCTATTGTGCTAGCGCCATGTAGTGAGAAAGTTTGGCAGTGGGCAGCGCCATTAATGATGCAGATATTTTTTGTTGCAGATTGAAAACTTTAACATGTCACCACCAGAATGCAGTTTACCAAGTTCTAGTAGTTCCAGCAGCCCTCTTGCCCCATCGTTCAACGAATCTTTTACTGCCAGCGTAGAAAGATCGAGTTTTCAGCAGGTAATGAATGTTGAAGCTTTTATCATATTCATGTGTGTATCACTAAGCCAGAAGTGCATCAATGCAATATCCAGGTAAACTGCATAGTTCATTTCGCATTATGGATTTTTCTGCTTAAAGGGATAGTAAGGTGAAAACCTAAAAAACTACCATTTGTATATGTCCACCCTCAAATAATGGAAAACATGACTAAAAGATACCATACACCTACTTTAAAAGCGGGCGGTTAAAAAATTAAAGAAAATGCGATTTTTTGGCTTGTTGCTTCCAAGTAGCACCGAGCAACTTTTCTCATGGTAATTCCTATATAAAAAAAATGTTGCCTCGAGATAGTAAAACCACTGCTAAAATATTGCATTAGGGCATATAATTGTACCGGTATTTTATTTTATAATTGGTATACCGGTAATGTGACATGTGCAGTCGGTGAACTAATGAACATGTTTCAGCGGGACAGTGGCATGATGACTCCCCGAGATGCAAAGATCCGAGCCCGCCTCATCCACTATGAAGGAGACCCCGACCTGCAACCAATCAAGAGCACAGAAAACGCCTTCCTAGTGAGGCTTTTTCACCAGATATCATCCAAACTCAATGAAATGGTACAAAAAGAAAAACTTTTCCATGTCACTGAACTAGATTATCCCATGAGTAGGCCTTTGACTTATTATTTTGTTTCTAGTATGACTGTAGGCCTACTACAGTATATTTAAATAAAGGTTTGATTATATTTCTAATATTGACCAATGTGTTTTGCAGTTTTACCATTGAATTTCTACCAAGGTATATAAAAATACTGCTCAGATGTTAGCCTACCTTGTGTAATGAGTAATGACTAATGAGTGAACCTAAAGTACCCTACTTAACTTCATAAGAAACACCGTGGCAAATGGATGAATCAAAGCCATTCCATTCAGTTCTTCGGCTTAGTGTATGTAAACGCTGTCAATCAAGGAAGCAGACAGTGGGGATGAAGTGCAATTTATCGCCAGTGCCCATGGTTCATCGGTAGCGTTCTGTTAAACCAACAGAGTGACAGCTCTTTTGCTCCTCCAGGAAGTATTGTTGAATATAGAGGTGCGGTATAATCCAGTGTAATGTAAACAAAGGTGATTGCAATATTCACCCTTTTCCTTCAAGCACTTCAAAATCTTTAGGGGTTAACTAATGTCAGAGGTCGTCAGATATGGGAAATTATAGTATTTTGCATTCAGTTTGTACTTTTGAGTTTTGTTTGATTGAAATAGCCCCTTATTGTGGCCTACTGCTCACATACATCTTAAATCTTATAACTGTTCTTATTAAATATGGTATGGTAATCGGCTAGTGTAGCCTTCTCGTGGGTCAGGCAAAGCTACCCTAGTCGTATTTTAACCCAGCCCAAGGCATTCTTAAGCGGAATTCATAGTCGTCTCCTACCCCTAGGGGCGCCTATGGTTGACACGTAACAGTTTCATACTTGTTATTTCCCATATATAAAAAACAAAACCTTACCAACAACAGGGAGACGTGTACCCCTTTCAGAATATATTATTGGAAATGGCGTTATCTTATTTACATTTCTTCTGTACAATATTGGTTTGTTTCTCTTTTAACCAGTACTCGGACGACATGTCTCTCGCCTTCTACCGAGAGGACTTCTATGGCCGCCTGGCTCGCCAAATCCTGTGTGCGCCGACGTTAACACGCAACTACGACAAACGATTCCCTGGCCGCCACTCGCCCCGCCTGGAGATCTACCTCCCTCCGCGTCTCAGCCTTCGCAGCCTGGCGAGTCACCGCACTCTCACGTACTACGTGGTGTCCTGTGTGATCGCCTACTTCTGCGGCTACAAGCCCGCCGCGTTCACCCTCATCCTCTTAGCGGTCTGGGCTCTGTTCCTCGTCGTGAAGGCGTTCGCGATGCCGTGGCTTCGGACGCGAACGCCAGACGTCACCAGACAGACCGCTCACCCCTATGAAACCTTACACGATGACTCGTTTGTATCCTCGTGATGTGATCGACATATGGGCTGTAGCAACAGTACATTCATTCGTGGTAAGCTTATATAACTATTTTTCCTGATAGTATTTATGTAGCTAGGCTACACAGTTTTCAGAATGTAAATTTTGAAATTTATAGTGAGATAAAAATGTTAAAGTACATATTGGTTATTATAAATATATTGATTTATTATGATTATAAATAATATAATATGAAATTAATAAATATGATATCATTGATATGATTGTCAAGTTGTTACGGGGGGAAGAAGAAGTAGTCACATAGCGATGGAGAGGAGCAGCAGGGGAGCGTCAAACCAAGAAAATCTCAAGTATAGATAGGAATGCTAGACATTGTAGTCTACGTATATCATAAATATCCACAAATAAACAATGTTATTACATTTTTAAATATTTGTATATTTCTCAATTGTAGGCCTTCAGTATAAGAAAATAACATGTAACTCTCTTGAGAAAAGTTACCTAATCTTGATGTCCTTCTTCTGAGATAAAGCTTAGCATTACACTTTTTTTTTGTTTCATCTCATCTGCTTTTGCCTTATCTTCCTCCTTCCGTGGCGGCTTTACCTCACTATCTGAATTCGTTTCATCCTGCAAGTACGTAGTACAATGTGCACAAATAAATAGGCCTAGTAAAAATTTAAGAGTATTCACTAGTCACACTCAATCTGTTGGTTTGCATATGAGATGCAACACTGAAAATCATAACTTCTGGCTTATGACTAAGCTGAAACTTCTAATTACTGAACACTTGGGCTTGGTATTACAATCAACAAATAAGCTATTTTATGTTCTTCTATTGCGGCTTACTCTACTTAGGCAAGCTGTTGACATCCTATCTCTTTCACGCAATTAGGTTCATTGCCTCAGCCTTTTGGCACTTTCCTATAACCCAACCCCCATGCAAGGGACTTTAAATGATTTACTTTATAGATTACTATTTAGCTTCGTTCGAGTCTTACACTGGGTCTTACACTGGCCGTGGCCAGTCTAGCAAAGTGTCTTACATGAGTTATAAGCTAGTATAAAAACTTTCTGCACTATCTACACTAGCGGTAGTGTAAGTTTTAATTACATGCAAATGCCATAAAAATATTTACACTGACTTACACGGGTACAAAAGAACGATTGAGTACTGACACTGACTTACACTAGGCTACCGTACCTACCTAGTGTAAAGTGTAGGACTGGTGAATGAAACTTAAGATCTTATTGAATTGGAATTTGGAGTGGGTAAATATTGGGCCAAATTTGAATGAACTACAAATTAATTTACAAGGAAGCGTTTTGTACTTTCGAGTCTGTTTATTCCACGTATACTGAAGTACTTTAATGCTGCTTGGTAGATAGATACGTAAATTTTGCAAGGTGCGATAACACGAATTCCACCTTACCACAATGTAGGCCTATTATGTTTATTGTTTATGATACAAACATGTTGTTTACATAAGTAGGGCCTATTGCAAAATAAAACTACTGTACCATCATTTATCTAGCAATATCGATGGTACCAGTAAACTCGAAATTATGGAGAAAAAACCTAATTTTGTAAATTTCAGGAGAATGGTTTCAATTTCAAAGCTTAACTTAATTGTATGCTGTGCATATTTTAGAAAACTGAAAAACTGTGCCCGAACAGCGTTATAAAACTAATTCCCACTACGTACAAAATAAAATTGATAGTGCTTTAATTCAGCATAATTCGTTCACTTCATAGTCTCTTTTGAGCGGCCCTTCATCTGTAATGTAGGCTTACATTAAAAAAGCATTTGACGCCACTTTTACGTAGGCCTGTGGCTGTGGTTTATCTGAGCATTTGCTGACTCTCCACCTTCTCTAGCCCCTATTTGGCCAATTGTTGTGAATATTTAATTATCAGCATTGTATATTTAGGCCTAGTTTATATTAATCAAACTACTAAAAAGGGAAAATGTGATCCAAAAAACCTCCAAAAACAAAATTCTTGATATTTGTTATTTATGATTCAAAACTAATAAAACCGTTTCTACCAATCTGTACTGATTGGGATCAAAAAGCATTATACATACTTAAGTTACCTTTTTGTCAAAGAAGAAATGAAAACTACCAGGCCTACTGTAAGCACACAGATAGTGAGCTAAATTAATAACCCTATTGAATTGTGCCAAATGCATGAGCTTCTTTCTAATAATCAATATAGTATTATATATTTTAGTATAGTGGTATTTATGAACATTACTGTACTGGTATTGCCAACTTACGGATATGTAAAGATCTTGCTCATCATATTCATACTCGTCATCTTCGTCCGAACTTTGTGCTGCTCTGTGGAGGAACAGTTTCACTTTTCTTAGACTTTTCAGCGAACACAAGCTAGCCGAGCGCACCGGTTTAGACGAGCTAGCAAACATGTCTTCAGGTACTGACGGAAGGTTAATGATCATGTCTAAGTCGCCCAACGACTCTTTCGACCAACTTTCCGGGTATTTTTCTTCGACGTCGAGTTTAAAACTACGAACGCTGCTCCCGCTCGGTCGGGAGAGAGCCGTGTCAAACAACTTCTGTCTTTCTTCCAAATTCTTTAGCCTTTCATCAATTAACGTTACGTTCATGTTGGGCGCATTGAAGTCCTGACTGAACGCTCCGTCTGTCGGGTCTTGATCGTCCAAGTCGGCAATCTCGTGTTCTAGAATGCTCAGCAGGCGTCCGTACTCCTCCTTTATGTCGAGGAATGACTGGTCACTCTCTAATATACTGTCGATGTTTTGTATTGCAGACGTGCAGAGCTTCTGAGCGAAAAGGAGAAACCCCTTACTGGACGATTGCATCTCCGAAATGAGCTCGTTGGCATGTGCGGCAATATTACATAGGCGACAAATATATTTCTCTCCTGTAACCGATTTCTCCCTCAAGTCCATTCCGGCTTCAGTCATATGAATAGCATTTATTAACATGTGTTCTGCCTGGGCTTGTAAACTTGTCAGTTTTGTTGATTCGGAATTATCCATTTTTAAAGCCCCACCTATATTCTTTTCTTCTTAAAACTCACTTTTTAATTTTGTAAGCTTTATAATATCACAATATCGTAGTAAATAGCCGTCTATTTTCCTCATGAATGAGCAGTTACTATGGTTCTATATTTTCTACAATACTTTTTACTTCAATAATGAAGTGTTCAACAACCACTACCAATTATTGGAAGATACGTTGAAGGGATTCAACCTATAAAATGTAGGCCTAACCATTCAAAGAAAATTGTTTCAGGAAATACTGATCAAAGGCATGTATACTAGGTATATTTACTATTTAGTATAGTATAATGGGTTAGACAGGGGACAGTGGGGATGAGTCAATGTCTAAACTTGCAAGTGTCTAAACTCTGAAGTAACAAAACAACAAAACAACTAATTAACATTGATTATGTTTTAAATAAAATATATTTATGTTTGTGATGTTGATCATCAATCTGCAACCACCAAATCATGGGAGCATGTGACAAAAATGAAGCAGTGGTAGGAGAGGAAAGTGGGGAAGAAGTGAACAAATTATTGAAGAAGTGGAAGCACAAGAAGCAGAAGAACGGAACGTGCTTGAAGAAGAGAAGATAATGAGAAGCAATCAACCTGGCAAGCTGAGTCTTTTACTGTATGCCTGAGACAGAGGCAGACAACCACCACTCAATCTGATATATAGCTGGAAATGGGTCCTGAATTATGTATTACGAATTTACGATAAATATTCCTGTTACAAAAAAATGAGAAAATTGATAGTTTTTAAATTCTCATTGCTGTAAATTTCACACCTCAAATCAAGGCATTGCTCATGTCACCATGTGTGCTGGAAGGTGCTATAGAAGCATTAGAATTATGAAATGATTGTTAACAAATAACATTTGATTGAGCCAAAAAATGTGCTAAACAGTATTGTACAATCAACTTTAAAAAAATCAACTTCGTTGAGCCCAATATCAGTGAATTTGAGTTAGTGTATAAAGAGGGCATGCTGACGCTGTGTGATTGACCATCTGCAGCACTAAAATGTGACTATGATGCATTCTGATGGCAACAAGATTGAGCTAAAGTAGAGGTGATGTTTAGCTGTCCATTGTTAAATATTTAACTGTTGGGCTTTGTAGAATCTAAAATGGCACAGACAGTGGTACAGCTAAGCAATGCTACCTATTTGTCTTTTGACATTTTTGAGCCAGGGAGCTTGCAATAACGTCATATCCGGTATCGCATGGTAGCCATACTGAGGTACTCTGTAAACACTTGTTTACGTTCTTCCGACACTGCATTGTTGCAATATTGCAGATGTCCTTTGACTGACACATCAACTGTTTTCAAACAAAGGTTCCGTATTATGACTGAAAACAAAATAAGAATGCGTAAACTCTGTTCGAAGACAATAATTTTTTGCCTGTGTTATCATTTTCTTGAACTTTTAGCTGCACACATCAATCTATACGGCTTGAAACTGTGATATTTCCCGGATAATCTATGTGTCTTCTATTGACAGAACAAATGTAAACAAGCAATGTGTACCTCATAATGGCCGCCACGTGACGTCTATTGAAAGCTACCTATACTGGCTTGTCCTGGAAAATGTAGGTATATTTTTTACTTTTTGTACTTGTTTGATAACAGAACTACAATACTGCCGATCAAATTTCTGACACAGTATTTATGATCAAACATTTTACACATCATAGTTAAATAAGTAATATAGTACCTAAGGTCGGTGTCATGATACCTTGGCTCCAGCATTTGAAGGGTTCAAATGGATTGAGATGTTGCTTGGTCTACAGCGGAAAGTTGTAAATGCGTAGTCGTAGTTTGACGGCTAGAGATGGACATCCCCGAATGTGTAAACATACTAAACATACTCAATGCAATGTGGTGGCTTGGACCTACCTTTACACAGGTCTTTGTTACACTGTACTGTATATACACATAACTTTTAATATATTATATTTGTATTTCATTTTTTGTCAATTGTTTATATGGAGGCTAAATGCCTTGTATTTATTTATACAAAAGGCAGCTGTGTGGCTGCACAGTTTGGACATGCTCAGTTGTCATTGGCTCTCCTACCATAACAAATATGAATACTGTACATATAAAGATAACCTCAATGTTTCATTGAATGAGATTTTCTCATGTTTGGGATATCTCACTTACCCATCAAACTCATAACTGGCCATTGAGTTCCAAAGTTTCTCTATAGAGCAGATGAACCTAAACTCCTTAGAGCCTTCCAAATACTGGATTAAGGTAATCTGGACAGAGAGTCTAGTTATAAAATAAACGTATACTTCTTGTGTTGTAGACACACACAGTTACAAGAACTGATTTTCAGTGGAAGAAGACATTGTTAAATATATTCTGTGCCTCATTCGTGTCAAGACTCCAAAGTCACTGTCTACATATGTTAGTATGGTCTTAATTAGGGATGTCAATACCCGGATATAGTTGTACCTGGGTACCCTCGCGCCGTACCCGGACTACCCGGGTAGTACCCTAAATAATACTAATTACGCGTTTTATCGTCATGGGTGTCAAATGATTCGCAAAGTTGTGGAAAGAGACATTGTATTGTTAAACGGAATCGGGTTGCATTGTCTTCGATGCAAAACGATCGCGGAAGTATTCAACAAAGCTTCAAAGCTTGCGTCTCCGCTACATTAAGCACGTAGGCCTACAATGAATCCGGTGGTCGGCCGTGTCAAAGCGATGACGTCATAGTCCGAGCTCGACACGAGAACATGATTGCGGTAAAGCTCGGACTAGCAGCCGTTCCGCAGCATTCTTCCATAGGCCTACAGAAGATGATACTAATTGGGCTTTACGTCTCATTTTTTTGCAACGATGGCTAATCGAGACGAGGGGGGGGGGGGGAGTGTGGGTGTCAAGTTAAATGCCGGCAAATTGAAAAGAGCGGCTGGTACGCTTGCACAAAGACGCCAGTAAGGACATATCGCAATGGTGAATTGATTTCGTTTTGAACAGAAGAAGGGAACGGGTAATACCGGGTAACGGGTATTGAAAAGTTGGAACCATACCCGTGTGTACCGGGCGGGTAACAGCTAACGGGTACCCGTTGACATCCCTAGTCTTAATAAAGTTAATTCCAGAAGCTATGCACAAAACTATCTGAATTCTGAACCAAAAATAAAACCTTGCAACTAGTACTGTATTGCAACCAGGAATAAACCCACAGCAAGCAAGTTTGCTCAGCTACTCAATTGTTTTATTGGAAGGTTTACTGAAGAAGTCAAGTTGAATATGTTCTAACCCCTACATTAAAAGAATGGCATCTCAAGAATACAAATAAATTTTTATTTTTTTATTTTAAAGGTTTTTCCGTGTCGTATAATTTTGTTTTGTTCTTGGTTGTGCAAGAAGGAATGTGGTGGTATGGAATGTTTGTATTTAAGTGTGGATAAAATGTTAAAAAATATGTACCTTTTAAATAAAGCAGTGCATATTATAAAGTGCTCCCAAAAATTAAGACAAGTTCATTCTTATTTATTACAATTATTTACTATACTAATACTAAACCTACCCAAAATGAAATAGAATCAATAGTTGAACAGAATCTTTAAAGAATTTATAAAAATTTGAGAGCAATCTTTGGAATATTCTAGATTACAAAAACCCAGATAACAAATAATCTGTGATGAAACTATTCTTGCTGACTGGGATAACTGCATGTAATTCAATGGGGTTTGGTTCTTAGTGGCTACTTTTGTTCCTATATTTGGGTGTCCTGCTAGAAGAAAATTCAGCATGATTCAACAAATTTCAAACATTTATCATTCTCAGAGCAGACTTCTCTCAAATCTTCATTAAACCGAGTTGGCCTATTTAGCAACAAAATGACACTATCTTATCCTGAATCAAACAAAGGCTCTTTGCAGCAAGATACATAAAACCTGTTCAATTTGAGCTCGGAACCAATATTGACACATGGATGACATGCAGTGCTTTTTTATCTTCATTTACGTACCACATCATCGTCTTGATTTGTACCTTATAGCCAAAATAGCAACAGCTTTACGTATTTATATTTTTTATTTCCATACAGTATTTTAACTGTGGTTTAAGTATACTACATTAATTTTTACTACAGTATAGTATTTTTGTTGTCAATAATAATTGATGTTATTTTGATTAGAATAAACTGCTAGTCTTGAAATGTTTTATGACTAACCTATCGTTTGCTATTCACAACAATTAGATAGCATGTTGAGTTCCAAAGGAATGTACAATGTTCAGTTCAGTCAGTAGGCATACAATCATAAACATACTATAAAGAATCAGGAGGTAGACACCGTAGCTTTTCCGCACTTGGAAGCCCATCAGCGGTATCAGTATCACAGAGGACAGGAGACTAAAGATGAGGAAGAGGGCACAGGATGGTCCCGAAGCTCCGTACCGCACCTGTGACATTCGGTACTGTGTGACAACAAGTTTGAGCTGATACATCGCCTAAAATGTTGAAAGTAAACGAAATAAAAGTATTATATTTTTTTTTTTCCTGTGCAGAGATGGCTTCCTCAGCCATTCCTCTTCCTCGCTATCTAATATAAAATGGCTTCTTTTTCTGACCTGCCCATATCATTGGGCGTCAATGTCACTCTGAAGTGCGGCACACCTAAAAAGGTGTGCACTCCCTTGGGGTTCAAAATTACAGTTATTGTTGTAATTATTGTTAAATTTACATTTGTTTGATTATTAAAATTTGTTTAATTATTGTTAAAATTACAAAGTTATGTTATTAAATTCTTATTTCTAACTGCATGGTGATCTATGTACATATCATACGTAACATAGCTTAAGCTATATGTTTTTTTTATTAGTAGCTTTTTAAATTACATAATATGATGACATGAAAACAGTAACAACATCGTATGACCATTGACAAGGAAATAGTTGATACTTAAATGGGACAAAGGCTATAAATATTTATGTCTGCTGCCTTTGAAGACGGTTGCAAAGTCTGATCACAGAATGTGCTGGATGCGATGCAACGGCCGTTTGACAAGATGTAATAATTCGCTATCTTAAATTGAACATAAGATCAAAAATATTTGGTCATTGAATAATGACAGTATCCATTCAAGTATCAGTAATGTAAATACAACAAAAGGTACGTATGCTAGAACGGCACGTGGTGTTCCCAGGCGGTCACCCATCCAAGTACTGACCATGCGCGATGTTGGAGAGAAGGGTAGTCTCTACGTCAAAAACCGCAGACAGTGTTCGTTATTTAATTATATCTCAAGATTGCACCAAGAAATCGAAAATCCAAATCAACAGCGCACTGTGTTTTGGTAAGCCCTACAGACTGAATAAAATATTACCCATTTGCTTAGTTATTTTCATTATTAATTCAATTAGTAGTAATAAAATTAATTATTCATAAAAAAACGACTGATTATAATGTAAGAAACAACTTCAAGCATTCAGTCAGTGTGTAGGGCTTACTAAACCACAGTGCCCTGTCGATTCAGATTTTCGATTTCGAAGCCCATTCTTGTGATACAATTTACATATAAATTAAAATTGTGTGTGGTTTTAGACATAGAGGTATCCTTCCCTGTTAGCTTCGGTGATCGAACGAGAACCAGTGTATTCAACATGATATGGCCCTTGACGAGGGTACAGATGAAATCATTGAAACTTAAATGGGACTTAGGTTTAAAAATTAAATTCTCGCTGCCTTAAAAGATAGTTGCAAAGTCCCCTCACAGAATGCACGCTAGATGTGATTCAATACAACGGTGGTTTGCCAAGATGTAATAGTATAATTCAAACATTAGATAAATAATATCTTATTGATAAATAAATAACATTGAATGAGAGTCAGTATCGCTCTATAGATTCAACTAAGGTAATAGTGATTTCATTGCCCTCTAAATTGAACTTGGTACTTGTACTCAGAGGACGCATCTCAAATCTCTATTTTGGCCTGCTTCGCCTACCTCGCTCCATAAAACAACAATTACCAATTGTTATAATTAATTGTTACCAATTGTAAGGTAAGTCGACTACGCTAGTTGACTAGCGAAAAACATCGATTTGGGACACAGCCTTAGTACTTGGATGGGATGACCGCTTGGGAACACCATGTGCCATTAATGATGCACCCAGTTGACGTTTTGCTTTCATTTATAAATTATTTATGTTGACTTTTACCTCATTTGGTACCATTACACAATTAAAACATCATGGTGTAGTATGTATGTAACCACTGTGATCAATATTAATTCACACCGAAACGACCTAAGGCCTACCGATGCATTTGTCATAGATAGCTCATGGCCACGAATCACCTAGCTATGAAGAAAGCACATGTAAGGTTGTATCGGGTTTCGTATTAGATCTTATGTAACTAAATCTTAGACTTAAGAAAATCTGAAATACAAAGGTTTACATAAGTACTGTAACTACAAACACACTGATGCTACAAAAATTGTAAATCTAGCATAAAAAAAGCTTAACACATAGAAATATTTTCATTTTTGAATTATTGACAAATGAAAGCAAAAAACAAACAAAAGGTTGAATTGTCAAAGGCATGTAGTGTTCCCAAGCGGTCACCCATCCAAGTACTGACCACACCCGATGATGCTTAACTTCAGAGATCGGACGAGATCCTGTGTATTCAACATAGCATGGCCGTTGACCAGAGAAGAGAGGTAATCCCTACTTTAAGGTATAGATAAGTAAAGATAGATAAATAATTAATTCTTTGTACAGTGATATAATGTAATTTCTTTATAATATTTATTGATTTCAATATTATTTCATCCGGTGCAAATATAGTAAGATATACCCTGTCAGGATGATCCAGTGTCTTCATTGGGCGGTCTTATTTATTTATAATCTTTGTCCCATTCAACTTTCTCAAATATCAATGGTTACCTCTGTTCCCTCGATCGACAACGCGGCCATATCCAAAAATTCAAAATTGTGTAATTACACAATTTTTGTAATGAGGTAAAAGTGAGGTATAAGTCAACATAAAACATTGGAAAATAAAAGCAAAACGTCAAAAGGTTGTGCTGCCAACGGCACGTGGTGTTCCCAAGCGGTCACCCATCGAAGCCCAGCAAACACAAGGAGGTACTAAGGATGTACTCAGTTCATACTACGCCGTCCTAGTAGGAAGATCTTAGGATATCCTTTAAGTATCCTAGGAGGTCTCAGTACTTCTTTAGTCCATCCTCACAACGCGCATAATGTCACAGGAAATAGGAGGTTTATCCTGTTAGTATGCACTGAGGGTGTTGTTAGGAGATCCTACTTATAGAAAGTCTGTACTGAAGATAGCTTCAGTCTGTTCTTAAGAGCTCCTTAGTCTCTCCTACTTAGGACTTAGGAGGCACCTCTTAATTTTAGGATGTCCTAGGAAGGACTTAGGAGGTCCCTCTTAGGACATCTTACAATTAAGAGGTGCCTCCTATTTGATTGCGTTCTTAATTACTTTACCTACCCCTGTTTCTTCTTTTTGCACTGGGTCCCATGCTAAAGCATAGAAAACAGTGCAAAGCATACCAAAGGTGTAGGTAAATCAATCGAACCTATCGATGGTATAATGACAAAGTATTTACCAGACACGCATTTCAATGCCGGTTAACGTTAACATAATATGTGCTCTGTGATTGGTTGTTGGGCGGTCTGAGGAAAGGCTGAGTTGAGGAGCACATGAGGAACGACTACGCATTTGACCCGTAGTGTGTGTTGTATTTTTTTTAGAGTATTTGCACATCACTAAAAAACAGGACAGTAATGATTAAATCTCAACAACCTTAATGAAACAAATGCAGTTAACAATCTATAGGCATCTTTGCTAATGTTTACTTAGTAAATAGTTATTATATATATCGTGAAGGGTGAATTCCACCAACTTAAAAATATCCCGGTCGCCATGATGCACGGGTCATACAAAAAAGAAAAACATAAAAAAAAACTAGCAAATACTTCCAAACTTAAAATGTATGAGGCCAATAAATACCAACATTTATGATTTAACATATTTTGGTCAACTTTGCTAATTTTAAACACATAATGAATGTTACTAAACAAAAATTGCTTATAATTAATTTCAAGAAAAGAAAACACAAGAGACTTTCTAGCAGTTATATCGTAGAATTTAGGCCCCCCAACATAAATGTTTTTGATTTCACTCGCTGACTGCAGTGGCGTAGCCATTCGGCAATTTCATGTTTGATGGCCGAGTGCTTAGCCCCACTGCAGGCCAAGACCTTCGGCACAGCATCTGATGAACAAAAATTCCAGGGTTATATCTATCTTATAGTGTCCACTGTCCATACTTCTGTACACAGATGTGGTGTGCATGAAGCCATGTGGTACGCTTAGGTCTACCTAGGCCTACCCTAGGGCAACCATAACCATAACCATGAGGACATACGAACTAAATATAACAAGATGGTATTACTCACCAAAGCTTTCTTGACGAAGGATTTTCCTTGACGAACTACACAATTTTAAGTAAACTTATAATTAATAACCCCTATAATAGACTTTATAAAGGCTAAAGCCACCAACCGCCGTACAACCTGCGAAATCAAAGTGAGCGTGCCTGAGCCCTCAAGCCTCGCAAGCGTCATTGCATCAGCATTTTGTGGATTCTTCCTTTACAGGAGGTTGTTAGGAGGAATCTAGAACATCCTAATAGGATATCCTAATTCTAGCTCTTGCTTCCTAGTTTCAGTACATGAAACTATTTCTATGAGGTTGTTAGGAGGGATCTAGAACATCCTAATAGGATATCCTAGTTTTAGCACTGGCTTCCTAATTTTAGTATCTCCTCAGGAGCTCCTGTGTTTGCTGGGAGCATTGGGTTTGAAATATTGGGTAATCCTTGAACCATTCATCATACTTTTATTTCAAAATCAATGATCCAAGTACTGACCATGTACTGACCACGCGGACGAAAACCGGTGTATTCAATAATATAGAAGATAAAATCAATGAAACTAGAATGGCACAAGGTTATAAATACTTACATATAATATATATATGTATATATAAATGTTCTCGCTGCCTTTGAAGATAGTTACAAACTCCGCTCACAGAATACGCTAGATGTGCTTAAATACGGAGGTCGGATAAGGCCAGGATGGGTGACACTGAATCAAAGTGACTTTGCCCAGCTACCACACATCCCACGAAATTCGGTTAGGTTAAGGGATCAGGTTGACGATTGCCCACGAAAGTTAGTACGGTTATTGGCTCTGGTTATAGCTCCAGTCGGCCTCATGAATCAAAAAATGTGCGCAATTCAAGGTTTCATACGTTGGCGTAGTGTCACCAATCCTAGGGTGACCAGACGTCCCGGTTTTACCGGGATCGTCCCGTTTTTTTGCGGCCTGTCCCGGTGTCCCGAAAATAGTTCTCGGGACGCCAAAATGTCCCGGTTTTAAGAGTTCGTCCAATTAATTCGTATTCTCCATTTAAATTTCCATTAATAAACTATATAATGTTTCATATAAAAGCCAATACTAGTTATAATTCAAAATTCATGCTTCAAATAAATATGTTAAAAGTAAAACAGATAACACAGACCCAGGACCAAGCACAAGCTCACAGTAAAAGCATGTATTTCCATAAGAACAGTTAGCAAGACTTAATTTTGTACAAGTTTTTTTATTTAATCTGAAAGATAAAACAAATGTTGAATCCTAAGAAATAAACACCTATTGCCAAGTTTACAGTAATTATTGCAATTGCGCGTACTTATCTTTTCCTGGAACCTGATTCTTCTCTTGCGCCACACCCTCAAGGCAAAGGCCAGCCCCCAGCCCAACCCAACCTGTCTCAGATCTCACTACAGGCTATCTTGAGATAAAAATTGCCCAAAAAATTTTGCGCCTCCGGCGGCTGGGGCTACGCCCCAGACCCCTTGTGGTCCATACAAGTCAGGCCTCCATGTGTCCCGGTTTTTGCTTTTGTAATTATGGTCACCCTAACCAATCCTGGCCTAAGTCGAGACATTAGGTCTGTTCGTTGGACCTTCTCGACTTCGCTCCAAGATCACTTCAGAGATGCTTAGAGTAGGCTCAATAGCATAGGCCTGGATTCTATTTTTAGCTATCGATATATGCAGCGGCCATCTTTATCATATCGATAGTGGTCATTCGCGCGCGTAGTACAACTCGTGCGGACAGTCACAACAAACATGCCGGCCACAAAGCACTGTGCTTATGGGTTATGCCGGAGCAGTGGAGTGACCTTTGTACGGTTTCCGAAGCCACATATGAATATGGTGCTGTGTGAAAGGTGGGTCCGAGCATGTGGAAGGACAGGGTTTACCACAAAGTGTGCGAAGAAGGATACATACAGCTCCAAACACTTCGTGAATGTTAGGCCTTCAGACGACTATCCTGTCCCCATTCCTTCGACACAGGCGCGAAGAACTCCAAATCAAGTGGGGGGGGGGGGGGGAGAGAATTGTGAGCGCGAACAACTCGCGGGGTCTGGGGTGGAGCCCCAGCCGCCGGAGGCCTTTTCGCCGAAGGCGAATAATTTTCTTGCTATATTAGTTATTTTTCGAGTTTTAGGCTTAAATAAATACGTTTTTTAACCCGCCGCCACTGACCATGAAGCACCCATTCGCTTTTATTTTGTAATGCTACAAAGTGCAAACAAAGGCAGAGGAAATGTATCTTGTGACAAAGATCTTGGCTTTCTCTGGGGCGTGGGGCCCTCTGTGTTTCTACAATTATTATTCACAGGTGAAATATGAAATAAGTTGGTGAATGTTTAACGGGTATCCGTGTGGTACCGTATTGGATGTCGGGATGTGCCTAAAACGCTAAATTGGGTGGGTCACAGGAAAAAGTGTGGGGGAACCTCCCCCCATTCCCCCCCCCCCTTCCTACGCGCCTGCTTCGACATGCACCTCTTCGAATGAAGTAAGTTGTTATAAATTGTATTTTATATGGCTTGAACAATTGCGCGCTTGCCGTGTTTAGTGTCACGCCAGATGCGCTGCCACGTTCACTGTGCAAATTGTCGCGCACCCAGAAGCCCAGCTTCCTGCATTTAATTGTCAAAAATCAAATGAATGGGCGTAGGCCACAGGGCTAGGAACCAGTTGACAAGCGAGTACCACAGGCTGTACCTTTCAATGAATCTTTCCTTACGCCAGTCCTGGATAACCCTCTATTTTCAAATCAAAATAACTTTATTCATCGATTACATTACACAGTAGGCCTATACAGTGCATTGAATATTTTCCATATTTGGCATAAAACATGGCATGTAAGGGATTAAAGTTAGAAAAATTTACATTGCATTATGACATATAATAAATACTGGCTTATTATTTATTTTTTATTTATTTTTATTCTGATAATAGGTTTGTTTATAAATTATTATGTATTGCTTATGGCAGTAAACTGTTAATCGAGGAATGCTTACATAAGATGAACTTGTGTGTGAGCGTATTTTTCTGGATGAATTTGTGAAAAATATTTGAAGATGGACGGAGATGGTAAAAATTATTTTAGAAAATAAATAAAACAAAAAAATATGAAAGTTGGTACAGAGGTACTGATATTAAAATAAATAGTAGATAGAGAAGAGACAAATGAGCCATCTCTTTCATCTCTTCAGTCATCTCCATTCCAGCCATCTGTTCGTTAGAGTGTTGACTGATGTCTTAGGTTGGAATTCATAGTCGGCCCCTACACCTAGGGGCACCCATTGTTGCTATGGATTCGTTTTGTTTATGGGAAATAACATGGAAACAACTGTTACCTTGGTAACAATGGGCGCATTGTTCACGCACGTTCAAGGCATGTCGTTTTAAGCCAGTTGGACAACGTAAACCAAACGTAAACACTCGGAGTTGCCATCCTCTGTTATGACAGAGATTTGAAATATGTCCGAATCGCGGGCTAAGGCGATCCTAGTTCCGCGAGTAACCAATAGATCGCGCGCTCAACTAGTGTATGTGTCGTCACTTCCTGCTCAATTGAGGCCTATGCTATTAGGCCACGCCCACGCTCGAGCCGATAGAGCACCGTGCTCTTCCCGTTGTCAAACGAACGCTTCCCAGCGCCCCCAACCCCCCGCCACCCTCCTTTATTCTCTTTTTGGCTCAGAATCAAGTTCCAACGAAGATATGGTTCCGACAAATATTTTACTTACGAAATACAACTTAAAACATCATCAGAGTTGCTGCACGAGGAAGCCGGTTTTATGAATAACGCGCGAAAAGTAATCTTGCTCTAAGTTTCTCTAACTCACTCCTCCTAAAAAGTCCGAGCAAGAAAACAATGATCTTTCTGCTCTAGATCACGTTGCTCGAGTCCAACGAACGGAAACCGAGCAGGTGATCTCGTGAAACGAACGGCTATTTTATTATTAGAGTAGATCCGAGTGCTTAGAGAAGGTCCAACGAACAGACCTATAAGGTCTGTTCGTTGGACCTTTTAGGAGGAGCGGTGTTTTGAAAGTCCGCTCAGAGAATGCGCTGGATGGATGCAATTCAATACAACGGTGTTTTGAAAGTCCGCTCAGAGAATGCGCTGGATGGATGCAATTCAATACAACGGCGTTTTGCCAAGATGTAACAGTATTATAATTCGAACATTAGCTAAATAATATCTTATTGCTAAATAAATATCATTGAACAATGGGTCAGTATCGCTCTATATATTCAATTCCAATCAGTATCGCACTTTACATTCAATTCAAGTATTAGAGATTTCATAGTTACCCTCGTCAACGGCCATACCATGTTGAATACACCGGTTCTCGTGCGATCACCGAAGTTAAGCAACATCGGGCGTGGTCAGTACTTGGATGGGTGACCGCTTGGGAACACCACGTGCCGTTGGCAATCCAACCTTTTGACGTTTTGCTTTCATTATTAATTGTTATTTCAATATTATTATTTCACTTTTATTATAATGATTTATGTGAGTTGGCTTTTATCTCCTTTTGTACAGAAATACAATTTTAAAAAATGACTATAATCACGTTTTTGTATAATAACTTGACCTTTCTGTTGGAGATTATTTCTCTCCATCTCGAAGAATTTTGGGAAAGTTTCACCAGCGGAAAGCGAGGTGTGGGATTGGGATATTTTGTGAAAGGATAAAAAAAAAAATGTTTCTTCATAGGTAGATGATTCATAGCCACGAGCACAATCCGTTGTCTGTGCCACGAGCTATAACGAACGCATTAGTGGCATTGGTAAGGACAAGGTTGTTCGGGGTGAAAAAATCACAGCACAGCGGTTATACGTACTACAAGATGATAGACACAAAAAATGTGGTTATTGTCGAAATGGGGTAAAAGTGAACATAAAATAATGGAAAATGAAAGCAAAACGTCGTGCTGCCAACAGCACGTGGTGTTCCCAAGCGGTCACCCATCCAAGTACTGACCACGCCCGATGTTGCTTAACTTCGGTGATCGGACGAGAACCGGTGTATTCATCATGGTATGGCCGTTGACAGGAATACGGCCGAAATCAATGAAACTTGAAGGGGACTAGGTTATAAATACATATATATTCTCGCTGCCTTTGAAGACAGTTACAAAGTCCGCTCAGAGAATGCGCTGGATGGATGCAATTCAATACAACGGTGTTTTGCCAAGATGTAACAGTATTATAATTCGAACATTAGCTAAATAATATCTTATTGCTAAATAAATATCATTGAACAATGGGTCAGTATCGCTCTATATATTCAATTCCAATCAGTATCGCACTTTACATTCAATTCAAGTATTAGAGATTTCATAGTTACCCTCGTCAACGGCCATACCATGTTGAATACACCGGTTCTCGTCCGATCACCGAAGTTAAGCAACATCGGGCGTGGTCAGTACTTGGATGGGTGACCGCTTGGGAACACCACGTGCCGTTGGCAATCCAACCTTTTGACGTTTTGCTTTCATTATTAATTGTTATTTCAATATTATTATTTCACTTTTATTATAATGATTTATGTGAGTTGGCTTTTATCTCCTTTTGTAGAGAAATACAATTTTAAAAATGACTATAATCACGTTTTTGTATAATAACTTGACCTTTCTGTTGGAGATTATTTCTCTCCATCTCGAAGAATTTTGGGAAAGCTTCACCAGCGGAAAGCGAGGTGTGGGATTGGGATATTTTGTGAAAGGATAAAAAAAAAAAATGTTTCTTCATAGGTAGATGATTCATAGCCACGAGCACAATCCGTTGTCTGTGCCACGAGCTATAACGAACGCATTAGTGGCATTGGTAAGGACAAGGTTGTTCGGGGTGAAAAAATCACAGCACAGCGGTTATACGTACTACAAGATGATAGTCACAAAAATTGTGGTTATTGTCGAAATGGGGTAAAAGTGAACATAAAATAATGGAAAATGAAAGCAAAACGTCGTGCTGCCAACGGCACGTGGTGTTCCCAAGCGGTCACCCATCCAAGTACTGACCACGCCCGATGTTGCTTAACTTCGGTGATCGGACGAGAACCGGTGCATTCAACATGGTATGGCCGTTGACAGGAATACGGCCGAAATCAATGAAACTTGAAGGGGACTAGGTTATAAATACATATATATTCTCGCTGCCTTTGAAGACAGATACCTACAAAGTCCGCTCAGAGAATGCGCTGGATGGATGCAATTCAATACAACGGTGTTTTGCCAAGATGTAACAGTATTATAATTCGAACATTAGCTAAATAATATCTTATTGCTAAATAAATATCATTGAACAATGGGTCAGTATCGCTCTATATATTCAATTCCAATCAGTATCGCACTTTACATTCAATTCAAGTATTAGAGATTTCATAGTTACCCTCGTCAACGGCCATACCATGTTGAATACACCGGTTCTCGTCCGATCACCGAAGTTAAGCAACATCGGGCGTGGTCAGTACTTGGATGGGTGACCGCTTGGGAACACCACGTGCCGTTGGCAATCCAACCTTTTGACGTTTTGCTTTCATTATTAATTGTTATTTCAATATTATTATTTCACTTTTATTATAATGATTTATGTGAGTTGGCTTTTATCTCCTTTTGTACAGAAATACAATTTTAAAAATGACTATAATCACGTTTTTGTATAATAACTTGACCTTTCTGTTGGAGATTATTTCTCTCCATCTCGAAGAATTTTGGGAAAGCTTCACCAGCGGAAAGCGAGGTGTGGGATTGGGATATTTTGTGAAAGGATAAAAAAAAAAAATGTTTCTTCATAGGTAGATGATTCATAGCCACGAGCACAATCCGTTGTCTGTGCCACGAGCTATAACGAACGCATTAGTGGCATTGGTAAGGACAAGGTTGTTCGGGGTGAAAAAATCACAGCACAGCGGTTATACGTACTACAAGATGATAGTCACAAAAATTGTGGTTATTGACGAAATGGGGTAAAAGTGAACATAAAATAATGGAAAATGAAAGCAAAACGTCGTGCTGCCATCGGCACGTGGTGTTCCCAAGCGGTCACCCATCCAAGTACTGACCACGCCCGATGTTGCTTAACTTCGGTGATCGGACGAGAACCGGTGTATTCAACATGGTATGGCCGTTGACAGGAATACGGCCGAAATCAATGAAACTTGAAGGGGACTAGGTTATAAATACATATATATTCTCGCTGCCTTTGAAGACAGATACCTACAAAGTCCGCTCAGAGAATGCGCTGGATGGATGCAATTCAATACAACGGTGTTTTGCCAAGATGTAACAGTATTATAATTCGAACATTAGCTAAATAATATCTTATTGCTAAATAAATATCATTGAACAATGGGTCAGTATCGCTCTATATATTCAATTCCAATCAGTATCGCAATTTACATTCAATTCAAGTATTAGAGATTTCATAGTTACCCTCGTCAACGGCCATACCATGTTGAATACACCGGTTCTCGTCCGATCACCGAAGTTAAGCAACATCGGGCGTGGTCAGTACTTGGATGGGTGACCGCTTGGGAACACCACGTGCCGTTGGCAATCCAACCTTTTGACGTTTTGCTTTCATTATTAATTGTTATTTCAATATTATTATTTCACTTTTATTATAATGATTTATGTGAGTTGGCTTTTATTTCCTTTTGTACAGAAATACAATTTTAAAAAATGACTATAATCACGTTTTTGTATAATAACTTGACCTTTCTGTTGGAGATTATTTCTCTCCATCTCGAAGAATTTTGGGAAAGCTTCACCAGCGGAAAGCGAGGTGTGGGATTGGGATATTTTGTGAAAGGATAAAAAAAAAAAATGTTTCTTCATAGGTAGATGATTCATAGCCACGAGCACAATCCGTTGTCTGTGCCACGAGCTATAACGAACGCATTAGTGGCATTGGTAAGGACAAGGTTGTTCGGGGTGAAAAAATCACAGCACAGCGGTTATACGTACTACAAGATGATAGTCACAAAAATTGTCTTTATTGTCGAAATGGGGTAAAAGTGAACATAAAATAATGGAAAATGAAAGCAAAACGTCGTGATGCCAACGGCACGTGGTGTTCCCAAGCGGTCACCCATCCAAGTACTGACCACGCCCGATGTTGCTTAACTTCGGTGATCGGACGAGAACCGGTGTATTCAACATGGTATGGCCGTTGACAGGAATACGGCCGAAATCAATGAAACTTGAAGGGGACTAGGTTATAAATACATATATATTCTCGCTGCCTTTGAAGACAGATACCTACAAAGTCCGCTCAGAGAATGCGCTGGATGGATGCAATTCAATACAACGGTGTTTTGCCAAGATGTAACAGTATTATAATTCGAACATTAGCTAAATAATATCTTATTGCTAAATAAATATCATTGAACAATGGGTCAGTATCGCTCTATATATTCAATTCCAATCAGTATCGCACTTTACATTCAATTCAAGTATTAGAGATTTCATAGTTACCCTCGTCAACGGCCATACCATGTTGAATACACCGGTTCTCGTCCGATCACCGAAGTTAAGCAACATCGGGCGTGGTCAGTACTTGGATGGGTGACCGCTTGGGAACACCACGTGCCGTTGGCAATCCAACCTTTTGACGTTTTGCTTTCATTATTAATTGTTATTTCAATATTATTATTTCACTTTTATTATAATGATTTATGTGAGTTGGCTTTTATCTCCTTTTGTAGAGAAATACAATTTTAAAAATGACTATAATCACGTTTTTGTATAATAACTTGACCTTTCTGTTGGAGATTATTTCTCTCCATCTCGAAGAATTTTGGGAAAGCTTCACCAGCGGAAAGCGAGGTGTGGGATTGGGATATTTTGTGAAAGGATAAAAAAAAAAAATGTTTCTTCATAGGTAGATGATTCATAGCCACGAGCACAATCCGTTGTCTGTGCCACGAGCTATAACGAACGCATTAGTGGCATTGGTAAGGACAAGGTTGTTCGGGGTGAAAAAATCACAGCACAGCGGTTATACGTACTACAAGATGATAGTCACAAAAATTGTGGTTATTGTCGAAATGGGGTAAAAGTGAACATAAAATAATGGAAAATGAAAGCAAAACGTCGTGCTGCCAACGGCACGTGGTGTTCCCAAGCGGTCACCCATCCAAGTACTGACCACGCCCGATGTTGCTTAACTTCGGTGATCGGACGAGAACCGGTGTATTCAACATGGTATGGCCGTTGACAGCAATACGGCCGAAATCAATGAAACTTGAAGGGGACTAGGTTATAAATACATATATATTCTCGCTGCCTTTGAAGACAGATACCTACAAAGTCCGCTCAGAGAATGCGCTGGATGGATGCAATTCAATACAACGGTGTTTTGCCAAGATGTAACAGTATTATAATTCGAACATTAGCTAAATAATGTCTTATTGCTAAATAAATATCATTGAACAATGGGTCAGTATCGCTCTATATATTCAATTCCAATCAGTATCGCACTTTACTTTCAATTCAAGTATTAGAGATTTCATAGTTACCCTCGTCAACGGCCATACCATGTTGAATACACCGGTTCTCGTCCGATCACCGAAGTTAAGCAACATCGGGCGTGGTCAGTACTTGGATGGGTGACCGCTTGGGAACACCACGTGCCGTTGGCAATCCAACCTTTTGACGTTTTGCTTTCATTATTAATTGTTATTTCAATAATATTATTTCCCTTTTATTATAATGATTTATGTGAGTTGGCTTTTATCTCCTTTTGTACAGAAATACAATTTTAAAAATGACTATAATCACGTTTTTGTATAATAACTTGACCTTTCTGTTGGAGATTATTTCTCTCCATCTCGAAGAATTTTGGGAAAACTTCACCACCGGAAAGCGAGGTGTGGGATTGGGATATTTTGTGAAAGGATAAAAAAAAAAAATGTTTCTTCATAGGTAGATGATTCATAGCCACGAGCACAATCCGTTGTCTGTGCCACGAGCTATAACGAACGCATTAGTGGCATTGGTAAGGACAAGGTTGTTCAGGGTGAAAAAATCACAGCACAGCGGTTATACGTACTACAAGATGATAGTCACAAAAATTGTGGTTATTGTCGAAATGGGGTAAAAATAGTCACAAAAATTGTCATTATTGTCGAAATGGGGTAAAAGTGAACATAAAATAATGGAAAATGAAAGCAAAACGTCGTGATGCCAACGGCACGTGGTGTTCCCAAGCGGTCACCCATGCAAGTACTGACCACGCCCGATGTTGCTTAACTTCGGTGATCGGACGAGAACCGGTGTATTCAACATGGTATGGCCGTTGACAGGAATACGGCCGAAATCAATGAAACTTGAAGGGGACTAGGTTATAAATACATATATATTCTCGCTGCCTTTGAAGACAGATACCTACAAAGTCCGCTCAGAGAATGCGCTGGATGGATGCAATTCAATACAACGGTGTTTTGCCAAGATGTAACAGTATTATAATTCGAACATTAGCTAAATAATATCTTATTGCTAAATAAATATCATTGAACAATGGGTCAGTATCGCTCTATATATTCAATTCCAATCAGTATCGCACTTTACATTCAATTCAAGTATTAGAGATTTCATAGTTACCCTCGTCAACGGCCATACCATGTTGAATACACCGGTTCTCGTCCGATCACCGAAGTTAAGCAACATCGGGCGTGGTCAGTACTTGGATGGGTGACCGCTTGGGAACACCACGTGCCGTTGGCAATCCAACCTTTTGACGTTTTGCTTTCATTATTAATTGTTATTTCAATATTATTATTTCACTTTTATTATAATGATTTATGTGAGTTGGCTTTTATCTCCTTTTGTAGAGAAATACAATTTTAAAAATGACTATAATCACGTTTTTGTATAATAACTTGACCTTTCTGTTGGAGATTATTTCTCTCCATCTCGAAGAATTTTGGGAAAGCTTCACCAGCGGAAAGCGAGGTGTGGGATTGGGATATTTTGTGAAAGGATAAAAAAAATAAATGTTTCTTCATAGGTAGATGATTCATAGCCACGAGCACAATCCGTTGTCTGTGCCACGAGCTATAACGAACGCATTAGTGGCATTGGTAAGGACAAGGTTGTTCGGGGTGAAAAAATCACAGCACAGCGGTTATACGTACTACAAGATGATAGTCACAAAAATTGTGGTTATTGTCGAAATGGGGTAAAAGTGAACATAAAATAATGGAAAATGAAAGCAAAACGTCGTGCTGCCATCGGCACGTGGTGTTCCCAAGCGGTCACCCATCCAAGTACTGACCACGCCCGATGTTGCTTAACTTCGGTGATCGGACGAGAACCGGTGTATTCAACATGGTATGGCCGTTGACAGGAATACGGCCGAAATCAATGAAACTTGAAGGGGACTAGGTTATAAATACATATATATTCTCGCTGCCTTTGAAGACAGATACCTACAAAGTCCGCTCAGAGAATGCGCTGGATGGATGCAATTCAATACAACGGTGTTTTGCCAAGATGTAACAGTATTATAATTCGAACATTAGCTAAATAATATCTTATTGCTAAATAAATATCATTGAACAATGGGTCAGTATCGCTCTATATATTCAATTCCAATCAGTATCGCACTTTACATTCAATTCAAGTATTAGAGATTTCATAGTTACCCTCGTCAACGGCCATACCATGTTGAATACACCGGTTCTCGTCCGATCACCGAAGTTAAGCAACATCGGGCGTGGTCAGTACTTGGATGGGTGACCGCTTGGGAACACCACGTGCCGTTGGCAATCCAACCTTTTGACGTTTTGCTTTCATTATTAATTGTTATTTCAATATTATTATTTCACTTTTATTATAATGATTTATGTGAGTTGGCTTTTATTTCCTTTTGTACAGAAATACAATTTTAAAAAATGACTATAATCACGTTTTTGTATAATAACTTGACCTTTCTGTTGGAGATTATTTCTCTCCATCTCGAAGAATTTTGGGAAAGCTTCACCAGCGGAAAGCGAGGTGTGGGATTGGGATATTTTGTGAAAGGATAAAAAAAAAAAATGTTTCTTCATAGGTAGATGATTCATAGCCACGAGCACAATCCGTTGTCTGTGCCACGAGCTATAACGAACGCATTAGTGGCATTGGTAAGGACAAGGTTGTTCGGGGTGAAAAAATCACAGCACAGCGGTTATACGTACTACAAGATGATAGTCACAAAAATTGTGGTTATTGTCGAAATGGGGTAAAAGTGAACATAAAATAATGGAAAATGAAAGCAAAACGTCGTGATGCCAACGGCACGTGGTGTTCCCAAGCGGTCACCCATCCAAGTACTGACCACGCCCGATGTTGCTTAACTTCGGTGATCGGACGAGAACCGGTGTATTCAACATGGTATGGCCGTTGACAGGAATACGGCCGAAATCAATGAAACTTGAAGGGGACTAGGTTATAAATACATATATATTCTCGCTGCCTTTGAAGACAGATACCTACAAAGTCCGCTCAGAGAATGCGCTGGATGGATGCAATTCAATACAACGGTGTTTTGCCAAGATGTAACAGTATTATAATTCGAACATTAGCTAAATAATATCTTATTGCTAAATAAATATCATTGAACAATGGGTCAGTATCGCTCTATATATTCAATTCCAATCAGTATCGCACTTTACATTCAATTCAAGTATTAGAGATTTCATAGTTACCCTCGTCAACGGCCATACCATGTTGAATACACCGGTTCTCGTCCGATCACCGAAGTTAAGCAACATCGGGCGTGGTCAGTACTTGGATGGGTGACCGCTTGGGAACACCACGTGCCGTTGGCAATCCAACCTTTTGACGTTTTGCTTTCATTATTAATTGTTATTTCAATATTATTATTTCACTTTTATTATAATGATTTATGTGAGTTGGCTTTTATCTCCTTTTGTAGAGAAATACAATTTTAAAAATGACTATAATCACGTTTTTGTATAATAACTTGACCTTTCTGTTGGAGATTATTTCTCTCCATCTCGAAGAATTTTGGGAAAGCTTCACCAGCGGAAAGCGAGGTGTGGGATTGGGATATTTTGTGAAAGGATAAAAAAAAAAAATGTTTCTTCATAGGTAGATGATTCATAGCCACGAGCACAATCCGTTGTCTGTGCCACGAGCTATAACGAACGCATTAGTGGCATTGGTAAGGACAAGGTTGTTCGGGGTGAAAAAATCACAGCACAGCGGTTATACGTACTACAAGATGATAGTCACAAAAATTGTGGTTATTGTCGAAATGGGGTAAAAGTGAACATAAAATAATGGAAAATGAAAGCAAAACGTCGTGATGCCAACAGCACGTGGTGTTCCCAAGCGGTCACCCATCCAAGTACTGACCACGCCCGATGTTGCTTAACTTCGGTGATCGGACGAGAACCGGTGTATTCAACATGGTGTGGCCGTTGACAGGAATACGGCCGAAATCAATGAAACTTGAAGGGGACTAGGTTATAAATACATATATATTCTCGCTGCCTTTGAAGACAGATACCTACAAAGTCCGCTCAGAGAATGCGCTGGATGGATGCAATTCAATACAACGGTGTTTTGCCAAGATGTAACAGTATTATAATTCGAACATTAGCTAAATAATATCTTATTGCTAAATAAATATCATTGAACAATGGGTCAGTATCGCTCTATATATTCAATTCCAATCAGTATCGCACTTTACATTCAATTCAAGTATTAGAGATTTCATAGTTACCCTCGTCAACGGCCATACCATGTTGAATACACCGGTTCTCGTCCGATCACCGAAGTTAAGCAACATCGGGCGTGGTCAGTACTTGGATGGGTGACCGCTTGGGAACACCACGTGCCGTTGGCAATCCAACCTTTTGACGTTTTGCTTTCATTATTAATTGTTATTTCAATATTATTATTTCACTTTTATTATAATGATTTATGTGAGTTGGCTTTTATCTCCTTTTGTAGAGAAATACAATTTTAAAAATGACTATAATCACGTTTTTGTATAATAACTTGACCTTTCTGTTGGAGATTATTTCTCTCCATCTCGAAGAATTTTGGGAAAGCTTCACCAGCGGAAAGCGAGGTGTGGGATTGGGATATTTTGTGAAAGGATAAAAAAAAAAAATGTTTCTTCATAGGTAGATGATTCATAGCCACGAGCACAATCCGTTGTCTGTGCCACGAGCTATAACGAACGCATTAGTGGCATTGGTAAGGACAAGGTTGTTCGGGGTGAAAAAATCACAGCACAGCGGTTATACGTACTACAAGATGATAGTCACAAAAATTGTGGTTATTGTCGAAATGGGGTAAAAGTGAACATAAAATAATGGAAAATGAAAGCAAAACGTCGTGATGCCAACGGCACGTGGTGTTCCCAAGCGGTCACCCATCCAAGTACTGACCACGCCCGATGTTGCTTAACTTCGGTGATCGGACGAGAACCGGTGTATTCAACATGGTATGGCCGTTGACAGGAATACGGCCGAAATCAATGAAACTTGAAGGGGACTAGGTTATAAATACATATATATTCTCGCTGCCTTTGAAGACAGATACCTACAAAGTCCGCTCAGAGAATGCGCTGGATGGATGCAATTCAATACAACGGTGTTTTGCCAAGATGTAACAGTATTATAATTCGAACATTAGCTAAATAATATCTTATTGCTAAATAAATATCATTGAACAATGGGTCAGTATCGCTCTATATATTCAATTCCAATCAGTATCGCACTTAACATTCAATTCAAGTATTAGAGATTTCATAGTTACCCTCGTCAACGGCCATACCATGTTGAATACACCGGTTCTCGTCCGATCACCGAAGTTAAGCAACATCGGGCGTGGTCAGTACTTGGATGGGTGACCGCTTGGGAACACCACGTGCCGTTGGCAATCCAACCTTTTGACGTTTTGCTTTCATTATTAATTGTTATTTCAATATTATTATTTCACTTTTATTATAATGATTTATGTGAGTTGGCTTTTATCTCCTTTTGTAGAGAAATACAATTTTAAAAATGACTATAATCACGTTTTTGTATAATAACTTGACCTTTCTGTTGGAGATTATTTCTCTCCATCTCGAAGAATTTTGGGAAAGCTTCACCAGCGGAAAGCGAGGTGTGGGATTGGGATATTTTGTGAAAGGATAAAAAAAAAAAATGTTTCTTCATAGGTAGATGATTCATAGCCACGAGCACAATCCGTTGTCTGTGCCACGAGCTATAACGAACGCATTAGTGGCATTGGTAAGGACAAGGTTGTTCGGGGTGAAAAAATCACAGCACAGCGGTTATACGTACTACAAGATGATAGTCACAAAAATTGTGGTTATTGTCGAAATGGGGTAAAAGTGAACATAAAATAATGGAAAATGAAAGCAAAACGTCGTGATGCCAACGGCACGTGGTGTTCCCAAGCGGTCACCCATCCAAGTACTGACCACGCCCGATGTTGCTTAACTTCGGTGATCGGACGAGAACCGGTGTATTCAACATGGTATGGCCGTTGACAGGAATACGGCCGAAATCAATGAAACTTGAAGGGGACTAGGTTATAAATACATATATATTCTCGCTGCCTTTGAAGACAGTTACAAAGTCCGCTCAGAGAATGCGCTGGATGGATGCAATTCAATACAACGGTGTTTTGCAAAGATGTAACAGTATTATAATTCGAACATTAGCTGAATAATATCTTATTGCTAAATAAATATCATTGAACAATGGGTCAGTATCGCTCTATATATTCAATTCCAATCAGTATCGCACTTTACATTCAATTCAAGTATTAGAGATTTCATAGTTACCCTCGTCAACGGCCATACCATGTTGAATACACCGGTTCTCGTCCGATCACCGAAGTTAAGCAACATCGGGCGTGGTCAGTACTTGGATGGGTGACCGCTTGGGAACACCACGTGCCGTTGGCAATCCAACCTTTTGACGTTTTGCTTTCATTATTAATTGTTATTTCAATATTATTATTTCACTTTTATTATAATGATTTATGTGAGTTGGCTTTTATCTCCTTTTGTAGAGAAATACAATTTTAAAAATGACTATAATCACGTTTTTGTATAATAACTTGACCTTTCTGTTGGAGATTATTTCTCTCCATCTCGAAGAATTTTGGGAAAGCTTCACCAGCGGAAAGCGAGGTGTGGGATTGGGATATTTTGTGAAAGGATAAAAAAAAAAAATGTTTCTTCATAGGTAGATGATTCATAGCCACGAGCACAATCCGTTGTCTGTGCCACGAGCTATAACGAACGCATTAGTGGCATTGGTAAGGACAAGGTTGTTCGGGGTGAAAAAATCACAGCACAGCGGTTATACGTACTACAAGATGATAGTCACAAAAATTGTGGTTATTGTCGAAATGGGGTAAAAGTGAACATAAAATAATGGAAAATGAAAGCAAAACGTCGTGCTGCCAACGGCACGTGGTGTTCCCAAGCGGTCACCCATCCAAGTACTGACCACGCCCGATGTTGCTTAACTTCGGTGATCGGACGAGAACCGGTGTATTCAACATGGTATGGCCGTTGACAGCAATACGGCCGAAATCAATGAAACTTGAAGGGGACTAGGTTATAAATACATATATATTCTCGCTGCCTTTGAAGACAGATACCTACAAAGTCCGCTCAGAGAATGCGCTGGATGGATGCAATTCAATACAACGGTGTTTTGCCAAGATGTAACAGTATTATAATTCGAACATTAGCTAAATAATATCTTATTGCTAAATAAATATCATTGAACAATGGGTCAGTATCGCTCTATATATTCAATTCCAATCAGTATCGCACTTTACTTTCAATTCAAGTATTAGAGATTTCAAAGTTACCCTCGTCAACGGCCATACCATGTTGAATACACCGGTTCTCGTCCGATCACCGAAGTTAAGCAACATCGGGCGTGGTCAGTACTTGGATGGGTGACCGCTTGGGAACACCACGTGCCGTTGGCAATCCAACCTTTTGACGTTTTGCTTTCATTATTAATTGTTATTTCAATAATATTATTTCCCTTTTATTATAATGATTTATGTGAGTTGGCTTTTATCTCCTTTTGTACAGAAATACAATTTTAAAAATGACTATAATCACGTTTTTGTATAATAACTTGACCTTTCTGTTGGAGATTATTTCTCTCCATCTCGAAGAATTTTGGGAAAACTTCACCACCGGAAAGCGAGGTGTGGGATTGGGATATTTTGTGAAAGGATAAAAAAAAAAAATGTTTCTTCATAGGTAGATGATTCATAGCCACGAGCACAATCCGTTGTCTGTGCCACGAGCTATAACGAACGCATTAGTGGCATTGGTAAGGACAAGGTTGTTCAGGGTGAAAAAATCACAGCACAGCGGTTATACGTACTACAAGATGATAGTCACAAAAATTGTGGTTATTGTCGAAATGGGGTAAAAGTGAACATAAAATAATGGAAAATGAAAGCAAAACGTCGTGCTGCCAACGGCACGTGGTGTTCCCAAGCGGTCACCCATCCAAGTACTGACCACGCCCGATGTTGCTTAACTTCGGTGATCGGACGAGAACCGGTGTATTCAACATGGTATGGCCGTTGACATGCATACGGCCGAAATCAATGAAACTTGAAGGGGACTAGGTTATAAATACATATATATTCTGGCTGCCTTTGAAGACAGATACCTACAAAGTCCGCTCAGAGAATGCGCTGGATGGATGCAATTCAATACAACGGTGTTTTGAAAGTCCGCTCAGAGAATGCGCTGGATGGATGCAATTCAATACAACGGCGTTTTGCCAAGATGTAACAGTATTATAATTCGAACATTAGCTAAATAATATCTTATTGCTAAATAAATATCATTGAACAATGGGTCAGTATCGCTCTATATATTCAATTCCAATCAGTATCGCACTTTACATTCAATTCAAGTATTAGAGATTTCATAGTTACCCTCGTCAACGGCCATACCATGTTGAATACACCGGTTCTCGTCCGATCACCGAAGTTAAGCAACATCGGGCGTGGTCAGTACTTGGATGGGTGACCGCTTGGGAACACCACGTGCCGTTGGCAATCCAACCTTTTGACGTTTTGCTTTCATTATTAATTGTTATTTCAATATTATTATTTCACTTTTATTATAATGATTTATGTGAGTTGGCTTTTATCTCCTTTTGTACAGAAATACAATTTTAAAAAATGACTATAATCACGTTTTTGTATAATAACTTGACCTTTCTGTTGGAGATTATTTCTCTCCATCTAGAAGAATTTTGGGAAAGTTTCACCAGCGGAAAGCGAGGTGTGGGATTGGGATATTTTGTGAAAGGATAAAAAAAAAAATGTTTCTTCATAGGTAGATGATTCATAGCCACGAGCACAATCCGTTGTCTGTGCCACGAGCTATAACGAACGCATTAGTGGCATTGGTAAGGACAAGGTTGTTCGGGGTGAAAAAATCACAGCACAGCGGTTATACGTACTACAAGATGATAGACACAAAAAATGTGGTTATTGTCGAAATGGGGTAAAAGTGAACATAAAATAATGGAAAATGAAAGCAAAACGTCGTGCTGCCAACGGCACGTGGTGTTCCCAAGCGGTCACCCATCCAAGTACTGACCACGCCCGATGTTGCTTAACTTCGGTGATCGGACGAGAACCGGTGTATTCATCATGGTATGGCCGTTGACAGGAATACGGCCGAAATCAATGAAACTTGAAGGGGACTAGGTTATAAATACATATATATTCTCGCTGCCTTTGAAGACAGTTACAAAGTCCGCTCAGAGAATGCGCTGGATGGATGCAATTCAATACAACGGTGTTTTGCCAAGATGTAACAGTATTATAATTCGAACATTAGCTAAATAATATCTTATTGCTAAATAAATATCATTGAACAATGGGTCAGTATCGCTCTATATATTCAATTCCAATCAGTATCGCACTTTTCATTCAATTCAAGTATTAGAGATTTCATAGTTACCCTCGTCAACGGCCATACCATGTTGAATACACCGGTTCTCGTCCGATCACCGAAGTTAAGCAACATCGCGCATGGTCAGTACTTGGATGGGTGACCGCTTGGGAACACCACGTGCCGTTGGCAATCCAACCTTTTGACGTTTTGCTTTCATTATTAATTGTTATTTCAATATTATTATTTCACTTTTATTATAATGATTTATGTGAGTTGGCTTTTATCTCCTTTTGTACAGAAATACAATTTTAAAAAATGACTATAATCACGTTTTTGTATAATAACTTGACCTTTCTGTTGGAGATTATTTCTCTCCATCTCGAAGAATTTTGGGAAAGCTTCACCAGCGGAAAGCGAGGTGTGGGATTGGGATATTTTGTGAAAGGATAAAAAAAAAAAATGTTTCTTCATAGGTAGATGATTCATAGCCACGAGCACAATCCGTTGTCTGTGCCACGAGCTATAACGAACGCATTAGTGGCATTGGTAAGGACAAGGTTGTTCGGGGTGAAAAAATCACAGCACAGCGGTTATACGTACTACAAGATGATAGTCACAAAAATTGTCTTTATTGTCGAAATGGGGTAAAAGTGAACATAAAATAATGGAAAATGAAAGCAAAACGTCGTGATGCCAACGGCACGTGGTGTTCCCAAGCGGTCACCCATCCAAGTACTGACCACGCCCGATGTTGCTTAACTTCGGTGATCGGACGAGAACCGGTGTATTCAACATGGTATGGCCGTTGACAGGAATACGGCCGAAATCAATGAAACTTGAAGGGGACTAGGTTATAAATACATATATATTCTCGCTGCCTTTGAAGACAGATACCTACAAAGTCCGCTCAGAGAATGCGCTGGATGGATGCAATTCAATACAACGGTGTTTTGCCAAGATGTAACAGTATTATAATTCGAACATTAGCTAAATAATATCTTATTGCTAAATAAATATCATTGAACAATGGGTCAGTATCGCTCTATATATTCAATTCCAATCAGTATCGCACTTTACATTCAATTCAAGTATTAGAGATTTCATAGTTACCCTCGTCAACGGCCATACCATGTTGAATACACCGGTTCTCGTCCGATCACCGAAGTTGAGCAACATCGGGCGTGGTCAGTACTTGGATGGGTGACCGCTTGGGAACACCACGTGCCGTTGGCAATCCAACCTTTTGACGTTTTGCTTTCATTATTTATTGTTATTTCAATATTATTATTTCACTTTTATTATAATGATTTATGTGAGTTGGCTTTTATCTCCTTTTGTAGAGAAATACAATTTTAAAAATGACTATAATCACGTTTTTGTATAATAACTTGACCTTTCTGTTGGAGATTATTTCTCTCCATCTCGAAGAATTTTGGGAAAGCTTCACCAGCAGAAAGCGAGGTGTGGGATTGGGATATTTTGTGAAAGGATAAAAAAAAAAAATGTTTCTTCATAGGTAGATGATTCATAGCCACGAGCACAATCCGTTGTCTGTGCCACGAGCTATAACGAACGCATTAGTGGCATTGGTAAGGACAAGGTTGTTCGGGGTGAAAAAATCACAGCACAGCGGTTATACGTACTACAAGATGATAGTCACAAAAATTGTGGTTATTGTCGAAATGGGGTAAAAGTGAACATAAAATAATGGAAAATGAAAGCAAAACGTCGTGCTGCCATCGGCACGTGGTGTTCCCAAGCGGTCACCCATCCAAGTACTGACCACGCCCGATGTTGCTTAACTTCGGTGATCGGACGAGAACCGGTGTATTCAACATGGTATGGCCGTTGACAGGAATACGGCCGAAATCAATGAAACTTGAAGGGGACTAGGTTATAAATACATATATATTCTCGCTGCCTTTGAAGACAGATACCTACAAAGTCCGCTCAGAGAATGCGCTGGATGGATGCAATTCAATACAACGGTGTTTTGCCAAGATGTAACAGTATTATAATTCGAACATTAGCTAAATAATATCTTATTGCTAAATAAATATCATTGAACAATGGGTCAGTATCGCTCTATATATTCAATTCCAATCAGTATCGCACTTTACATTCAATTCAAGTATTAGAGATTTCATAGTTACCCTCGTCAACGGCCATACCATGTTGAATACACCGGTTCTCGTCCGATCACCGAAGTTAAGCAACATCGGGCGTGGTCAGTACTTGGATGGGTGACCGCTTGGGAACACCACGTGCCGTTGGCAATCCAACCTTTTGACGTTTTGCTTTCATTATTAATTGTTATTTCAATATTATTATTTCACTTTTATTATAATGATTTATGTGAGTTGGCTTTTATTTCCTTTTGTACAGAAATACAATTTTAAAAAATGACTATAATCACGTTTTTGTATAATAACTTGACCTTTCTGTTGGAGATTATTTCTCTCCATCTCGAAGAATTTTGGGAAAGCTTCACCAGCGGAAAGCGAGGTGTGGGATTGGGATATTTTGTGAAAGGATAAAAAAAAAAAATGTTTCTTCATAGGTAGATGATTCATAGCCACGAGCACAATCCGTTGTCTGTGCCACGAGCTATAACGAACGCATTAGTGGTATTGGTAAGGACAAGGTTGTTCGGGGTGAAAAAATCACAGCACAGCGGTTATACGTACTACAAGATGATAGTCACAAAAATTGTGGTTATTGTCGAAATGGGGTAAAAGTGAACATAAAATAATGGAAAATGAAAGCAAAACGTCGTGATGCCAACGGCACGTGGTGTTCCCAAGCGGTCACCCATCCAAGTACTGACCACGCCCGATGTTGCTTAACTTCGGTGATCGGACGAGAACCGGTGTATTCAACATGGTATGGCCGTTGACAGGAATACGGCCGAAATCAATGAAACTTGAAGGGGACTAGGTTATAAATACATATATATTCTCGCTGCCTTTGAAGACAGATACCTACAAAGTCCGCTCAGAGAATGCGCTGGATGGATGCAATTCAATACAACGGCGTTTTGCCAAGATGTAACAGTATTATAATTCGAACATTAGCTAAATAATATCTTATTGCTAAATAAATATCATTGAACAATGGGTCAGTATCGCTCTATATATTCAATTCCAATCAGTATCGCACTTTACATTCAATTCAAGTATTAGAGATTTCATAGTTACCCTCGTCAACGGCCATACCATGTTGAATACACCGGTTCTCGTCCGATCACCGAAGTTAAGCAACATCGGGCGTGGTCAGTACTTGGATGGGTGACCGCTTGGGAACACCACGTGCCGTTGGCAATCCAACCTTTTGACGGTTTGCTTTCATTATTAATTGTTATTTCAATATTATTATTTCACTTTTATTATAATGATTTATGTGAGTTGGCTTTTATCCCCTTTTGTAGAGAAATACAATTTTAAAAATGACTATAATCACGTTTTTGTATAATAACTTGACCTTTCTGTTGGAGATTATTTCTCTCCATCTCGAAGAATTTTGGGAAAACTTCACCACCGGAAAGCGAGGTGTGGGATTGGGATATTTTGTGAAAGGATAAAAAAAAAAAATGTTTCTTCATAGGTAGATGATTCATAGCCACGAGCACAATCCGTTGTCTGTGCCACGAGCTATAACGAACGCATTAGTGGCATTGGTAAGGACAAGGTTGTTCGGGGTGAAAAAATCACAGCACAGCGGTTATACGTACTACAAGATGATAGTCACAAAAATTGTGGTTATTGTCGAAATGGGGTAAAAGTGAACATAAAATAATGGAAAATGAAAGCAAAACGTCGTGCTGCCAACGGCACGTGGTGTTCCCAAGCGGTCACCCATCCAAGTACTGACCACGCCCGATGTTGCTTAACTTCGGTGATCGGACGAGAACCGGTGTATTCAACATGGTATGGCCGTTGACATGCATACGGCCGAAATCAATGAAACTTGAAGGGGACTAGGTTATAAATACATATATATTCTGGCTGCCTTTGAAGACAGATACCTACAAAGTCCGCTCAGAGAATGCGCTGGATGGATGCAATTCAATACAACGGTGTTTTGAAAGTCCGCTCAGAGAATGCGCTGGATGGATGCAATTCAATACAACGGTGTTTTGCCAAGATGTAACAGTATTATAATTCGAACATTAGCTAAATAATATCTTATTGCTAAATAAATATCATTGAACAATGGGTCAGTATCGCTCTATATATTCAATTCCAATCAGTATCGCACTTTACATTCAATTCAAGTATTAGAGATTTCATAGTTACCCTCGTCAACGGCCATACCATGTTGAATACACCGGTTCTCGTCCGATCACCGAAGTCAAGCAACATCGGGCGTGGTCAGTACTTGGATGGGTGACCGCTTGGGAACACCACGTGCCGTTGGCAATCCAACCTTTTGACGTTTTGCTTTCATTTTTAATTGTTATTTCAATATTATTATTTCACTTTTATTATAATGATTTATGTGAGTTGGCTTTTATTTCCTTTTGTACAGAAATACAATTTTAAAAAATGACTATAATCACGTTTTTGTATAATAACTTGACCTTTCTGTTGGAGATTATTTCTCTCCATCTCGAAGAATTTTGGGAAAGCTTCACCAGCGGAAAGCGAGGTGTGGGATTGGGATATTTTGTGAAAGGATAAAAAAAAAAAATGTTTCTTCATAGGTAGATGATTCATAGCCACGAGCACAATCCGTTGTCTGTGCCACGAGCTATAACGAACGCATTAGTGGCATTGGTAAGGACAAGGTTGTTCGGGGTGAAAAAATCACAGCACAGCGGTTATACGTACTACAAGATGATAGTCACAAAAATTGTGGTTATTGTCGAAATGGGGTAAAAGTGAACATAAAATAATGGAAAATGAAAGCAAAACGTCGTGATGCCAACGGCACGTGGTGTTCCCAAGCGGTCACCCATCCAAGTACTGACCACGCCCGATGTTGCTTAACTTCGGTGATCGGACGAGAACCGGTGTATTCAACATGGTATGGCCGTTGACAGGAATACGGCCGAAATCAATGAAACTTGAAGGGGACTAGGTTATAAATACATATATATTCTCGCTGCCTTTGAAGACAGATACCTACAAAGTCCGCTCAGAGAATGCGCTGGATGGATGCAATTCAATACAACGGTGTTTTGCCAAGATGTAACAGTATTATAATTCGAACATTAGCTAAATAATATCTTATTGCTAAATAAATATCATTGAACAATGGGTCAGTATCGCTCTATATATTCAATTCCAATCAGTATCGCACTTTACATTCAATTCAAGTATTAGAGATTTCATAGTTACCCTCGTCAACGGCCATACCATGTTGAATACACCGGTTCTCGTCCGATCACCGAAGTTAAGCAACATCGGGCGTGGTCAGTACTTGGATGGGTGACCGCTTGGGAACACCACGTGCCGTTGGCAATCCAACCTTTTGACGTTTTGCTTTCATTATTAATTGTTATTTCAATAATATTATTTCCCTTTTATTATAATGATTTATGTGAGTTGGCTTTTATCTCCTTTTGTACAGAAATACAATTTTAAAAATGACTATAATCACGTTTTTGTATAATAACTTGACCTTTCTGTTGGAGATTATTTCTCTCCATCTCGAAGAATTTTGGGAAAACTTCACCACCGGAAAGCGAGGTGTGGGATTGGGATATTTTGTGAAAGGATAAAAAAAAAAATGTTTCTTCATAGGTAGATGATTCATAGCCACGAGCACAATCCGTTGTCTGTGCCACGAGCTATAACGAACGCATTAGTGGCATTGGTAAGGACAAGGTTGTTCGGGGTGAAAAAATCACAGCACAGCGGTTATACGTACTACAAGATGATAGTCACAAAAATTGTGGTTATTGTCGAAATGGGGTAAAAGTGAACATAAAATAATGGAAAATGAAAGCAAAACGTCGTGCTGCCAACGGCACGTGGTGTTCCCAAGCGGTCACCCATCCAAGTACTGACCACGCCAGATGTTGCTTAACCTCGGTGATCGGACGAGAACCGGTGTATTCAACATGGTATGGCCGTTGACATGCATACGGCCGAAATCAATGAAACTTGAAGGGGACTAGGTTATAAATACATATATATTCTCGCTGCCTTTGAAGACAGATACCTACAAAGTCCGCTCAGAGAATGCGCTGGATGGATGCAATTCAATACAACGGTGTTTTGCCAAGATGTAACAGTATTATAATTCGAACATTAGCTAAATAATATCTTATTGCTAAATAAATATCATTGAACAATGGGTCAGTATCGCTCTATATATTCAATTCCAATCAGTATCGCACTTTACATTCAATTCAAGTATTAGAGATTTCATAGTTACCCTCGTCAACGGCCATACCATGTTGAATACACCGGATCTCGTCCGATCACCGAAGTTAAGCAACATCGGGCGTGGTCAGTACTTGGATGGGTGACCGCTTGGGAACACCACGTGCCGTTGGCAATCCAACCTTTTGACGTTTTGCTTTCATTATTAATTGTTATTTCAATAGTATTATTTCACTTTTATTATAATGATTTATGTGAGTTGGCTTTTATCTCTGTTGTACAGAAATACAATTTTAAAAATGACTATAATCACGTTTTTGTATAATAACTTGACCTTTCTGTTGGAGATTATTTCTCTCCATCTCGAAGAATTTTGGGAAAGCTTCACCAGCGGAAAGCGAGGTGTGGGATTGGGATATTTTGTGAAAGGATAAAAAAAAAATGTTTCTTCATAGGTAGATGATTCAAAGCCACGAGCACAATCCGTTGTCTGTGCCACGAGCTATAACGAACGCATTAGTGGCATTGGTAAGGACAAGGTGGTTCGGGGTGAAAAAATCACAGCACAGCGGTTATACGTACTACAAGATGATAGTCACAAAAATTGTGGTTATTGTCGAAATGGGGTAAAAGTGAACATAAAATAATGGGTAATGAAAGCAAAACGTCGTGCTGCCAACGGCACGTGGTGTTCCCAAGCGGTCACCCATCCAAGTACTGACCACGCCCGATGTTGCTTAACTTCGGTGATCGGACGAGAACCGGTGTATTCAACATGGTATGGCCGTTGACATGCATACGGCCGAAATCAATGAAACTTGAAGGGGACTAGGTTATAAATACATATATATTCTGGCTGCCTTTGAAGACAGATACCTACAAAGTCCGCTCAGAGAATGCGCTGGATGGATGCAATTCAATACAACGGTGTTTTGAAAGTCCGCTCAGAGAATGCGCTGGATGGATGCAATTCAATACAACGGCGTTTTGCCAAGATGTAACAGTATTATAATTCGAACATTAGCTAAATAATATCTTATTGCTAAATAAATATCATTGAACAATGGGTCAGTATCGCTCTATATATTCAATTCCAATCAGTATCGCACTTTACATTCAATTCAAGTATTAGAGATTTCATAGTTACCCTCGTCAACGGCCATACCATGTTGAATACACCGGTTCTCGTCCGATCACCGAAGTTAAGCAACATCGGGCGTGGTCAGTACTTGGATGGGTGACCGCTTGGGAACACCACGTGCCGTTGGCAATCCAACCTTTTGACGGTTTGCTTTCATTATTAATTGTTATTTCAATATTATTATTTCACTTTTATTATAATGATTTATGTGAGTTGGCTTTTATCCCCTTTTGTAGAGAAATACAATTTTAAAAATGACTATAATCACGTTTTTGTATAATAACTTGACCTTTCTGTTGGAGATTATTTCTCTCCATCTCGAAGAATTTTGGGAAAACTTCACCACCGGAAAGCGAGGTGTGGGATTGGGATATTTTGTGAAAGGATAAAAAAAAAAAATGTTTCTTCATAGGTAGATGATTCATAGCCACGAGCACAATCCGTTGTCTGTGCCACGAGCTATAACGAACGCATTAGTGGCATTGGTAAGGACAAGGTTGTTCGGGGTGAAAAAATCACAGCACAGCGGTTATACGTACTACAAGATGATAGTCACAAAAATTGTGGTTATTGTCGAAATGGGGTAAAAGTGAACATAAAATAATGGAAAATGAAAGCAAAACGTCGTGCTGCCAACGGCACGTGGTGTTCCCAAGCGGTCACCCATCCAAGTACTGACCACGCCCGATGTTGCTTAACTTCGGTGATCGGACGAGAACCGGTGTATTCAACATGGTATGGCCGTTGACATGCATACGGCCGAAATCAATGAAACTTGAAGGGGACTAGGTTATAAATACATATATATTCTGGCTGCCTTTGAAGACAGATACCTACAAAGTCCGCTCAGAGAATGCGCTGGATGGATGCAATTCAATACAACGGTGTTTTGAAAGTCCGCTCAGAGAATGCGCTGGATGGATGCAATTCAATACAACGGTGTTTTGCCAAGATGTAACAGTATTATAATTCGAACATTAGCTAAATAATATCTTATTGCTAAATAAATATCATTGAACAATGGGTCAGTATCGCTCTATATATTCAATTCCAATCAGTATCGCACTTTACATTCAATTCAAGTATTAGAGATTTCATAGTTACCCTCGTCAACGGCCATACCATGTTGAATACACCGGTTCTCGTCCGATCACCGAAGTCAAGCAACATCGGGCGTGGTCAGTACTTGGATGGGTGACCGCTTGGGAACACCACGTGCCGTTGGCAATCCAACCTTTTGACGTTTTGCTTTCATTTTTAATTGTTATTTCAATATTATTATTTCACTTTTATTATAATGATTTATGTGAGTTGGCTTTTATTTCCTTTTGTACAGAAATACAATTTTAAAAAATGACTATAATCACGTTTTTGTATAATAACTTGACCTTTCTGTTGGAGATTATTTCTCTCCATCTCGAAGAATTTTGGGAAAGCTTCACCAGCGGAAAGCGAGGTGTGGGATTGGGATATTTTGTGAAAGGATAAAAAAAAAAAATGTTTCTTCATAGGTAGATGATTCATAGCCACGAGCACAATCCGTTGTCTGTGCCACGAGCTATAACGAACGCATTAGTGGCATTGGTAAGGACAAGGTTGTTCGGGGTGAAAAAATCACAGCACAGCGGTTATACGTACTACAAGATGATAGTCACAAAAATTGTGGTTATTGTCGAAATGGGGTAAAAGTGAACATAAAATAATGGAAAATGAAAGCAAAACGTCGTGATGCCAACGGCACGTGGTGTTCCCAAGCGGTCACCCATCCAAGTACTGACCACGCCCGATGTTGCTTAACTTCGGTGATCGGACGAGAACCGGTGTATTCAACATGGTATGGCCGTTGACAGGAATACGGCCGAAATCAATGAAACTTGAAGGGGACTAGGTTATAAATACATATATATTCTCGCTGCCTTTGAAGACAGATACCTACAAAGTCCGCTCAGAGAATGCGCTGGATGGATGCAATTCAATACAACGGTGTTTTGCCAAGATGTAACAGTATTATAATTCGAACATTAGCTAAATAATATCTTATTGCTAAATAAATATCATTGAACAATGGGTCAGTATCGCTCTATATATTCAATTCCAATCAGTATCGCACTTTACATTCAATTCAAGTATTAGAGATTTCATAGTTACCCTCGTCAACGGCCATACCATGTTGAATACACCGGTTCTCGTCCGATCACCGAAGTTAAGCAACATCGGGCGTGGTCAGTACTTGGATGGGTGACCGCTTGGGAACACCACGTGCCGTTGGCAATCCAACCTTTTGACGTTTTGCTTTCATTATTAATTGTTATTTCAATAATATTATTTCCCTTTTATTATAATGATTTATGTGAGTTGGCTTTTATCTCCTTTTGTACAGAAATACAATTTTAAAAATGACTATAATCACGTTTTTGTATAATAACTTGACCTTTCTGTTGGAGATTATTTCTCTCCATCTCGAAGAATTTTGGGAAAACTTCACCACCGGAAAGCGAGGTGTGGGATTGGGATATTTTGTGAAAGGATAAAAAAAAAAATGTTTCTTCATAGGTAGATGATTCATAGCCACGAGCACAATCCGTTGTCTGTGCCACGAGCTATAACGAACGCATTAGTGGCATTGGTAAGGACAAGGTTGTTCGGGGTGAAAAAATCACAGCACAGCGGTTATACGTACTACAAGATGATAGTCACAAAAATTGTGGTTATTGTCGAAATGGGGTAAAAGTGAACATAAAATAATGGAAAATGAAAGCAAAACGTCGTGCTGCCAACGGCACGTGGTGTTCCCAAGCGGTCACCCATCCAAGTACTGACCACGCCAGATGTTGCTTAACCTCGGTGATCGGACGAGAACCGGTGTATTCAACATGGTATGGCCGTTGACATGCATACGGCCGAAATCAATGAAACTTGAAGGGGACTAGGTTATAAATACATATATATTCTCGCTGCCTTTGAAGACAGATACCTACAAAGTCCGCTCAGAGAATGCGCTGGATGGATGCAATTCAATACAACGGTGTTTTGCCAAGATGTAACAGTATTATAATTCGAACATTAGCTAAATAATATCTTATTGCTAAATAAATATCATTGAACAATGGGTCAGTATCGCTCTATATATTCAATTCCAATCAGTATCGCACTTTACATTCAATTCAAGTATTAGAGATTTCATAGTTACCCTCGTCAACGGCCATACCATGTTGAATACACCGGATCTCGTCCGATCACCGAAGTTAAGCAACATCGGGCGTGGTCAGTACTTGGATGGGTGACCGCTTGGGAACACCACGTGCCGTTGGCAATCCAACCTTTTGACGTTTTGCTTTCATTATTAATTGTTATTTCAATAGTATTATTTCACTTTTATTATAATGATTTATGTGAGTTGGCTTTTATCTCTGTTGTACAGAAATACAATTTTAAAAATGACTATAATCACGTTTTTGTATAATAACTTGACCTTTCTGTTGGAGATTATTTCTCTCCATCTCGAAGAATTTTGGGAAAGCTTCACCAGCGGAAAGCGAGGTGTGGGATTGGGATATTTTGTGAAAGGATAAAAAAAAAATGTTTCTTCATAGGTAGATGATTCAAAGCCACGAGCACAATCCGTTGTCTGTGCCACGAGCTATAACGAACGCATTAGTGGCATTGGTAAGGACAAGGTGGTTCGGGGTGAAAAAATCACAGCACAGCGGTTATACGTACTACAAGATGATAGTCACAAAAATTGTGGTTATTGTCGAAATGGGGTAAAAGTGAACATAAAATAATGGGTAATGAAAGCAAAACGTCGTGCTGCCAACGGCACGTGGTGTTCCCAAGCGGTCACCCATCCAAGTACTGACCACGCCCGATGTTGCTTAACTTCGGTGATCGGACGAGAACCGGTGTATTCAACATGGTATGGCCGTTGACATGCATACGGCCGAAATCAATGAAACTTGAAGGGGACTAGGTTATAAATACATATATATTCTGGCTGCCTTTGAAGACAGATACCTACAAAGTCCGCTCAGAGAATGCGCTGGATGGATGCAATTCAATACAACGGTGTTTTGAAAGTCCGCTCAGAGAATGCGCTGGATGGATGCAATTCAATACAACGGCGTTTTGCCAAGATGTAACAGTATTATAATTCGAACATTAGCTAAATAATATCTTATTGCTAAATAAATATCATTGAACAATGGGTCAGTATCGCTCTATATATTCAATTCCAATCAGTATCGCACTTTACATTCAATTCAAGTATTAGAGATTTCATAGTTACCCTCGTCAACGGCCATACCATGTTGAATACACCGGTTCTCGTCCGATCACCGAAGTTAAGCAACATCGGGCGTGGTCAGTACTTGGATGGGTGACCGCTTGGGAACACCACGTGCCGTTGGCAATCCAACCTTTTGACGTTTTGCTTTCATTATTAATTGTTATTTCAATATTATTATTTCACTTTTATTATAATGATTTATGTGAGTTGGCTTTTATCTCCTTTTGTACAGAAATACAATTTTAAAAAATGAATATAATCACGTTTTTGTATAATAACTTGACCTTTCTGTTGGAGATTATTTCTCTCCATCTCGAAGAATTTTGGGAAAGCTTCACCAGCGGAAAGCGAGGTGTGGGATTGGGATATTTTGTGAAAGGATAAAAAAAAAAAATGTTTCTTCATAGGTAGATGATTCATAGCCACGAGCACAATCCGTTGTCTGTGCCACGAGCTATAACGAACGCATTAGTGGCATTAGTAAGGACAAGGTTGTTCGGGGTGAAAAAATCACAGCACAGCGGTTATACGTACTACAAGATGATAGTCACAAAAATTGTGGTTATTGTCGAAATGGGGTAAAAGTGAACATAAAATAATGGAAAATGAAAGCAAAACGTCGTGCTGCCAACGGGGCGTGGTGTTCCCAAGCGGTCACCCATCCAAGTACTGACCAACCCGATGTTGCTTAACTTCGGTGATCGGACGAGAACCGGTGTATTCAACATGGTATGGCCGTTGACAGGAATACGGCCGAAATCAATGAAACTTGAAGGGGACTAGGTTATAAATACATATATATTCTCGCTGCCTTTGAAAACAGTTACAAAGTCCGCTCAGAGAATGCGCTGGATGGATGCAATTCAATACAACGGTGTTTTGCCAAGATGTAACAGTATTATAATTCGAACATTAGCTAAATAATAACTTATTGCTAAATAAATATCATTGAACAATGGGTCAGTATCGCTCTATATATTCAATTCCAATCAGTATCGCACTTTACATTCAATTCAAGTATTAGAGATTTCATAGTTACCCTCGTCAACGGCCATACCATGTTGAATACACCGGTTCTCGTCCGATAACCGAAGTTAAGCAATATCGGGCGTGGTCAGTACTTGGATGGGTGACCGCTTGGGAACACCACGTGCCGTTGGCAATCCAACCTTTTGACGTTTTGCTTTCATTATTAATTGTTATTTCAATATTATTATTTCACTTTTATTATAATGATTTATGTGAGTTGGCTTTTATCTCCTTTTGTACAGAAATACAATTTTAAAAATGACTATAATCACGTTTTTGTATAATAACTTGACCTTTCTGTTGGAGATTATTTCTCTCCATCTCGAAGAATTTTGGGAAAGCTTCACCAGCGGAAAGCGAGGTGTGGGATTGGGATATTTTGTGAAAGGATAAAAAAAAAAATGTTTCTTCATAGGTAGATGATTCATAGCCACGAGCACAATCCGTTGTCTGTGCCACGAGCTATAACGAACGCATTAGTGGCATTGGTAAGGACAAGGTTGTTCGGGGTGAAAAAATCACAGCACAGCGGTTATACGTACTACAAGATGATAGTCACAAAAATTGTGGTTATTGTCGAAATGGGGTTAAAGTGAACATAAAATAATGGAAAATGAAAGCAAAACGTCGTGCTGCCAACGGCACGTGGTGTTCCCAAGCGGTCACCCATCCAAGTACTGACCACGCCCGATGTTGCTTAACTTCGGTGATCGGACGAGAACCGGTGTATTCAACATGGTATGGCCGTTGACAGGAATACGGCCGAAATCAATGAAACTTGAAGGGGACTAGGTTATAAATACATATATATTCTCGCTGCCTTTGAAGACAGTTACAAAGTCCGCTCAGAGAATGCGCTGGATGGATGCAATTCAATACAACGGTGTTTTGCCAAGATGTAACAGTATTATAATTCGAACATTAGCTAAATAATATCTTATTGCTAAATAAATATCATTGAACAATGGGTTCAGTATCGCTCTATATATTCAATTCCAATCAGTATCGCACTTTACATTCAATTCAAGTATTAGAGATTTCATAGTTACCCTCGTCAACGGCCATACCATGTTGAATACACCGGTTCTCGTCCGATCACCGAAGTTAAGCAACATCGGGCGTGGTCAGTACTTGGATGGGTGACCGCTTGGGAACACCACGTGCCGTTGGCAATCCAACCTTTTGACGTTTTGCTTTCATTATTAATTGTTATTTCAATATTATTATTTCACTTTTATTATAATGATTTATGTGAGTTGGCTTTTATCTCCTTTTGTACAGAAATACAATTTTAAAAATGACTATAATCACGTTTTTGTATAATAACTTGACCTTTCTGTTGGAGATTATTTCTCTCCATCTCGAAGAATTTTGGGAAAGCTTCACCAGCGGAAAGCGAGGTGTGGGATTGGGATATTTTGTGAAAGGATAAAAAAAAAAAATGTTTCTTCATAGGTAGATGATTCATAGCCACGAGCACAATCCGTTGTCTGTGCCACGAGCTAAAACGAACGCATTAGTGGCATTGGTAAGGACAAGGTTGTTCGGGGTGAAAAAATCACAGCACAGCGGTTATACGTACTACAATATGATAGTCACAAAAATTGTGGTTATTGTCGAAATGGGGTAAAAGTGAACATAAAATAATGGAAAATGAAAGCAAAACGTCGTGCTGCCAACGGCACCTGGTGTTCCCAAGCGGTCACCCATCCAAGTACTGACCACGCCCGATGTTGCTTAACTTCGGTGATCGGACGAGAACCGGTGTATTCAACATGGTATGGCCGTTGACAGGAATACGGCCGAAATCAATGAAACTTGAAGGGGACTAGGTTATAAATACATATATATTCTCGCTGCCTTTGAAGACAGATACCTAGAAAGTCCGCTCAGAGATTGCGCTGGATGGATGCAATTCAATACAACGGTGTTTTGCCAAGATGTAACAGTATTATAATTCGAACATTAGCTAAATAATATCTTATTGCTAAATAAATATCATTGAACAATGGGTCAGTATCGCTCTATATATTCAATTCCAATCAGTATCGCACTTTACATTCAATTCAAGTATAAGAGATTTCATAGTTACCCTCGTCAACGGCCATACCATGTTGAATACACCGGTTCTCGTCCGATCACCGAAGTTAAGCAACATCGGGCGTGGTCAGTACTTGGATGGGTGACCGCTTGGGAACACCACGTGCCGTTGGCAATCCAACCTTTTGACGTTTTGCTTTCATTATTAATTGTTATTTCAATATTATTATTTCACTTTTATTATAATGATTTATGTGAGTTGGCTTTTATCTCCTTTTGTACAGAAATACAATTTTAAAAATGACTATAATCACGTTTTTGTGTAATAACTTGACCTTTCTGTTGGAGATTATTTCTCTCCATCTCGAAGAATTTTGGGAAAGCTTCACCAGCGGAAAGCGAGGTGTGGGATTGGGATATTTTGTGAAAGGATAAAAAAAAAAATGTTTCTTCATAGGTAGATGATTCATAGCCACGAGCACAATCCGTTGTCTGTGCCACGAGCTATAACGAACGCATTAGTGGCATTGGTAAGGACAAGGTTGTTCGGGGTGAAAAAATCACAGCACAGCGGTTATACGTACTACAAGATGATAGTCACAAAAATTGTGGTTATTGTCGAAATGGGGTAAAAGTGAACATAAAATAATGGAAAATGAAAGCAAAACGTCGTGATGCCAACGGCACGTGGTGTTCCCAAGCGGTCACCCATCCAAGTACTGACCACGCCCGATGTTGCTTAACTTCGGTGATCGGACGAGAACCGGTGTATTCAACATGGTATGGCCGTTGACAGGAATACGGCCGAAATCAATGAAACTTGAAGGGGACTAGGTTATAAATACATATATATTCTCGCTGCCTTTGAAGACAGATACCTACAAAGTCCGCTCAGAGAATGCGCTGGATGGATGCAATTCAATACAACGGTGTTTTGCCAAGATGTAACAGTATTATAATTCGAACATTAGCTAAATAATATCTTATTGCTAAATAAATATCATTGAACAATGGGTCAGTATCGCTCTATATATTCAATTCCAATCAGTATCGCACTTTACATTCAATTCAAGTATTAGAGATTTCATAGTTACCCTCGTCAACGGCCATACCATGTTGAATACACCGGTTCTCGTCCGATCACCGAAGTTAAGCAACATCGGGCGTGGTCAGTACTTGGATGGGTGACCGCTTGGGAACACCACGTGCCGTTGGCAATCCAACCTTTTGACGTTTTGCTTTCATTATTAATTGTTATTTCAATAATATTATTTCCCTTTTATTATAATGATTTATGTGAGTTGGCTTTTATCTCCTTTTGTACAGAAATACAATTTTAAAAATGACTATAATCACGTTTTTGTATAATAACTTGACCTTTCTGTTGGAGATTATTTCTCTCCATCTCGAAGAATTTTGGGAAAACTTCACCACCGGAAAGCGAGGTGTGGGATTGGGATATTTTGTGAAAGGATAAAAAAAAAAATGTTTCTTCATAGGTAGATGATTCATAGCCACGAGCACAATCCGTTGTCTGTGCCACGAGCTATAACGAACGCATTAGTGGCATTGGTAAGGACAAGGTTGTTCGGGGTGAAAAAATCACAGCACAGCGGTTATACGTACTACAAGATGATAGTCACAAAAATTGTGGTTATTGTCGAAATGGGGTAAAAGTGAACATAAAATAATGGAAAATGAAAGCAAAACGTCGTGCTGCCAACGGCACGTGGTGTTCCCAAGCGGTCACCCATCCAAGTACTGACCACGCCAGATGTTGCTTAACCTCGGTGATCGGACGAGAACCGGTGTATTCAACATGGTATGGCCGTTGACATGCATACGGCCGAAATCAATGAAACTTGAAGGGGACTAGGTTATAAATACATATATATTCTCGCTGCCTTTGAAGACAGATACCTACAAAGTCCGCTCAGAGAATGCGCTGGATGGATGCAATTCAATACAACGGTGTTTTGCCAAGATGTAACAGTATTATAATTCGAACATTAGCTAAATAATATCTTATTGCTAAATAAATATCATTGAACAATGGGTCAGTATCGCTCTATATATTCAATTCCAATCAGTATCGCACTTTACATTCAATTCAAGTATTAGAGATTTCATAGTTACCCTCGTCAACGGCCATACCATGTTGAATACACCGGATCTCGTCCGATCACCGAAGTTAAGCAACATCGGGCGTGGTCAGTACTTGGATGGGTGACCGCTTGGGAACACCACGTGCCGTTGGCAATCCAACCTTTTGACGTTTTGCTTTCATTATTAATTGTTATTTCAATAGTATTATTTCACTTTTATTATAATGATTTATGTGAGTTGGCTTTTATCTCTGTTGTACAGAAATACAATTTTAAAAATGACTATAATCACGTTTTTGTATAATAACTTGACCTTTCTGTTGGAGATTATTTCTCTCCATCTCGAAGAATTTTGGGAAAGCTTCACCAGCGGAAAGCGAGGTGTGGGATTGGGATATTTTGTGAAAGGATAAAAAAAAAATGTTTCTTCATAGGTAGATGATTCAAAGCCACGAGCACAATCCGTTGTCTGTGCCACGAGCTATAACGAACGCATTAGTGGCATTGGTAAGGACAAGGTGGTTCGGGGTGAAAAAATCACAGCACAGCGGTTATACGTACTACAAGATGATAGTCACAAAAATTGTGGTTATTGTCGAAATGGGGTAAAAGTGAACATAAAATAATGGGTAATGAAAGCAAAACGTCGTGCTGCCAACGGCACGTGGTGTTCCCAAGCGGTCACCCATCCAAGTACTGACCACGCCCGATGTTGCTTAACTTCGGTGATCGGACGAGAACCGGTGTATTCAACATGGTATGGCCGTTGACATGCATACGGCCGAAATCAATGAAACTTGAAGGGGACTAGGTTATAAATACATATATATTCTGGCTGCCTTTGAAGACAGATACCTACAAAGTCCGCTCAGAGAATGCGCTGGATGGATGCAATTCAATACAACGGTGTTTTGAAAGTCCGCTCAGAGAATGCGCTGGATGGATGCAATTCAATACAACGGCGTTTTGCCAAGATGTAACAGTATTATAATTCGAACATTAGCTAAATAATATCTTATTGCTAAATAAATATCATTGAACAATGGGTCAGTATCGCTCTATATATTCAATTCCAATCAGTATCGCACTTTACATTCAATTCAAGTATTAGAGATTTCATAGTTACCCTCGTCAACGGCCATACCATGTTGAATACACCGGTTCTCGTCCGATCACCGAAGTTAAGCAACATCGGGCGTGGTCAGTACTTGGATGGGTGACCGCTTGGGAACACCACGTGCCGTTGGCAATCCAACCTTTTGACGTTTTGCTTTCATTATTAATTGTTATTTCAATATTATTATTTCACTTTTATTATAATGATTTATGTGAGTTGGCTTTTATCTCCTTTTGTACAGAAATACAATTTTAAAAAATGAATATAATCACGTTTTTGTATAATAACTTGACCTTTCTGTTGGAGATTATTTCTCTCCATCTCGAAGAATTTTGGGAAAGCTTCACCAGCGGAAAGCGAGGTGTGGGATTGGGATATTTTGTGAAAGGATAAAAAAAAAAAATGTTTCTTCATAGGTAGATGATTCATAGCCACGAGCACAATCCGTTGTCTGTGCCACGAGCTATAACGAACGCATTAGTGGCATTAGTAAGGACAAGGTTGTTCGGGGTGAAAAAATCACAGCACAGCGGTTATACGTACTACAAGATGATAGTCACAAAAATTGTGGTTATTGTCGAAATGGGGTAAAAGTGAACATAAAATAATGGAAAATGAAAGCAAAACGTCGTGCTGCCAACGGGGCGTGGTGTTCCCAAGCGGTCACCCATCCAAGTACTGACCAACCCGATGTTGCTTAACTTCGGTGATCGGACGAGAACCGGTGTATTCAACATGGTATGGCCGTTGACAGGAATACGGCCGAAATCAATGAAACTTGAAGGGGACTAGGTTATAAATACATATATATTCTCGCTGCCTTTGAAAACAGTTACAAAGTCCGCTCAGAGAATGCGCTGGATGGATGCAATTCAATACAACGGTGTTTTGCCAAGATGTAACAGTATTATAATTCGAACATTAGCTAAATAATAACTTATTGCTAAATAAATATCATTGAACAATGGGTCAGTATCGCTCTATATATTCAATTCCAATCAGTATCGCACTTTACATTCAATTCAAGTATTAGAGATTTCATAGTTACCCTCGTCAACGGCCATACCATGTTGAATACACCGGTTCTCGTCCGATAACCGAAGTTAAGCAATATCGGGCGTGGTCAGTACTTGGATGGGTGACCGCTTGGGAACACCACGTGCCGTTGGCAATCCAACCTTTTGACGTTTTGCTTTCATTATTAATTGTTATTTCAATATTATTATTTCACTTTTATTATAATGATTTATGTGAGTTGGCTTTTATCTCCTTTTGTACAGAAATACAATTTTAAAAATGACTATAATCACGTTTTTGTATAATAACTTGACCTTTCTGTTGGAGATTATTTCTCTCCATCTCGAAGAATTTTGGGAAAGCTTCACCAGCGGAAAGCGAGGTGTGGGATTGGGATATTTTGTGAAAGGATAAAAAAAAAAATGTTTCTTCATAGGTAGATGATTCATAGCCACGAGCACAATCCGTTGTCTGTGCCACGAGCTATAACGAACGCATTAGTGGCATTGGTAAGGACAAGGTTGTTCGGGGTGAAAAAATCACAGCACAGCGGTTATACGTACTACAAGATGATAGTCACAAAAATTGTGGTTATTGTCGAAATGGGGTTAAAGTGAACATAAAATAATGGAAAATGAAAGCAAAACGTCGTGCTGCCAACGGCACGTGGTGTTCCCAAGCGGTCACCCATCCAAGTACTGACCACGCCCGATGTTGCTTAACTTCGGTGATCGGACGAGAACCGGTGTATTCAACATGGTATGGCCGTTGACAGGAATACGGCCGAAATCAATGAAACTTGAAGGGGACTAGGTTATAAATACATATATATTCTCGCTGCCTTTGAAGACAGTTACAAAGTCCGCTCAGAGAATGCGCTGGATGGATGCAATTCAATACAACGGTGTTTTGCCAAGATGTAACAGTATTATAATTCGAACATTAGCTAAATAATATCTTATTGCTAAATAAATATCATTGAACAATGGGTTCAGTATCGCTCTATATATTCAATTCCAATCAGTATCGCACTTTACATTCAATTCAAGTATTAGAGATTTCATAGTTACCCTCGTCAACGGCCATACCATGTTGAATACACCGGTTCTCGTCCGATCACCGAAGTTAAGCAACATCGGGCGTGGTCAGTACTTGGATGGGTGACCGCTTGGGAACACCACGTGCCGTTGGCAATCCAACCTTTTGACGTTTTGCTTTCATTATTAATTGTTATTTCAATATTATTATTTCACTTTTATTATAATGATTTATGTGAGTTGGCTTTTATCTCCTTTTGTACAGAAATACAATTTTAAAAATGACTATAATCACGTTTTTGTATAATAACTTGACCTTTCTGTTGGAGATTATTTCTCTCCATCTCGAAGAATTTTGGGAAAGCTTCACCAGCGGAAAGCGAGGTGTGGGATTGGGATATTTTGTGAAAGGATAAAAAAAAAAAATGTTTCTTCATAGGTAGATGATTCATAGCCACGAGCACAATCCGTTGTCTGTGCCACGAGCTAAAACGAACGCATTAGTGGCATTGGTAAGGACAAGGTTGTTCGGGGTGAAAAAATCACAGCACAGCGGTTATACGTACTACAATATGATAGTCACAAAAATTGTGGTTATTGTCGAAATGGGGTAAAAGTGAACATAAAATAATGGAAAATGAAAGCAAAACGTCGTGCTGCCAACGGCACCTGGTGTTCCCAAGCGGTCACCCATCCAAGTACTGACCACGCCCGATGTTGCTTAACTTCGGTGATCGGACGAGAACCGGTGTATTCAACATGGTATGGCCGTTGACAGGAATACGGCCGAAATCAATGAAACTTGAAGGGGACTAGGTTATAAATACATATATATTCTCGCTGCCTTTGAAGACAGATACCTAGAAAGTCCGCTCAGAGATTGCGCTGGATGGATGCAATTCAATACAACGGTGTTTTGCCAAGATGTAACAGTATTATAATTCGAACATTAGCTAAATAATATCTTATTGCTAAATAAATATCATTGAACAATGGGTCAGTATCGCTCTATATATTCAATTCCAATCAGTATCGCACTTTACATTCAATTCAAGTATAAGAGATTTCATAGTTACCCTCGTCAACGGCCATACCATGTTGAATACACCGGTTCTCGTCCGATCACCGAAGTTAAGCAACATCGGGCGTGGTCAGTACTTGGATGGGTGACCGCTTGGGAACACCACGTGCCGTTGGCAATCCAACCTTTTGACGTTTTGCTTTCATTATTAATTGTTATTTCAATATTATTATTTCACTTTTATTATAATGATTTATGTGAGTTGGCTTTTATCTCCTTTTGTACAGAAATACAATTTTAAAAATGACTATAATCACGTTTTTGTGTAATAACTTGACCTTTCTGTTGGAGATTATTTCTCTCCATCTCGAAGAATTTTGGGAAAGCTTCACCAGCGGAAAGCGAGGTGTGGGATTGGGATATTTTGTGAAAGGATAAAAAAAAAAATGTTTCTTCATAGGTAGATGATTCATAGCCACGAGCACAATCCGTTGTCTGTGCCACGAGCTATAACGAACGCATTAGTGGCATTGGTAAGGACAAGGTTGTTCGGGGTGAAAAAATCACAGCACAGCGGTTATACGTACTACAAGATGATAGTCACAAAAATTGTGGTTATTGTCGAAATGGGGTAAAAGTGAACATAAAATAATGGAAAATGAAAGCAAAACGTCGTGCTGCCAACGGCACGTGGTGTTCCCAAGCGGTCACCCATCCAAGTACTGACCACGCCCGATGTTGCTTATCTTCGAAGATCGGACGAAAACCGGTGTATTCAACATGGTATGGCCGTTGACAGGAATACGGCCGAAATCAATGAAACTTGAAGGGGACTAGGTTATAAATACATATATATTCTCGCTGCCTTTGAAGACAGTTACAAAGTCCGCTCAGAGAATGCGCTGGATGGATGCAATTCAATACAACGGTGTTTTGCCAAGATGTAACAGTATTATAATTCGAACATTAGCTAAATAATATCTTATTGCTAAATAAATATCATTGAACAATGGGTCAGTATCGCTCTATATATTCAATTCCAATCAGTATCGCACTTTACATTCAATTCAAGTATTAGAGATTTCTTAGTTACCCTCGTCAACGGCCATACCATGTTGAATACACCGGTTCTCGTCCGATCACCGAAGTTAAGCAACATCGGGCGTGGTCAGTACTTGGATGGGTGACCGCTTGGGAACACCACGTGCCGTTGGCAATCCAACCTTTTGACGTTTTGCTTTCATTATTAATTGTTATTTCAATATTATTATTTCACTTTTATTATAATGATTTATGTGAGTTGGCTTTTATCTCCTTTTGTACAGAAATACAATTTTAAAAATGACTATAATCACGTTTTTGTATAATAACTTGACCTTTCTGTTGGAGATTATTTCTCTCCATCTCGAAGAATTTTGGGAAAGCTTCACCAGCGGAAAGCGAGGTGTGGGATTGGGATATTTTGTGAAAGGATAAAAAAAAAAAATGTTTCTTCATAGGTAGATGATTCATAGCCACGAGCACAATCCGTTGTCTGTGCCACGAGCTATAACGAACGCATTAGTGGCATTGGTAAGGACAAGGTTGTTCGGGGTGAAAAAATCACAGCACAGCGGTTATACGTACTACAAGATGATAGTCACAAAAATTGTGGTTATTGTCGAAATGGGGTAAAAGTGAACATAAAATAATGGAAAATGAAAGCAAAACGTCGTGCTGCCAACGGCACGTGGTGTTCCCAAGCGGTCACCCATCCAAGTACTGACCACGCCCGATGTTGCTTAACTTCGGTGATCGGACGAGAACCGGTGTATTCAACATGGTATGGCCGTTGACATGCATACGGCCGAAATCAATGAAACTTGAAGGGGACTAGGTTATAAATACATATATATTCTCGCTGCCTTTGAAGACAGATACCTACAAAGTCCGCTCAGAGAATGCGCTGGATGGATGCAATTCAATACAACGGTGTTTTGCCAAGATGTAACAGTATTATAATTCGAACATAAGCTAAATAATATCTTATTGCTAAATAAATATCATTGAACAATGGGTCAGTATTGCTCTATATATTCAATTCCAATCAGTATCGCTTTTTACATTCAATTCAAGTATTAGAGATTTCATAGTTACCCTCGTCAACGGCCATACCATGTTGAATACACCGGTTCTCGTCCGATCACCGAAGTTATGCAACATCGGGCGTGGTCAGTACTTGGATGGGTGACCGCTTGGGAACACCACGTGCCGTTGGCAATCAAACCTTTTGAAATTTTGCTTTCATTATTAATTGTTATTTCAATATTATTATTTCACTTTTATTATAATGATTTATGTGAGTTGGCTTTTATCTCCTTTTGTACAGAAATACAATTTTAAAAATGACTATAATCACGTTTTTGTATAATAACTTGACCTTTCTGTTGGAGATTATTTCTCTCCATCTCGAAGAATTTTGGGAAAGCTTCACCAGCGGAAAGCGAGGTGTAGGATTGGGATATTTTGTGAAAGGATAAAAAAAAAAAATGTTTCTTCATAGGTAGATGATTCATAGCCACAAGCACAATCCGTTGTCTGTGCCACGAGCTATAACGAACGCATTAGTGGCATTGGTAAGGACAAGGTTGTTCGGGGTGAAAAAATCACAGCACAGCGGTTATACGTACTACAAGATGATAGTCACAAAAATTGTGGTTATTGTCGAAATGGGGTAAAAGTGAACATAAAATAATGGAAAATGAAAGCAAAACGTCGTGCTGCCAACGGCACGTGGTGTTCCCAAGCGGTCACCCATCCAAGTACTGACCACGCCCGATGTTGCTTAACTTCGGTGATCGGACGAGAACCGGTGTATTCAACATGGTATGGCCGTTGACAGGAATACGGCCGAAATCAATGAAACTTGAAGGGGACTAGGTTATAAATACATATATATTCTCGCTGCCTTTGAAGACAGATACCTACAAAGTCCGCTCAGAGAATGCGCTGGATGGATGCAATTCAATACAACGGTGTTTTGCCAAGATGTAACAGTATTATAATTCGAACATTAGCTAAATAATATCTTATTGCTAAATAAATATCATTGAACAATGGGTCAGTATCGCTCTATATATTCAATTCCAATCAGTATCGCACTTTACATTCAATTCAAGTATTAGAGATTTCATAGTTACCCTCGTCAACGGCCATACCATGTTGAATACACCGGTTCTCGTCCGATCACCGAAGTTAAGCAACATCGGGCGTGGTCAGTACTTGGATGGGTGACCGCTTGGGAACACCACGTGCCGTTGGCAATCCAACCTTTTGACGTTTTGCTTTCATTATTAATTGTTATTTCAATATTATTATTTCACTTTTATTATAATGATTTATGTGAGTTGGCTTTTATCTCCTTTTGTACAGAAAAACAATTTTAAAAAATGACTATAATCACGTTTTTGTATAATAACTTGACCTTTCTGTTGGAGATTATTTCTCTCCATCTCGAAGAATTTTAAGAAAGCTTCACCAGCGGAAAGCGAGGTGTGGGATTGGGATATTTTGTGAAAGGATAAAAAAAAAAAATGTTTCTTCATAGGTAGATGATTCATAGCCACGAGCACAATCCGTTGTCTGTGCCACGAGCTATAACGAACGCATTAGTGGCATTGGTAAGGACAAGGTTGTTCGGGGTGAAAAAATCACAGCACAGCGGTTATACGTACTACAAGATGATAGTCACAAAAATTGTGGTTATTGTCGAAATGGGGTAAAAGTGAACATAAAATAATGGAAAATGAAAGCAAAACGTCGTGCTGCCAACGGCACGTGGTGTTCCCAAGCGGTCACCAATCCAAGTACTGACCACGCCCGATGTTGCTTAACTTCGGTGATCGGACGAGAACCGGTGTATTCATCATGGTATGACCGTTGACAGGAATACGGCCGAAATCAATGAAACTTGAAGGGGACTAGGGTATAAATACATATATATTCTCGCTGCCTTTGAAGACAGACACCTACAAAGTCCGCTCAGAGAATGCGCTGGATGGATGCAATTCAATACAACGGTGTTTTGCTAAGATGTAACAGTATTATAATTCGAACATTAGCTAAATAATATCTTATTGCTAAATAAATATCATTGAACAATGGGTCAGTATCGCTCTATATAATTCAATTCCAATCAGTATCGCACTTTACATTTAATTCAAGTATTAGAGATTTCATAGTTACCCTCGTCAACGGCCATACCATGTTGAATACACCGGTTCTCGTCCGATCACCGAAGTTAAGCAACATCGGGCGTGGTCAGTACATGGATGGGTGACTGCTTGGGAACACCACGTGCCGTTGGCAATCCAACCTTTTGACGTTTTCCTTTCATTATTAATTGTTATTTCAATATTATTATTTCACTTTTATTATAATGATTTATGTGAGTTGGCTTTTATCTCCTTTTGTACAGAAATACAATTTTAAAAATGACTATAATCACGTTTTTGTATAATAACTTGACCTTTCTGTTGGAGATTATTTCTATCCATCTAGAAGAATTTTGGGAAAGCTTCACCAGCGGAAAGCGAGGTGTGGGATTGGGATATTTTGTGAAAGGATAAAAAAAAAAATGTTTCTTCATAGGTAGATGATTCATAGCCACGAGCACAATCCGTTGTCTGTGCCACGAGCTATAACGAACGCATTAGTGGCATTGGTAAGGACAAGGTTGTTCGGGGTGAAAAAATCACAGCACAGCGGTTATACGTACTACAAGATGATAGTCACAAAAATTGTGGTTATTGTCGAAATGGGGTAAAAGTGAACATAAAATAATGGAAAATGAAAGCAAAACGTCGTGCTGCCAACGGCACGTGGTGTTCCCAAGCGGTCACCCATCCAAGTACTGACCACGCCCGATGTTGCTTATCTTCGAAGATCGGACGAAAACCGGTGTATTCAACATGGTATGGCCGTTGACAGGAATACGGCCGAAATCAATGAAACTTGAAGGGGACTAGGTTATAAATACATATATATTCTCGCTGCCTTTGAAGACAGTTACAAAGTCCGCTCAGAGAATGCGCTGGATGGATGCAATTCAATACAACGGTGTTTTGCCAAGATGTAACAGTATTATAATTCGAACATTAGCTAAATAATATCTTATTGCTAAATAAATATCATTGAACAATGGGTCAGTATCGCTCTATATATTCAATTCCAATCAGTATCGCACTTTACATTCAATTCAAGTATTAGAGATTTCATAGTTACCCTCGTCAACGGCCATACCATGTTGAATACACCGGTTCTCGTCCGATCACCGAAGTTAAGCAACATCGGGCGTGGTCAGTACTTGGATGGGTGACCGCTTGGGAACACCACGTGCCGTTGGCAATCCAACCTTTTGACGTTTTGCTTTCATTATTAATTGTTATTTCAATATTATTATTTCACTTTTATTATAATGATTTATGTGAGTTGGCTTTTATCTCCTTTTGTACAGAAATACAATTTTAAAAATGACTATAATCACGTTTTTGTATAATAACTTGACCTTTCTGTTGGAGATTATTTCTCTCCATCTCGAAGAATTTTGGGAAAGCTTCACCAGCGGAAAGCGAGGTGTGGGATTGGGATATTTTGTGAAAGGATAAAAAAAAAAAATGTTTCTTCATAGGTAGATGATTCATAGCCACGAGCACAATCCGTTGTCTGTGCCACGAGCTATAACGAACGCATTAGTGGCATTGGTAAGGACAAGGTTGTTCGGGGTGAAAAAATCACAGCACAGCGGTTATACGTACTACAAGATGATAGTCACAAAAATTGTGGTTATTGTCGAAATGGGGTAAAAGTGAACATAAAATAATGGAAAATGAAAGCAAAACGTCGTGCTGCCAACGGCACGTGGTGTTCCCAAGCGGTCACCCATCCAAGTACTGACCACGCCCGATGTTGCTTAACTTCGGTGATCGGACGAGAACCGGTGTATTCAACATGGTATGGCCGTTGACATGCATACGGCCGAAATCAATGAAACTTGAAGGGGACTAGGTTATAAATACATATATATTCTCGCTGCCTTTGAAGACAGATACCTACAAAGTCCGCTCAGAGAATGCGCTGGATGGATGCAATTCAATACAACGGTGTTTTGCCAAGATGTAACAGTATTATAATTCGAACATAAGCTAAATAATATCTTATTGCTAAATAAATATCATTGAACAATGGGTCAGTATTGCTCTATATATTCAATTCCAATCAGTATCGCTTTTTACATTCAATTCAAGTATTAGAGATTTCATAGTTACCCTCGTCAACGGCCATACCATGTTGAATACACCGGTTCTCGTCCGATCACCGAAGTTATGCAACATCGGGCGTGGTCAGTACTTGGATGGGTGACCGCTTGGGAACACCACGTGCCGTTGGCAATCCAACCTTTTGAAATTTTGCTTTCATTATTAATTGTTATTTCAATATTATTATTTCACTTTTATTATAATGATTTATGTGAGTTGGCTTTTATCTCCTTTTGTACAGAAATACAATTTTAAAAATGACTATAATCACGTTTTTGTATAATAACTTGACCTTTCTGTTGGAGATTATTTCTCTCCATCTCGAAGAATTTTGGGAAAGCTTCACCAGCGGAAAGCGAGGTGTAGGATTGGGATATTTTGTGAAAGGATAAAAAAAAAAAATGTTTCTTCATAGGTAGATGATTCATAGCCACAAGCACAATCCGTTGTCTGTGCCACGAGCTATAACGAACGCATTAGTGGCATTGGTAAGGACAAGGTTGTTCGGGGTGAAAAAATCACAGCACAGCGGTTATACGTACTACAAGATGATAGTCACAAAAATTGTGGTTATTGTCGAAATGGGGTAAAAGTGAACATTAAATAATGGAAAATGAAAGCAAAACGTCGTGCTGCCAACGGCACGTGGTGTTCCCAAGCGGTCACCCATCCAAGTACTGACCACGCCCGATGTTGCTTAACTTCGGTGATCGGACGAGAACCGGTGTATTCAACATGGTATGGCCGTTGACAGGAATACGGCCGAAATCAATGAAACTTGAAGGGGACTAGGTTATAAATACATATATATTCTCGCTGCCTTTGAAGACAGATACCTACAAAGTCCGCTCAGAGAATGCGCTGGATGGATGCAATTCAATACAACGGTGTTTTGCCAAGATGTAACAGTATTATAATTCGAACATTAGCTAAATAATATCTTATTGCTAAATAAATATCATTGAACAATGGGTCAGTATCGCTCTATATATTCAATTCCAATCAGTATCGCACTTTACATTCAATTCAAGTATTAGAGATTTCATAGTTACCCTCGTCAACGGCCATACCATGTTGAATACACCGGTTCTCGTCCGATCACCGAAGTTAAGCAACATCGGGCGTGGTCAGTACTTGGATGGGTGACCGCTTGGGAACACCACGTGCCGTTGGCAATCCAACCTTTTGACGTTTTGCTTTCATTATTAATTGTTATTTCAATATTATTATTTCACTTTTATTATAATGATTTATGTGAGTTGGCTTTTATCTCCTTTTGTACAGAAATACAATTTTAAAAAATGACTATAATCACGTTTTTGTATAATAACTTGACCTTTCTGTTGGAGATTATTTCTCTCCATCTCGAAGAATTTTAAGAAAGCTTCACCAGCGGAAAGCGAGGTGTGGGATTGGGATATTTTGTGAAAGGATAAAAAAAAAAATATTTCTTCATAGGTAGATGATTCATAGCCACGAGCACAATCCGTTGTCTGTGCCACGAGCTATAACGAACGCATTAGTGGCATTGGTAAGGACAAGGTTGTTCGGGGTGAAAAAATCACAGCACAGCGGTTATACGTACTACAAGATGATAGTCACAAAAATTGTGGTTATTGTCGAAATGGGGTAAAAGTGAACATAAAATAATGGAAAATGAAAGCAAAACGTCGTGCTGCCAACGGCACGTGGTGTTCCCAAGCGGTCACCCATCTAAGTACTGACCACGCCCGATGTTGCTTAACTTCGGTGATCGGACGAGAACCGGTGTATTCAACATGGTATGGCCGTTGACAGGAATACGGCCGAAATCAATGAAACTTGAAGGGGACTAGGGTATAAATACATATATATTCTCGCTGCCTTTGAAGACAGACACCTACAAAGTCCGCTCAGAGAATGCGCTGGATGGATGCAATTCAATACAACGGTGTTTTGCTAAGATTTAACAGTATTATAATTCGAACATTAGCTAAATAATATCTTATTGCTAAATAAATATCATTGAACAATGGGTCAGTATCGCTCTATATAATTCAATTCCAATCAGTATCGCACTTTACATTTAATTCAAGTATTAGAGATTTCATAGTTACCCTCGTCAACGGCCATACCATGTTGAATACACCGGTTCTCGTCCGATCACCGAAGTTAAGCAACATCGGGCGTGGTCAGTACATGGATGGGTGACTGCTTGGGAACACCACGTGCCGTTGGCAATCCAACCTTTTGACGTTTTCCTTTCATTATTAATTGTTATTTCAATATTATTTTTTCACTTTTATTATAATGATTTATGTGAGCTGGCTTTTATCTCCTTTTGTACAGAAATACAATTTTAAAAATGACTATAATCACGTTTTTGTATAATAACTTGACCTTTCTGTTGGAGATTATTTCTCTCCATCTCGAAGAATTTTAAGAAAGCTTCACCAGCGGAAAACGAGGTGTGGGATTGGGATATTTTGTGAAAGGATAAAAAAAAAAAATGTTTCTTCATAGGTAGATGATTCATAGCCACGAGCACAATCCGTTCTCTGTGCCACGAGCTATAACGAACGCATTAGTGGCATTGGTAAGGACAAGGTTGTTCGGGGTGAAAAAATCACAGCACAGCGGTTATACGTACTACAAGATGATAGTCACAAAAATTGTGGTTATTGTCGAAATGGGGTAAAAGTGAACATAAAATAATGGAAAATGAAAGCAAAACGTCGTGCTGCCAACGGCACGTGGTGTTCCCAAGCGGTCACCCATCCAAGTACTGACCACGCCCGATGTTGCTTAACTTCGGTGATCGGACGAGAACCGGTGTATTCAACATGGTATGGCCGTTGACATGCATACGGCCGAAATCAATGAAACTTGAAGGGGACTAGGTTATAAATACATATATATTCTCGCTGCCTTTGAAGACAGATACCTACAAAGTCCGCTCAGAGAATGCGCTGGATGGATGCAATTCAATACAACGGTGTTTTGCCAAGATGTAACAGTATTATAATTCGAACATTAGCTAAATAATATCTTATTGCTAAATAAATATCATTGAACAATGGGTCAGTATTGCTCTATATATTCAATTCCAATCAGTATCGCACTTTACATTCAATTCAAGTATTAGAGATTTCATAGTTACCCTCGTCAACGGCCATACCATGTTGAATACACCGGTTCTCGTCCGATTACCGAAGTTATGCAACATCGGGCGTGGTCAGTACTTGGATGGGTGACCGCTTGGGAACACCACGTGCCGTTGGCAATCCAACCTTTTGACGTTTTGCTTTCATTATTAATTGTTATTTCAATATAATTATTTCACTTTTATTATAATGATTTATGTGAGTTGGCTTTTATCTCCTTTTGTACAGAAATACAATTTTAAAAATGACTATAATCACGTTTTTGTATAATAACTTGACCTTTCTGTTGGAGATTATTTCTCTCCATCTCGAAGAATTTTGGGAAAGCTTCACCAGCGGAAAGCGAGGTGTGGGATTGGGATATTTTGTGAAAGGATAAAAAAAAAAAATGTTTCTTCATAGGTAGATGATTCATAGCCACGAGCACAATCCGTTGTCTGTGCCACGAGCTATAACGAACGCATTAGTGGCATTGGTAAGGACAAGGTTGTTCGGGGTGAAAAAATCACAGCACAGCGGTTATACGTACTACAAGATGATAGTCACAAAAATTGTGGTTATTGTCGAAATGGGGTAAAAGTGAACATAAAATAATGGAAAATGGAAGCAAAACGTCGTGCTGCCAACGGCACGTGGTGTTCCCAAGCGGTCACCCATCCAAGTACTGACCAAGCCCGATGTTGCTTAACTTCGGTGATCGGACGAGAACCGGTGTATTCAACATGGTATGGCCGTTGACAGGAATACGGCCGAAATCAATGAAACTTGAAGGGGACTAGGTTATAAATACATATATATTCTCGCTGCCTTTGAAGACAGATACCTACAAAGTCCGCTCAGAGAATGCGCTGGATGGATGCAATTCAATACAACGGTGTTTTGCCAAGATGTAACAGTATTATAATTCGAACATTAGCTAAATAATATCTTATTGCTAAATAAATATCATTGAACAATGGGTCAGTATCGCTCTATATATTCAATTCCAATCAGTATCGCACTTTACATTCAATTCAAGTATAAGAGATTTCATAGTTACCCTCGTCAACGGCCATACCATGTTGAATACACCGGTTCTCGTCCGATCACCGAAGTTAAGCAACATCGGGCGTGGTCAGTACTTGGATGGGTGACCGCTTGGGAACACCACGTGCCGTTGGCAATCCAACCTTTTGACGTTTTGCTTTCATTATTAATTGTTATTTCAATATTATTATTTCACTTTTATTATAATGATTTATGTGAGTTGGCTTTTATCTCCTTTTGTACAGAAATACAATTTTAAAAATGACTATAATCAAGTTTTTGTATAATAACTTGACCTTTCTGCTGGAGATTATTTCTCTCCATCTCGAAGAATTTTGGGAAAGCTTCACCAGCGGAAAGCGAGGTGTGGGATTGGGATATTTTGTGAAAGGATAAAAAAAAAAAATGTTTCTTCATAGGTAGATGATTCATAGCCACGAGCACAATCCGTTGTCTGTGCCACGAGCTATAACGAACGCATTAGTGGCATTGGTAAGGACAAGGTTGTTCGGGGTGAAAAAATCACAGCACAGCGGTTATACGTACTACAAGATGATAGTCACAAAAATTGTGGTTATTGTCGAAATGGGGTAAAAGTGAACATAAAATAATGGAAAATGAAAGCAAAACGTCGTGCTGCCAACGGCACGCGGTGTTCCCAAGCGGTCACCCATCCAAGTACTGACCACGCCCGATGTTGCTTTACTTCGGTGATCGGACGAGAACCGGTGTATTCAACATGGTATGGCCGTTGACAGGAATACGGCCGAAATCAATGAAACTTGAAGGGGACTAGGTTATAAATACATATATATTCTCGTTGCCTTTGAAGACAGATACCTACAAAGTCCGCTCAGAGAATGCGCTGGATGGATGCAATTCAATACAACGGTGTTTTGCCAAGATGTAACAGTATTATAATTCGAACATTAGCTAAATAATATCTTATTGCTAAATAAATATCATTGAACAATGGGTCAGTATCGCTCTATATATTCAATTCCAATCAGTATCGCACTTTACATTCAATTCAAGTATTAGAGATTTCATAGATACCCTCGTCAACGGCCATACCATGTTGAATACACCGGTTCTCGTCCGATCACCGAAGTTAAGCAACATCGGGCGTGGTCAGTACTTGGATGGGTGACCGCTTGGGAACACCACGTGCCGTTGGCAATCCAACCTTTTGACGTTTTGCTTTCATTATTAATTGTTATTTCAATATTATTATTTCAGTTTTATTATAATGATTTATGTGACTTGGCTTTTATCTCCTTTTGTACAGAAATACAATTTTAAAAAATGACTATAATCACGTTTTTGTATAATAACTTGACCTTTCTGTTGGAGATTATTTCTCTCCAACTCGAAGAATTTTGGGAAAGCTTCACCAGCGGAAAGCGAGGTGTGTTATTGGGATATTTTGTGAAAGGATAAAAAAAAAAAATGTTTCTTCATAGGTAGATGATTCATAGCCACGAGCACAATCCGTTGTCTGTGCCACGAGCTATAACGAACGCATTAGTGGCATTGGTAAGGACAAGGTTGTTCGGGGTGAAAAAATCACAGCACAGCGGTTATACGTACTACAAGATGATAGTCACAAAAATTGTGGTTATTGTCGAAATGGGGTAAAAGTGAACATAAAATAATGGAAAATGAAAGCAAAACGTCGTGCTGCCAACGGCACGTGGTGTTCCCAAGCGGTCACCCATCCAAGTACTGACCACGCCCGATGTTGCTTTACTTCGGTGATCGGACGAGAACCGGTGTATTCAACATGGTATGGCCGTTGACAGGAATACGGCCGAAATCAATCAAACTTGAAGGGGACTAGGTTATAAATACATATATATTCTCGCTGCCTTTGAAGACAGTTACAAAGTCCACTCAGAGAATGCGCTGGATGGATGCAATTCAATACAACAGTGTTTTGCCAAGATGTAACAGTATTATAATTCGAACATTAGCTAAATAATATCTTATTGCTAAATAAATATCATTGAACAATGGGTCAGTATCGCTCTATATATTCAATTCCAATCAGTATCGCACTTTACATTCAATTCAAGTATTAGAGATTTCATAGTTACCCTCGTCAACGGCCATACCATGTTGAATACACCGGTTCTCGTCCGATCACCGAAGTTAAGCAACATCAGGCGTGGTCAGTACTTGGATGGGTGACCGCTTGGGAACACCACGTGCCGTTGGCAATCCAACCTTTTGACGTTTTGCTTTTATTATTAATTGTTATTTCAATATTATTATTTCACTTTTATTATAATGATTTATGTGAGTTGGCTTTTATCTCCTTTTGTACAGAAATACAATTTTAAAAATGACTATAATCACGTTTTTGTATAATAACTTGACCTTTCTGTTGGAGATTATTTCTCTCCATCTCGAAGAATTTTGGGAAAGCTTCACCAGCGGAAAGCGAGGTGTGGGATTGGGATATTTTGTGAAAGGATAAAAAAAAAAATGTTTCTTCATAGGTAGATGATTCATAGCCACGAGCACAATCCGTTGTCTGTGCCACGAGCTATAACGAACGCATTAGTGGCATTGGTAAGGACAAGGTTGTTCGGGGTGAAAAAATCACAGCACAGCGGTTATACGTACTTCAAGATGATAGTCACAAAAATTGTGGTTATTGTCGAAATGGGGTAAAAGTGAACATAAAATAATGGAAAATGAAAGCAAAACGTCGTGCTGCCAACGGCACGTGGTGTTCCCAAGCGGTCACCCATCCAAGTACTGACCACGCCCGATGTTGCTTCACTTCGGTGATCGGACGAGAACCGGTGTATTCAACATGGTATGGCCGTTGACAGGAATACGGCCGAAATCAATGAAACTTGAAGGGGACTAGGTTATAAATACATATATATTCTCGCTGCCTTTGATGACAGATACAAAGTCCGCTCAGAGAATGCGCTGGATGGATGCAATTCAATACAACGGTGTTTTGCCAAGATGTAACAGTATTATAATTTGAACATTAGCTAAATAATATCTTATTGCTAAATAAATATCATTGAACAATGGGTCAGTATCGCTCTATATATTCAATTCCAATCAGTATCGCACTTTACATTTAATTCAAGTATTAGAGATTTCATAGTTACCCTCGTCAACGGCCATACCATGTTGAATACACCGGTTCTCGTCCGATCACCGAAGTTAAGCAACATCGGGCGTGGTCAGTACTTGGATGGGTGACCGCTTGGGAACACCACGTGCCGTTGGCAATCCAACCTTTTGACGTTTTGCTTTCATTATTAATTGTTATTTCAATATTATTATTTCACTTTTATTATAATGATTTATGTGAGTTGGCTTTTATCTCCTTTTGTACAGAAATACAATTTTAAAAAATGACTATAATCACGTTTTTGTATAATAACTTGACCTTTCTATTGGGGATTATTTCTCTCCATCTCGAAGAATTTTGGGAAAGCTTCACCAGCGGAAAGCGAGGTGTGGGATTGGGATATTTTGTGAAAGGATAAAAAAAAAAATGTTTCTTCATAGGTAGATGATTCATAGCCACGAGCACAATCCGTTGTCTGTGCCACGAGCTATAACGAACGCATTAGTGGCATTGGTAAGGACAAGGTTGTTCGGGGTGAAAAAATCACAGCACAGCGGTTATACGTACTACAAGATGATAGTCACAAAAATTGTGGTTATTGTCGAAATGGGGTAAAAGTGAACATAAAATAATGGAAAATGAAAGCAAAACGTCGTGCTGCCAACGGCACGTGGTGTTCCCAAGCGGTCACCCATCCAAGTACTGACCACGCCCGATGTTGCTTCACTTCGGTGATCGGACGAGAACCGGTGTATTCAACATGGTATGGCCGTTGACAGGAATACGGCCGAAATCAATGAAACTTGAAGGGGACTAGGTTATAAATACATATATATTCTCGCTGCCTTTGAAAACAGTTACAAAGTCCGCTCAGAGAATGGGCTGGATGGATGCAATTCAATACAACGGTGTTTTGCCAAGATGTAACAGTATTATAATTCGAAAATTAGCTAAATAATATCTTATTGCTAAATAAATATCATTGAACAATGGATCAGTATCGCTCTATATATTCAATTCCAATCAGTATCGCACTTTACATTCAATTCAAGTATAAGAGATTTCATAGTTACCCTCGTCAACGGCCATACCATGTTGAATACACCGGTTCTCGTCCGATCACCGAAGTTAAGCAACATCGGGCGTGGTCAGTACTTGGATGGGTGACCGCTTGGGAACACCACGTGCCGTTGGCAATCCAACCTTTTGACGTTTTGCTTTCATTATTAATTGTTATTTCAATATTATTATTTCACTTTTATTATAATGATTTATGTGAGTTGGCTTTTATCTCCTTTTGTACAGAAATACAATTTTAAAAATGACTATAATCAAGTTTTTGTATAATTACTTGACCTTTCTGCTGGAGATTATTTCTCTCCATCTCGAAGAATTTTGGGAAAGCTTCACCAGCGGAAAGCGAGGTGTGGGATTGGGATATTTTGTGAAAGGATAAAAAAAAAAATGTTTCTTCATAGGTAGATGATTCATAGCCACGAGCACAATCCGTTGTCTGTGCCACGAGCTATAACGAACGCATTAGTGGCATTGGTAAGGACAAGGTTGTTCGGGGTGAAAAAATCACAGCACAGCGGTTATACGTACTACAAGATGATAGTCACAAAAATTGTGGTTATTGTCGAAAAGGGGTAAAAGTGAACATAAAATAATGGAAAATGAAAGCAAAACGTCGTGCTGCCAACGGCACGCGGTGTTCCCAAGCGGTCACCCATCCAAGTACTGACCACGCCCGATGTTGCTTAACTTCGGTGATCGGACGAGAACCGGTGTATTCAACATGGTATGGCCGTTGACAGGAATACGGCCGAAATCAATGAAACTTGAAGGGGACTAGGTTATAAATACATATATATTCTCGCTGCCTTTGAAGACAGATACCTACAAAGTCCGCTCAGAGAATGCGCTGGATGGATGCAATTCAATACAACGGTGTTTTGCCAAGATGTAACAGTATTATAATTCGAACATTAGCTAAATAATATCTTATTGCTAAATAAATATCATTGAACAATGGGTCAGTATCGCTCTATATATTCAATTCCAATCAGTATCGCACTTTACATTCAATTCAAGTATTAGAGATTTCATAGTTACCCTCGTCAACGGCCATACCATGTTGAATACACCAGTTCTCGTCCGATCACCGAAGTTAAGCAACATCGGGCGTGGTCAGTACTTGGATGGGTGACCGCTTGGGAACACAACGTGCCGTTGGCAATCCAACCTTTTGACGTTTTGCTTTCATTATTAATTGTTATTTCAATATTATTATTTCACTTTTATTATAATGATTTATGTGACTTGGCTTTTATCTCCTTTTGTACAGAAATACAATTTTCAAAAATGACTATAATCACGTTTTTGTATAATAACTTGACCTTTCTGTTGGAGATTATTTCTCTCCAACTCGAAGAATTTTGGGAAAGCTTCACCAGCGGAAAGCGAGGTGTGGGATTGGGATATTTTGTGAAAGGATAAAAAAAAAAAATGTTTCTTCATAGGTAGATGATTCATAGCCACGAGCACAATCCGTTGTCTGTGCCACGAGCTATAACGAACGCATTAGTATCATTGGTAAGGACAAGGTTGTTCGGGGTGAAAAAATCACAGCACAGCGGTTATACGTACTACAAGATGATAGTCACAAAAATTGTGGTTATTGTCGAAATGGGGTAAAAGTGAACATAAAATAATGGAAAATGAAAGCAAAACGTCGTGCTGCCAACGGCACGTGGTGTTCATAAGCGGTCACCCATCCAAATACTGACCACGCCCGATGTTGCTTAACTTCGGTGATCGGACGAGAACCGGTGTATTCAACATGGTATGGCCGTTGACAGGAATACGGCCGAAATCAATGAAACTTGAAGGGGACTAGATTATAAATACATATATATTCTCGCTGCCTTTGAAAACAGTTACAAAGTCCGCTCAGAGAATGCGCTGGATGGATGCAATTCAATACAACGGTGTTTTGCCAAGATGTAACAGTATTATAATTCGAACATTAGCTAAATTATATCTTATTGCTAAATAAAAATCATTGAACAATGGGTCAGTATCGCTCTATATATTCAATTCCAATCAGTATCGCACTTTACATTCAATTCAAGTATTAGAGATTTCATAGTTACCCTCGTCAACGGCCATACCATGTTGAATACACCGGTTCTCGTCCGATCACCGAAGTTAAGCAACATCGGGCGTGGTCAGTACTTGGATGGGTGACCGCTTGGGAACACCACGTGCCGTTGGCAATCCAACCTTTTGACGTTTTGCTTTCATTATTAATTGTTATTTCAATATTATTATTTCACTTTTATTATAATGATTTATGTGAGTTGGCTTTTATCTCCTTTTGTACAGAAATACAATTTTAAAAATGACTATAATCACGTTTTTGTATAATAACTTGACCTTTCTGTTGGAGATTATTTCTATCCATCTAGAAGAATTTTGGGAAAGCTTCACCAGCGGAAAGCGAGGTGTGGGATTGGGATATTTTTTGAAAGGATAAAAAAAAAAATGTTTCTTCATAGGTAGATGATTCATAGCCACGAGCACAATCCGTTGTCTGTGCCACGAGCTATAACGAACGCATTAGTGGCATTGGTAAGGACAAGGTTGTTCGGGGTGAAAAAATCACAGCACAGCGGTTATACGTACTACAAGATGATAGTCACAAAAATTGTGGTTATTGTCGAAATGGGGTAAAAGTGAACATAAAATAATGGAAAATGAAAGCAAAACGTCGTGCTGCCAACGGCACGTGGTGTTCCCAAGCGGTCACCCATCCAAGTACTGACCACGCCCGATGTTACTTAACTTCGAAGATCGGACGAGAACCGGTGTATTCAACATGGTATGGCCGTTGACAGGAATACGGCCGAAATCAATGAAACTTGAAGGGGACTAGGTTATAAATACATATATATTCTCGCTGCCTTTGAAGACAGTTACAAAGTCCGCTCAGAGAATGCGCTGGATGGATGCAATTCAATACAACGGTGTTTTGCCAAGATGTAACAGTATTATAATTCGAACATTAGCTAAATAATATCTTATTGCTAAATAAATATCATTGAACAATGGGTCAGTATCGCTCTATATATTCAATTCCAATCAGTATCGCACTTTACATTCAATTCAAGTATTAGAGATTTCATAGTTACCCTCGTCAACGGCCATACCATGTTGAATACACCGGTTCTCGTCCGATCACCGAAGTTAAGCAACATCGGGCGTGGTCAGTACTTGGATGGGTGACCGCTTGGGAACACCACGTGCCGTTGGCAATCCAACCTTTTGACGTTTTGCTTTCATTATTAATTGTTATTTCAATATTATTATTTCACTTTTATTATAATGATTTATGTGAGTTGGCTTTTATCTCCTTTTGAACAGAAATACAATTTTAAAAATGACTATAATCACGTTTTTGTATAATAACTTGACCTTTCTGTTGGAGATTATTTCTCTCCATCTCGAAGAATTTTGGGAAAGCTTCACCAGCGGAAAGCGAGGTGTGGCATTGGGATATTTTGTGAAAGGATAAAAAAAAAAATGTTTCTTCATAGGTAGATGATTCATAGCCACGAGCACAATCCGTTGTCTGTGCCACGAGCTATAACGAACGCATTAGTGGCATTGGTAAGGACAAGGTTGTTCGGGGTGAAAAAATCACAGCACAGCGGTTATACGTACTACAAGATGATAGTCACAAAAATTGTGGTTATTGTCGAAATGGGGTAAAAGTGAACATAAAATAATGGAAAATGAAAGCAAAACGTCGTGCTGCCAACGGCACGTGGTGTTCCCAAGCGGTCACCCATCCAAGTACTGACCACGCCCGATGTTGCTTAACTTCGGTGATCGGACGAGAACCGGTGTATTCAACATGGTATGGCCGTTGACATGCATACGGCCGAAATCAATGAAACTTGAAGGGGACTTGGTTATAAATACATATATATTCTCGCTGCCTTTGAAGACAGATACCTACAAAGTCCGCTCAGAGAATGCGCTGGATGGATGCAATTCAATACAACGGTGTTTTGCCAAGATGTAACAGTATTATAATTCGAACATTAGCTAAATAATATCTTATTGCTAAATAAATATCATTGAACAATGGGTCAGTATTGCTCTATATATTCAATTCCAATCAGTATCGCACTTTACATTCAATTCAAGTATTAGAGATTTCATAGTTACCCTCGTCAACGGCCATACCATGTTGAATACACCGGTTCTCGTCCGATCACCGAAGTTATGCAACATCGGGCGTGGTCAGTACTTGGATGGGTGACCGCTTGGGAACACCACGTGCCGTTGGCAATCCAACCTTTTGACGTTTTGCTTTCATTATTAATTGTTATTTCAATATTATTATTTCACTTTTATTATAATGATTTATGTGAGTTGGCTTTTATCTCCTTTTGTACAGAAATACAATTTTCAAAAATGACTATAATCACGTTTTTGTATAATAACTTGACCTTTCTGTTGGAGATTATTTCTCTCCAACTCGAAGAATTTTGGGAAAGCTTCACCAGCGGAAAGCGAGGTGTGGGATTGGGATATTTTGTGAAAGGATAAAAAAAAAAAATGTTTCTTCATAGGTAGATGATTCATAGCCACGAGCACAATCCGTTGTCTGTGCCACGAGCTATAACGAACGCATTAGTATCATTGGTAAGGACAAGGTTGTTCGGGGTGAAAAAATCACAGCACAGCGGTTATACGTACTACAAGATGATAGTCACAAAAATTGTGGTTATTGTCGAAATGGGGTAAAAGTGAACATAAAATAATGGAAAATGAAAGCAAAACGTCGTGCTGCCAACGGCACGTGGTGTTCATAAGCGGTCACCCATCCAAATACTGACCACGCCCGATGTTGCTTAACTTCGGTGATCGGACGAGAACCGGTGTATTCAACATGGTATGGCCGTTGACAGGAATACGGCCGAAATCAATGAAACTTGAAGGGGACTAGATTATAAATACATATATATTCTCGCTGCCTTTGAAAACAGTTACAAAGTCCGCTCAGAGAATGCGCTGGATGGATGCAATTCAATACAACGGTGTTTTGCCAAGATGTAACAGTATTATAATTCGAACATTAGCTAAATTATATCTTATTGCTAAATAAAAATCATTGAACAATGGGTCAGTATCGCTCTATATATTCAATTCCAATCAGTATCGCACTTTACATTCAATTCAAGTATTAGAGATTTCATAGTTACCCTCGTCAACGGCCATACCATGTTGAATACACCGGTTCTCGTCCGATCACCGAAGTTAAGCAACATCGGGCGTGGTCAGTACTTGGATGGGTGACCGCTTGGGAACACCACGTGCCGTTGGCAATCCAACCTTTTGACGTTTTGCTTTCATTATTAATTGTTATTTCAATATTATTATTTCACTTTTATTATAATGATTTATGTGAGTTGGCTTTTATCTCCTTTTGTACAGAAATACAATTTTAAAAATGACTATAATCACGTTTTTGTATAATAACTTGACCTTTCTGTTGGAGATTATTTCTATCCATCTAGAAGAATTTTGGGAAAGCTTCACCAGCGGAAAGCGAGGTGTGGGATTGGGATATTTTTTGAAAGGATAAAAAAAAAAATGTTTCTTCATAGGTAGATGATTCATAGCCACGAGCACAATCCGTTGTCTGTGCCACGAGCTATAACGAACGCATTAGTGGCATTGGTAAGGACAAGGTTGTTCGGGGTGAAAAAATCACAGCACAGCGGTTATACGTACTACAAGATGATAGTCACAAAAATTGTGGTTATTGTCGAAATGGGGTAAAAGTGAACATAAAATAATGGAAAATGAAAGCAAAACGTCGTGCTGCCAACGGCACGTGGTGTTCCCAAGCGGTCACCCATCCAAGTACTGACCACGCCCGATGTTACTTAACTTCGAAGATCGGACGAGAACCGGTGTATTCAACATGGTATGGCCGTTGACAGGAATACGGCCGAAATCAATGAAACTTGAAGGGGACTAGGTTATAAATACATATATATTCTCGCTGCCTTTGAAGACAGTTACAAAGTCCGCTCAGAGAATGCGCTGGATGGATGCAATTCAATACAACGGTGTTTTGCCAAGATGTAACAGTATTATAATTCGAACATTAGCTAAATAATATCTTATTGCTAAATAAATATCATTGAACAATGGGTCAGTATCGCTCTATATATTCAATTCCAATCAGTATCGCACTTTACATTCAATTCAAGTATAAGAGATTTCATAGTTACCCTCGTCAACGGCCATACCATGTTGAATACACCGGTTCTCGTCCGATCACCGAAGTTAAGCAACATCGGGCGTGGTCAGTACTTGGATGGGTGACCGCTTGGGAACACCACGTGCCGTTGGCAATCCAACCTTTTGACGTTTTGCTTTCATTATTAATTGTTATTTCAATATTATTATTTCACTTTTATTATAATGATTTATGTGAGTTGGCTTTTATCTCCTTTTGAACAGAAATACAATTTTAAAAATGACTATAATCACGTTTTTGTATAATAACTTGACCTTTCTGTTGGAGATTATTTCTCTCCATCTCGAAGAATTTTGGGAAAGCTTCACCAGCGGAAAGCGAGGTGTGGCATTGGGATATTTTGTGAAAGGATAAAAAAAAAAAATGTTTCTTCATAGGTAGATGATTCATAGCCACGAGCACAATCCGTTGTCTGTGCCACGAGCTATAACGAACGCATTAGTGGCATTGGTAAGGACAAGGTTGTTCGGGGTGAAAAAATCACAGCACAGCGGTTATACGTACTACAAGATGATAGTCACAAAAATTGTGGTTATTGTCGAAATGGGGTAAAAGTGAACATAAAATAATGGAAAATGAAAGCAAAACGTCGTGCTGCCAACGGCACGTGGTGTTCCCAAGCGGTCACCCATCCAAGTACTGACCACGCCCGATGTTGCTTAACTTCGGTGATCGGACGAGAACCGGTGTATTCAACATGGTATGGCCGTTGACATGCATACGGCCGAAATCAATGAAACTTGAAGGGGACTTGGTTATAAATACATATATATTCTCGCTGCCTTTGAAGACAGATACCTACAAAGTCCGCTCAGAGAATGCGCTGGATGGATGCAATTCAATACAACGGTGTTTTGCCAAGATGTAACAGTATTATAATTCGAACATTAGCTAAATAATATCTTATTGCTAAATAAATATCATTGAACAATGGGTCAGTATTGCTCTATATATTCAATTCCAATCAGTATCGCACTTTACATTCAATTCAAGTATTAGAGATTTCATAGTTACCCTCGTCAACGGCCATACCATGTTGAATACACCGGTTCTCGTCCGATCACCGAAGTTATGCAACATCGGGCGTGGTCAGTACTTGGATGGGTGACCGCTTGGGAACACCACGTGCCGTTGGCAATCCAACCTTTTGACGTTTTGCTTTCATTATTAATTGTTATTTCAATATTATTATTTCACTTTTATTATAATGATTTATGTGAGTTGGCTTTTATCTCCTTTTGTACAGAAATACAATTTTAAAAATGACTATAATCACGTTTTTGTATAATAACTTGACCTTTCTGTTGGAGATTATTTCTATCCATCTAGAAGAATTTTGGGAAAGCTTCACCAGCGGAAAGCGAGGTGTGGGATTGGGATATTTTGTGAAAGGATAAAAAAAAAAATGTTTCTTCATAGGTAGATGATTCATAGCCACGAGCACAATCCGTTGTCTGTGCCACGAGCTATAACGAACGCATTAGTGGCATTGGTAAGGACAAGGTTGTTCGGGGTGAAAAAATCACAGCACAGCGGTTATACGTACTACAAGATGATAGTCACAAAAATTGTGGTTATTGTCGAAATGGGGTAAAAGTGAACATAAAATAATGGAAAATGAAAGCAAAACGTCGTGCTGCCAACGGCACGTGGTGTTCCCAAGCGGTCACCCATCCAAGTACTGACCACGCCCGATGTTACTTAACTTCGAAGATCGGACGAGAACCGGTGTATTCAACATGGTATGGCCGTTGACAGGAATACGGCCGAAATCAATGAAACTTGAAGGGGACTAGGTTATAAATACATATATATTCTCGCTGCCTTTGAAGACAATTACAAAGCCGCTCAGAGAATACGCTGGATGGATGCAATTCAATACAACGGTGTTTTGCCAAGATGTAACAGTATTATAATTCGAACATTAGCTAAATAATATCTTATTGCTTAATAAATATCATTGAACAATTGGTCAGTATCGCTCTATATATTCAATTCCAATCAGTATCGCACTTTACATTCAATTCAAGTATTAGAGATTTCATAGTTACCCTCGTCAACGGCCATACCATGTTGAATACACCGGTTCTCGTCCGATCACCGAAGTAAAGCAACATCGGGCGTGGTCAGTACTTGGATGGGTGACCGCTTGGGAACACCACGTGCCGTTGGCAATCCAACCTTTTGACGTTTTGCTTTCATTATTAATTGTTATTTCAATATAATAATTTCACTTTTATTATAATGATTTATGTGAGTTGGCTTTTATCTCCTTTTGTACAGAAATACAATTTTAAAAATGACTATAATCACGTTTTTGTATAATAACTTGACCTTTCTGTTGGAGATTATTTCTCTCCATCTCGAAGAATTTTGGGAAAGCTTCACCAGCGGAAAGCGAGGTGTGGGATTGGGATATTTTGTGAAAGGATAAAAAAAAAAATGTTTCTTCATAGGTAGATGATTCATAGCCACGAGCACAATCCATTGTCTGTGCCACGAGCTATAACGAACGCATTAGTGGCATTGGTAAGGACAAGGTTGTTCGGGGTGAAAAAATCACAGCACAGCGGTTATACGTACTACAAATGATAGTCACAAAAATTGTGGTTATTGTCGAAATGGGGTAAAAGTGAACATAAAATAATGGAAAATGAAAGCAAAACGTCGTGCTGCCAACGGCACGTGGTGTTCCCAAGCGGTCACCCATCCAAGTACTGACCACGCCCGATGTTGCTTAACTTCGGTGATCGGACGAGAACCGGTGTATTCAACATGGTATGGCCGTTGACATGCATACGGCCGAAATCAATGAAACTTGAAGGGGACTAGGTTATAAATACATATATATTCTCGCTGCCTTTGAAGACAGATACCTACAAAGTCCGCTCAGAGAATGCGCTGGATGGATGCAATTCAATACAACGGTGTTTTGCCAAGATGTAACAGTATTATAATTCGAACATTAGCTAAATAATATCTTATTGCTAAATAAATATCATTGAACAATGGGTCAGTATTGCTCTATATATTCAATTCCAATCAGTATCGCACTTTACATTCAATTCAAGTATTAAAGATTTCATAGTTACCCTCGTCAACGGCCATACCATGTTGAATACACCGGTTCTCGTCCGATCACCGAAGTTAAGCAACATCGGGCGTGGTCAGTACTTGGATGGGTGACCGCTTGGGAACACCACGTGCCGTTGGCAATCCAACCTTTTGACGTTTTGCTTTCATTATTAATTGTTATTTCAATATAATTATTTCACTTTTATTATAATGATTTATGTGAGTTGGCTTTTATCTCCTTTTGTACAGAAATACAATTTTAAAAATGACTTTAATCACGTTTTTGTATAATAACTTGACCTTTCTGTTGGAGATTATTTCTCTCCATCTCGAAGAATTTTGGGAAAGCTTCACCAGCGGAAAGCGAGGTGTGGGATTGGGATATTTTGTGAAAGGATAAAAAAAAAAAATGTTTCTTCATAGGTAGATGATTCATAGCCACGAGCACAATCCGTTGTCTGTGCCACGAGCTATAACGAACGCATTAGTGGCATTGGTAAGGACAAGGTTGTTCGGGGTGAAAAAATCACAGCACAGCGGTTATACGTACTACAAGATGATAGTCACAAAAATTGTGCTTATTGTCGAAATGGGGTAAAAGTGAACATAAAATAATGGAAAATGGAAGCAAAACGTCGTGCTGCCAACGGCACGTGGTGTTCCCAAGCGGTCACCCATCCAAGTACTGACCACGCCCGATGTTGCTTAACTTCGGTGATCGGACGAGAACCGGTGTATTCAACATGGTATGGCCGTTGACAGGAATACGGCCGAAATCAATGAAACTTGAAGGGGACTAGGTTATAAATACATATATATTCTCGCTGCCTTTGAAGACAGATACCTACAAAGTCCGCTCAGAGAATGCGCTGGATGGATGCAATTCAATACAACGGTGTTTTGCCAAGATGTAACAGTATTATAATTCGAACATTAGCTAAATAATATCTTATTGCTAAATAAATATCATTGAACAATGGGTCAGTATCGCTCTATATATTCAATTCCAATCAGTATCGCACTTTACATTCAATTCAAGTATAAGAGATTTCATAGTTACCCTCGTCAACGGCCATACCATGTTGAATACACCGGTTCTCGTCCGATCACCGAAGTTAAGCAACATCGGGCGTGGTCAGTACTTGGATGGGTGACCGCTTGGGAACACCACGTGCCGTTGGCAATCCAACCTTTTGACGTTTTGCTTTCATTATTAATTGTTATTTCAATATTATTATTTCACTTTTATTATAATGATTTATGTGAGTTGGCTTTTATCTCCTTTTGTACAGAAATACAATTTTAAAAATGACTATAATCAAGTTTTTGTATAATAACTTGACCTTTCTGCTGGAGATTATTTCTCTCCATCTCGAAGAATTTTGGGAAAGCTTCACCAGCGGAAAGCGAGGTGTGGGATTGGGATATTTTGTGAAAGGATAAAAAAAAAAAATGTTTCTTCATAGGTAGATGATTCATAGCCACGAGCACAATCCGTTGTCTGTGCCACGAGCTATAACGAACGCATTAGTGGCATTGGTAAGGACAAGGTTGTTCGGGGTGAAAAAATCACAGCACAGCGGTTATACGTACTACAAGATGATAGTCACAAAAATTGTGGTTATTGTCGAAATGGGGTAAAAGTGAACATAAAATAATGGAAAATGAAAGCAAAACGTCGTGCTGCCAACGGCACGCGGTGTTCCCAAGCGGTCACCCATCCAAGTACTGACCACGCCCGATGTTGCTTAACTTCGGTGATCGGACGAGAACCGGTGTATTCAACATGGTATGGCCGTTGACAGGAATACGGCCGAAATCAATGAAACTTGAAGGGGACTAGGTTATAAATACATATATATTCTCGTTGCCTTTGAAGACAGATACCTACAAAGTCCGCTCAGAGAATGCGCTGGATGGATGCAATTCAATACAACGGTGTTTTGCCAAGATGTAACAGTATTATAATTCGAACATTAGCTAAATAATATCTTATTGCTAAATAAATATCATTGAACAATGGGTCAGTATCGCTCTATATATTCAATTCCAATCAGTATCGCACTTTACATTCAATTCAAGTATTAGAGATTTCATAGTTACCCTCGTCAACGGCCATACCATGTTGAATACACCGGTTCTCGTCCGATCACCGAAGTTAAGCAACATCGGGCGTGGTCAGTACTTGGATGGGTGACCGCTTGGGAACACCACGTGCCGTTGGCAATCCAACCTTTTGACGTTTTGCTTTCATTATTAATTGTTATTTCAATATTATTATTTCACTTTTATTATAATGATTTATGTGACTTGGCTTTTATCTCCTTTTGTACAGAAATACAATTTTCAAAAATGACTATAATCACGTTTTTGTATAATAACTTGACCTTTCTGTTGGAGATTATTTCTCTCCAACTCGAAGAATTTTGGGAAAGCTTCACCAGCGGAAAGCGAGGTGTGTTATTGGGATATTTTGTGAAAGGATAAAAAAAAAAAATGTTTCTTCATAGGTAGATGATTCATAGCCACGAGCACAATCCGTTGTCTGTGCCACGAGCTATAACGAACGCATTAGTGGCATTGGTAAGGACAAGGTTGTTCGGGGTGAAAAAATCACAGCACAGCGGTTATACGTACTACAAGATGATAGTCACAAAAATTGTGGTTATTGTCGAAATGGGGTAAAAGTGAACATAAAATAATGGAAAATGAAAGCAAAACGTCGTGCTGCCAACGGCACGTGGTGTTCCCAAGCGGTCACCCATCCAAGTACTGACCACGCCCGATGTTGCTTTACTTCGGTGATCGGACGAGAACCGGTGTATTCAACATGGTATGGCCGTTGACAGGAATACGGCCGAAATCAATAAAACTTGAAGGGGACTAGGTTATAAATACATATATATTCTCGCTGCCTTTGAAGACAGTTACAAAGTCCACTCAGAGAATGCGCTGGATGGATGCAATTCAATACAACAGTGTTTTGCCAAGATGTAACAGTATTATTATTCGAACATTAGCTAAATAATATCTTATTGCTAAATAAATATCATTGAACAATGGGTCAGTATCGCTCTATATATTCAATTCCAATCAGTATCGCACTTTACATTCAATTCAAGTATTAGAGATTTCATAGGTACCCTCGTCAACGGCCATACCATGTTGAATACACCGGTTCTCGTCCGATCACCGAAGTTAAGCAACATCGGGCGTGGTCAGTACTTGGATGGGTGACCGCTTGGGAACACCACGTGCCGTTGGCAATCCAACCTTTTGACGTTTTGCTTTCATTATTAATTGTTATTTCAATATTATTATTTCACTTTTATTATAATGATTTATGTGAGTGGCTTTTATCTCCTTTTGTACAGAAATACAATTTTAAAAAATGACTATAATCACGTTTTTGTATAATAACTTGACCTTTCATTTGGAGATTATTTCTCTCCATCTCGAAGAATTTTAAGAAAGCTTCACCAGCGGAAAGCGAGGTGTGGGATTGGGATATTTTGTGGGATATTTTGTGAAAGGATAAAAAACAAATGTTTCTTCATAGGTAGATGATTCATAGCCACGAGCACAATCTGTTGTCTGTGCCACGAGCTATAACGAACGCATTAGTGGCATTGGTAAGGACAAGGTTGTTCGGGGTGAAAAAATCACAGCACAGCGGTTATACGTACTACAAGATGATAGTCACAAAAATTGTGGTTATTGTCGAAATGGGGTAAAAGTGAACATAAAATTATGGAAAATGAAAGCAAAACGTCGTGCTGCCAACGGCACGTGGTGTTCCCAAGCGGTCACCCATCCAAGTACTGACCACGCCCGATGTTGCTTAAATCCGGTGATTGGACGAGAACCGGTGTATTCAACATGGTATGGCCGTTGACAGGAATAGGGCCGTAATCAATGAAACATGAAGGGGACTAGGTTATAAATACATATATATTCTCGCTGCCTTTGAAGACAAATACAAAGTCCGCTCAGAGAATGCGCTGGATGGATGCAATTCAATACAACGGTGTTTTGCCAAGATGTAACAGTATTATAATTCGAACATTAGCTAAATAATATCTTATTGCTAAATAAATATCATTGAACAATGGGTCTGTATCGCTCTATATATTCAATTCCAATCAGTATCGCACTTTACATTCAATTCAAGTATTAGAGATTTCAATTTACCCTCGTCAACGGCCATACCATGTTGAATACACCGGTTCTCGTCCGATCACCGAAGTTAAGCAACATCGGGCGTGGTCAGTACTTGGATGGGTGACCGCTTGGGAACACCACGTGCCGTTGGCAATCCAACCTTTTGACGTTTTGCTTTCATTATTAATTGTTATTTTAATATTATTATTTCACTTTTATTATAATGATTTATGTGAGTTGGCTTTTATCTCCTTTTGTACAGAAATACAATTTAAAAAAATTACTATAATCACGTTTTTGTATAATAACGTAACCTTTCTGTTGGAGATTAATTCTCTCCATCTCGAAGAATTTTGGGAAAGCTTCACCAGCGGAAAGCGAGGTGTGGGATTGGGATATTTTGTGAAACGATATAAAAAAAAACGTTTCTTCATAGGTAGATGATTCATAGCCACGAGCACAATCTGTTGTCTGTGCCACGAGCTATAACGAACGCATTAGTGGCATTGGTAAGGACAAGGTTGTTCGGGGTGAAAAAATCACAGCACAGCGGTTATACGTACTACAAGATGATAGTCACAAAAATTGTGGTTATTGTCGAAATGGGGTAAAAGTGAACATAAAATTATGGAAAATGAAAGCAAAACGTCGTGCTGCCAACGGCACGCGGTGTTCTCAAGCGGTCACCCATCCAAGTACTGACCACGCCCGATGTTGCTTAACTTCGGTGATCGGACGAGAACCGGTGTATTCAACATGGTATGGCCGTTGACAGGAATAGGGCCGAAATCAATGAAACTTGAAGGGGACTAGGTTATAAATACATATATATTCTCGCTGCCTTTAAAGACAGTTACAAAGTCCGCTCAGAGAATGCGCTGGATGGATGCAATTCAATACAACGGTGTTTTGCCAAGATGTAATAGTATTATAATTTGAACATTAGCTAAATAATATCTTATTGCTAAATAAATATCATTGAACAATGGGTCAGTATCGCTCTATATATTCAATTCCAATCAGTATCGCACTTTACATTCAATTCAAGTATTAGAGATTTCAATTTACCCTCGTCAACGGCCATACCATGTTGAATACACCGGTTCTCGTCCGATCACCGAAGTTAAGCAACATCGGGCGTGGTCAGTACTTGGATGGGTGACCGCTTGGGAACACCACGTGCCGTTGGCAATCCAACCTTTTGACGTTTTGCTTTCATTATTAATTGTTATTTCAATATTATTATTTCACTTTTATTATAATGATTTATGTGAGTTGGCTTTTATCTCCTTTTGTACAGAAATACAATTTAAAAAAATGACTATAATCACGTTTTTGTATAATAACGTAACCTTTCTGTTGGAGATTAATTCTCTCCATCTCGAAGAATTTTGGGAAAGCTTCACCAGCGGAAAGCGAGGTGTGGGATTGGGATATTTTGTGAAACGATAAAAAAAAAAACGTTTCTTCATAGGTAGATGATTCATAGCCACGAGCACAATCTGTTGTCTGTGCCACGAGCTATAACGAACGCATTAGTGGCATTGGTAAGGACAAGGTTGTTCGGGGTGAAAAAATCACAGCACAGCGGTTATACGTACTACAAGATGATAGTCACAAAAATTGTGGTTATTGTCGAAATGGGGTAAAAGTGAACATAAAATTATGGAAAATGAAAGCAAAACGTCGTGCTGCCAACGGCACGTGGTGTTCCCAAGCGGTCACCCATCCAAGTACTGACCACGCCCGATGTTGCTTAACTTCGGTGATCGGACGAGAACCGGTGTATTCAACATGGTATGGCCGTTGACAGGAATAGGGCCGAAATCAATGAAACTTGAAGGGGACTAGGTTATAAATACATATATATTCTCGCTGCCTTTGAAGACAGTTACAAAGTCCGCTCAGAGAATGCGCTGGATGGATGCAATTCAATACAACGGTGTTTTGCCAAGATGTAATAGTATTATAATTTGAACATTAGCTAAATAATATCTTATTGCTAAATAAATATCAATGAACAATGGGTCAGTATCGCTCTATATATTCAATTCCAATCAGTATCGCACTTTACATTCAATTCAAGTAATAGAGATTTCATTGTTACCCTCGTCAACGGCCATACCATGTTGAATACACCGGTTCTCGTTTGATCACCGAAGTTAAGCAACATCGGGCGTGGTCAGTACTTGGATGGGTGACCGCTTGGGAACACCACGTGCCGTTGGCAATCCAACCTTTTGACGTTTTGCTTTCATTATTAATTATTATTTCAATATTATTATTTCACTTTTATTATATTGATTTATGTGAGTTGGCTTTTATCTCCTTTTGTACAGAAATACAATTTAAAAAAATGACTATAATCACGTTTTTGTATAATAACGTAACCTCTCTGTTGGAGATTAATTCTCTCCATCTCGAAGAATTTTGGGAAAGCTTCACCAGCGGAAAGCGAGGTGTGGGATTGGGATATTTTGTGAAAGGATAAAAAAAAAATGTTTCTTCATAGGTAGATGATTCATAGCCACGAGCACAATCTGTTGTCTGTGCCACGAGCTATAACGAACGCATTAGTGGCATTGGTAAGGACAAGGTTGTTCGGGGTGAAAAAATCACAGCACAGCGGTTATACGTACTACAAGATGATAGTCACAAAAATTGTGGTTATTGTCGAAATGGGGTAAAAGTGAACATAAAATTATGGAAAATGAAAGCAAAACGTCGTGCTGCCAACGGCACGTGGTGTTCCCAAGCGGTCACCCATCCAAGTACTGACCACGCCCGATGTTGCTTAACTTCGGTGATCGGACGAGAACCGGTGTATTCAACATGGTATGGCCGTTGACAGGAATAGGGCCGAAATCAATGAAACTTGAAGGGGACTAGGTTATAAATACATATATATTCTCGCTGCCTTTGAAGACAGTTACAAAGTCCGCTCAGAGAATGCGCTGGATGGATGCAATTCAATACAACGGTGTTTTGCCAAGATGTAATAGTATTATAATTTGAACATTAGCTAAATAATATCTTATTGCTAAATAAATATCATTGAACAATGGGTCAGTATCGCTCTATATATTCAATTCCAATCAGTATCGCACTTTACATTCAATTCAAGTATTAGAGATTTCATTGTTACCCTCGTCAACGGCCATACCATGTTGAATACACCGGTTCTCGTCCGATCACCGAAGTTAAGCAACATCGGGCGTGGTCAGTACTTGGATGGGTGACCGCTTGGGAACACCACGTGCCGTTGGCAATCCAACCTTTTGACGTTTTGCTTTCATTATTAATTGTTATTTCAATATTATTATTTCACTTTTATTATAATGATTTATGTGAGTTTGCTTTTATCTCCTTTTGTACAGAAATACAATTTAAAAAAATGACTATAATCACGTTTTTGTATAATAACGTAACCTCTCTGTTGGAGATTAATTCTCTCCATCTCGAAGAATTTTGGGAAAGCTTCACCAGCGGAAAGCGAGGTGTGGGATTGGGATATTTTGTGAAAGGATAAAAAACAAATGTTTCTTCATAGGTAGATGATTCATAGCCACGAGCACAATCTGTTGTCTGTGCCACGAGCTATAACGAACGCATTAGTGGCATTGGTAAGGACAAGGTTGTTCGGGGTGAAAAAATCACAGCACAGCGGTTATACGTACTACAAGATGATAGTCACAAAAATTGTGGTTATTGTCGAAATGGGGTAAAAGTGAACATAAAATTATGGAAAATGAAAGCAAAACGTCGTGCTGCCAACGGCACGTGGTGTTCCCAAGCGGTCACCCATCCAAGTACTGACCACGCCCGATGTTGCTTAAATCCGGTGATTGGACGAGAACCGGTGTATTCAACATGGTATGGCCGTTGACAGGAATAGGGCCGTAATCAATGAAACATGAAGGGGACTAGGTTATAAATACATATATATTCTCGCTGCCTTTGAAGACAGTTACAAAGTCCGCTCAGAGAATGCGCTGGATGGATGCAATTCAATACAACGGATTTTTGCCAAGATGTAACAGTATTATAATTCGAACATTAGCTAAATAATATCTTATTGCTAAATAAATATCATTGAACAATGGGTCAGTATCGCTCTATATATTCAATTCCAATCAGTATCGCACTTTACATTCAATTCAAGTATTAGAGATTTCAATTTACCCTCGTCAACGGCCATACCATGTTGAATACACCGGTTCTCGTCCGATCACCGAAGTTAAGCAACATCGGGCGTGGTCAGTACTTGGATGGGTGACCGCTTGGGAACACCACGTGCCGTTGGCAATCCAACCTTTTGACGTTTTGCTTTCATTATTAATTGTTATTTCAATATTATTATTTCACTTTTTTTATAATGATTTATGTGAGTTGGCTTTTATCTCCTTTTGTACAGAAATACAATTTAAAAAAATGACTATAATCACGTTTTTGTATAATAACGTAACCTTTCTGTTGGAGATTAATTCTCTCCATCTCGAAGAATTTTGGGAAAGCTTCACCAGCGGAAAGCGAGGTGTGGGATTGGGATATTTTGTGAAACGATAAAAAAAAAACGTTTCTTCATAGGTAGATGATTCATAGCCACGAGCACAATCTGTTGTCTGTGCCACGAGCTATAACGAACGCATTAGTGGCATTGGTAAGGACAAGGTTGTTCGGGGTGAAAAAATCACAGCACAGCGGTTATACGTACTACAAGATGATAGTCACAAAAATTGTGGTTATTGTCGAAATGGGGTAAAAGTGAACATAAAATTATGGAAAATGAAAGCAAAACGTCGTGCTGCCAACGGCACGTGGTGTTCCCAAGCGGTCACCCATCCAAGTACTGACCACGCCCGATGTTGCTTAACTTCGGTGATCGGACGAGAACCGGTGTATTCAACATGGTATGGCCGTTGACAGGAATAGGGCCGAAATCAATGAAACTTGAAGGGGACTAGGTTATAAATACATATATATTCTCGCTGCCTTTGAAGACAGTTACAAAGTCCGCTCAGAGAATGCGCTTGATGGATGCAATTCAATACAACGGTGTTTTGCCAAGATGTAATAGTATTATAATTTGAACATTAGCTAAATAATATCTTATTGCTAAATAAATATCATTGAACAATGGGTCAGTATCGCTCTATATATTCAATTCCAATCAGTATCGCACTTTACATTCAATTCAAGTAATAGAGATTTCATTGTTACCCTCGTCAACGGCCATACCATGTTGAATACACCGGTTCTCGTCCGATCACCGAAGTTAAGCAACATCGGGCGTGGTCAGTACTTGGATGGGTGACCGCTTGGGAACACCACGTGCCGTTGGCAATCCAACCTTTTGACGTTTTGCTTTCATTATTAATTGTTATTTCAATATTATTATTTCACTTTTATTATAATGATTTATGTGAGTTGGCTTTTATCTCCTTTTGTACAGAAATACAATTTAAAAAAATGACTATAATCACGTTTTTGTATAATAACGTAACCTTTCTGTTGGAGATTAATTCTCTCCATCTCGAAGAATTTTGGGAAAGCTTCACCAGCGGAAAGCGAGGTGTGGGATTGGGATATTTTGTGAAACGATAAAAAAAAAACGTTTCTTCATAGGTAGATGATTCATAGCCACGAGCACAATCTGTTGTCTGTGCCACGAGCTATAACGAACGCATTAGTGGCATTGGTAAGGACAAGGTTGTTCGGGGTGAAAAAATCACAGCACAGCGGTTATACGTACTACAAGATGATAGTCACAAAAATTGTGGTTATTGTCGAAATGGGGTAAAAGTGAACATAAAATTATGGAAAATGAAAGCAAAACGTCGTGCTGCCAACGGCACGTGGTGTTCCCAAGCGGTCACCCATCCAAGTACTGACCACGCCCGATGTTGCTTAACTTCGGTGATCGGACGAGAACCGGTGTATTCAACATGGTATGGCCGTTGACAGGAATAGGGCCGAAATCAATGAAACTTGAAGGGGACTAGGTTATAAATACATATATATTCTCGCTGCCTTTGAAGACAGTTACAAAGTCCGCTCAGAGAATGCGCTGGATGGATGCAATTCAATACAACGGTGTTTTGCCAAGATGTAATAGTATTATAATTTGAACATTAGCTAAATAATATCTTATTGCTAAATAAATATCATTGAACAATGGGTCAGTATCGCTCTATATATTTCATTCCAATCAGTATCGCACTTTACATTCAATTCAAGTAATAGAGATTTCATTGTTACCCTCGTCAACGGCCATACCATGTTGAATACACCGGTTCTCGTCCGATCACCGAAGTTAAGCAACATCGGGCGTGGTCAGTACTTGGATGGGTGACCGCTTGGGAACACCACGTGCCGTTGGCAATCCAACCTTTTGACGTTTTGCTTTCATTATTAATTGTTATTTCAATATTATTATTTCACTTTTATTATAATGATTTATGTGAGTTGGCTTTTATCTCCTTTTGTACAGAAATACAATTTAAAAAAATGACTATAATCACGTTTTTGTATAATAACGTAACCTCTCTGTTGGAGATTAATTCTCTCCATCTCGAAGAATTTTGGGAAAGCTTCACCAGCGGAAAGCGAGGTGTGGGATTGGGATATTTTGTGAAAGGATAAAAAAAAAATGTTTCTTCATAGGTAGATGATTCATATCCACGAGCACAATCTGTTGTCTGTGCCACGAGCTATAACGAACGCATTAGTGGCATTGGTAAGGACAAGGTTGTTCGGGGTGAAAAAATCACAGCACAGCGGTTATACGTACTACAAGATGATAGTCACAAAAATTGTGGTTATTGTCGAAATGGGGTAAAAGTGAACATAAAATTATGGAAAATGAAAGCAAAACGTCGTGCTGCCAACGGCACGTGGTGTTCCCAAGCGGTCACCCATCCAAGTACTGACCACGCCCGATGTTGCTTAACTTCGTTGATCGGACGAGAACCGGTGTATTCAACATGGTATGGCCGTTGACAGGAATAGGGCCGAAATCAATGAAACTTGAAGGAGACTAGGTTATAAATACATATATATTCTCGCTGCCTTTGAAGACAGTTACAAAGTCCGCTCAGAGAATGCGCTGGATGGATGCAATTCAATACAACGGTGTTTTGCCAAGATGTAATAGTATTATAATTTGAACATTAGCTAAATAATATCTTATTGCTAAATAAATATCATTGAACAATGGGTCAGTATCGCTCTATATATTCAATTCCAATCAGTATCGCACTTTACATTCAATTCAAGTATTAGAGATTTCATTGTTACTCTCGTCAACGGCCATACCATGTTGAATACACCGGTTCTCGTCCGATCACCGAAGTTAAGCAACATCGGGCGTGGTCAGTACTTGGATGGGTGACCGCTTGGGAACACCACGTGCCGTTGGCAATCCAACCTTTTGACGTTTTGCTTTCATTATTAATTGTTATTTCAATATTATTATTTCACTTTTATTATAATGATTTATGTGAGTTGGCTTTTATCTCCTTTTGTACAGAAATACAATTTAAAAAATGACTATAATCACGTTTTTGTATAATAACGTAACCTCTCTGTTGGAGATTAATTCTCTCCATCTCGAACAATTTTGGGAAAGCTTCACCAGCGGAAAGCGAGGTGTGGGATTGGGATATTTTGTGAAAGGATAAAAAACAAATGTTTCTTCATAGGTAGATGATTCATAGCCACGAGCACAATCTGTTGTCTGTGCCACGAGCTATAACGAACGCATTAGTGGCATTGGTAAGGACAAGGTTGTTCGGGGTGAAAAAATCACAGCACAGCGGTTATAGGTACTACAAGATGATAGTCACAAAAATTGTGGTTATTGTCGAAATGGGGTAAAAGTGAACATAAAATTATGGAAAATGAAAGCAAAACGTCGTGCTGCCAACGGCACGTGGTGTTCCCAAGCGGTCACCCATCCAAGTACTGACCACGCCCGATGTTGCTTAACTTCGGTGATCGGACGAGAACCGGTGTATTCAACATGGTATGGCCGTTGACAGGAATAGGGCCGAAATCAATGAAACTTGAAGGGGACTAGGTTATAAATACATATATATTCTCGCTGCCTTTGAAGACAGTTACAAAGTCCGCTCAGAGAATGCGCTGGATGGATGCAATTCAATACAACGGTGTTTTGCCAAGATGTAATAGTATTATAATTTGAACATTAGCTAAATAATATCTTATTGCTAAATAAATATCATTGAACAATGGGTCAGTATCGCTCTATATATTCAATTCCAATCAGTATCGCACTTTACATTCAATTCAAGTAATAGAGATTTCATTGTTACCCTCGTCAACGGCCATACCATGTTGAATACACCGGTTCTCGTCCGATCACCGAAGTTAAGCAACATCGGGCGTGGTCAGTACTTGGATGGGTGACCGCTTGGGAACACCACGTGCCGTTGGCAATCCAACCTTTTGACGTTTTGCTTTCATTATTAATTATTATTTCAATATTATTATTTCACTTTTATTATATTGATTTATGTGAGTTGGCTTTTATCTCCTTTTGTACAGAAATACAATTTAAAAAAATGACTATAATCACGTTTTTGTATAATAACGTAACCTTTCTGTTGGAGATTAATTCTCTCCATCTCGAAGAATTTTGGGAAAGCTTCACCAGCGGAAAGCGAGGTGTGGGATTGGGATATTTTGTGAAACGATAAAAAAAAAAACGTTTCTTCATAGGTAGATGATTCATAGCCACAAACACAATCTGTTGTCTGTGCCACGAGCTATAACGAACGCATTAGTGGCATTGGTAAGGACAAGGTTGTTCGGGGTGAAAAAATCACAGCACAGCGGTTATACGTACTACAAGATGATAGTCACAAAAATTGTGGTTATTGTCGAAATGGGGTAAAAATGAACATAAAATTATGGAAAATGAAAGCAAAACGTCGTGCTGCCAACGGCACGTGGTGTTCCCAAGCGGTCACCCATCCAAGTACTGACCACGCCCGATGTTGCTTAACTTCGGTGATCGGACGAGAACCGGTGTATTCAACATGGTATGGCCGTTGACAGGAATAGGGCCGAAATCAATGAAACTTGAAGGGGACTAGGTTATAAATACATATATATTCTCGCTGCCTTTGAAGACAGTTACAAAGTCCGCTCAGAGAATGCGCTGGATGGATGCAATTCAATACAACGGTGTTTTGCCAAGATGTAATAGTATTATAATTTGAACATTAGCTAAATAATATCTTATTGCTAAATAAATATCATTGAACAATGGGTCAGTATCGCTCTATATATTCAATTCCAATCAGTATCGCACTTTACATTCAATTCAAGTAATAGAGATTTCATTGTTACCCTCGTCAACGGCCATACCATGTTGAATACACCGGTTCTCGTCCGATCACCGAAGTTAAGCAACATCGGGCGTGGTCAGTACTTGGATGGGTGACCGCTTGGGAACACCACGTGCCGTTGGCAATCCAACCTTTTGACGTTTTGCTTTCATTATTAATTATTATTTCAATATTATTATTTCACTTTTATTATATTGATTTATGTGAGTTGGCTTTTATCTCCTTTTGTACAGAAATACAATTTAAAAAAATGACTATAATCACGTTTTTGTATAATAACGTAACCTCTCTGTTGGAGATTAATTCTCTCCATCTCGAAGAATTTTGGGAAAGCTTCACCAGCGGAAAGCGAGGTGTGGGATTAAGATATTTTGTGAAAGGATAAAAAAAAAATGTTTCTTCATAGGTAGATGATTCATAGCCACGAGCACAATCTGTTGTCTGTGCCACGAGCTATAACGAACGCATTAGTGGCATTGGTAAGGACAAGGTTGTTCGGGGTGAAAAAATCACAGCACAGCGGTTATACGTACTACAAGATGATAGTCACAAAAATTGTGGTTATTGTCGAAATGGGGTAAAAGTGAACATAAAATTATGGAAAATGAAAGCAAAACGTCGTGCTGCCAACGGCACGTGGTGTTCCCAAGCGGTCACCCATCCAAGTACTGACCACGCCCGATGTTGCTTAACTTCGGTGATCGGACGAGAACCGGTGTATTCAACATGGTATGGCCGTTGACAGGAATAGGGCCGAAATCAATGAAACTTGAAGGGGACTAGGTTATAAATACATATATATTCTCGCTGCCTTTGAAGACAGTTACAAAGTCCGCTCAGAGAATGCGCTGGATGGATGCAATTCAATACAACGGTGTTTTGCCAAGATGTAATAGTATTATAATTTGAACATTAGCTAAATAATATCTTATTGCTAAATAAATATCATTGAACAATGGGTCAGTATCGCTCTATATATTCAATTCCAATCAGTATCGCACTTTACATTCAATTCAAGTATTAGAGATTTCATTGTTACCCTCGTCAACGGCCATACCATGTTGAATACACCGGTTCTCGTCCGATCACCGAAGTTAAGCAACATCGGGCGTGGTCAGTACTTGGATGGGTGACCGCTTGGGAACACCACGTGCCGTTGGCAATCCAACCTTTTGACGTTTTGCTTTCATTATTAATTGTTATTTCAATATTATTATTTCACTTTTATTATAATGATTTATGTGAGTTTGCTTTTATCTCCTTTTGTACAGAAATACAATTTAAAAAAATGACTATAATCACGTTTTTGTATAATAACGTAACCTCTCTGTTGGAGATTAATTCTCTCCATAAGAATTTTGGGAAAGCTTCACCAGCGGAAAGCGAGGTGTGGGATTGGGATATTTTGTGAAAGGATAAAAAACAAATGTTTCTTCATAGGTAGATGATTCATAGCCACGAGCACAATCTGTTGTCTGTGCCACGAGCTATAACGAACGCATTAGTGGCATTGGTAAGGACAAGGTTGTTCGGGGTGAAAAAATCACAGCACAGCGGTTATACGTACTACAAGATGATAGTCACAAAAATTGTGGTTATTGTCGAAATGGGGTAAAAGTGAACATAAAATTATGGAAAATGAAAGCAAAACGTCGTGCTGCCAACGGCACGTGGTGTTCCCAAGCGGTCACCCATCCAAGTACTGACCACGCCCGATGTTGCTTAAATCCGGTGATTGGACGAGAACCGGTGTATTCAACATGGTATGGCCGTTGACAGGAATAGGGCCGTAATCAATGAAACATGAAGGGGACTAGGTTATAAATACATATATATTCTCGCTGCCTTTGAAGACAAATACAAAGTCCGCTCAGAGAATGCGCTGGATGGATGCAATTCAATACAACGGTGTTTTGCCAAGATGTAACAGTATTATAATTCGAACATTAGCTAAATAATATCTTATTGCTAAATAAATATCATTGAACAATGGGTCTGTATCGCTCTATATATTCAATTCCAATCAGTATCGCACTTTACATTCAATTCAAGTATTAGAGATTTCAATTTACCCTCGTCAACGGCCATACCATGTTGAATACACCGGTTCTCGTCCGATCACCGAAGTTAAGCAACATCGGGCGTGGTCAGTACTTGGATGGGTGACCGCTTGGGAACACCACGTGCCGTTGGCAATCCAACCTTTTGACGTTTTGCTTTCATTATTAATTGTTATTTTAATATTATTATTTCACTTTTATTATAATGATTTATGTGAGTTGGCTTTTATCTCCTTTTGTACAGAAATACAATTTAAAAAAATTACTATAATCACGTTTTTGTATAATAACGTAACCTTTCTGTTGGAGATTAATTCTCTCCATCTCGAAGAATTTTGGGAAAGCTTCACCAGCGGAAAGCGAGGTGTGGGATTGGGATATTTTGTGAAACGATAAAAAAAAAAACGTTTCTTCATAGGTAGATGATTCATAGCCACGAGCACAATCTGTTGTCTGTGCCACGAGCTATAACGAACGCATTAGTGGCATTGGTAAGGACAAGGTTGTTCGGGGTGAAAAAATCACAGCACAGCGGTTATACGTACTACAAGATGATAGTCACAAAAATTGTGGTTATTGTCGAAATGGGGTAAAAGTGAACATAAAATTATGGAAAATGAAAGCAAAACGTCGTGCTGCCAACGGCACGCGGTGTTCTCAAGCGGTCACCCATCCAAGTACTGACCACGCCCGATGTTGCTTAACTTCGGTGATCGGACGAGAACCGGTGTATTCAACATGGTATGGCCGTTGACAGGAATAGGGCCGAAATCAATGAAACTTGAAGGGGACTAGGTTATAAATACATATATATTCTCGCTGCCTTTAAAGACAGTTACAAAGTCCGCTCAGAGAATGCGCTGGATGGATGCAATTCAATACAACGGTGTTTTGCCAAGATGTAATAGTATTATAATTTGAACATTAGCTAAATAATATCTTATTGCTAAATAAATATCATTGAACAATGGGTCAGTATCGCTCTATATATTCAATTCCAATCAGTATCGCACTTTACATTCAATTCAAGTATTAGAGATTTCAATTTACCCTCGTCAACGGCCATACCATGTTGAATACACCGGTTCTCGTCCGATCACCGAAGTTAAGCAACATCGGGCGTGGTCAGTACTTGGATGGGTGACCGCTTGGGAACACCACGTGCCGTTGGCAATCCAACCTTTTGACGTTTTGCTTTCATTATTAATTGTTATTTCAATATTATTATTTCACTTTTATTATAATGATTTATGTGAGTTGGCTTTTATCTCCTTTTGTACAGAAATACAATTTAAAAAAATGACTATAATCACGTTTTTGTATAATAACGTAACCTTTCTGTTGGAGATTAATTCTCTCCATCTCGAAGAATTTTGGGAAAGCTTCACCAGCGGAAAGCGAGGTGTGGGATTGGGATATTTTGTGAAACGATAAAAAAAAAAACGTTTCTTCATAGGTAGATGATTCATAGCCACGAGCACAATCTGTTGTCTGTGCCACGAGCTATAACGAACGCATTAGTGGCATTGGTAAGGACAAGGTTGTTCGGGGTGAAAAAATCACAGCACAGCGGTTATACGTACTACAAGATGATAGTCACAAAAATTGTGGTTATTGTCGAAATGGGGTAAAAGTGAACATAAAATTATGGAAAATGAAAGCAAAACGTCGTGCTGCCAACGGCACGTGGTGTTCCCAAGCGGTCACCCATCCAAGTACTGACCACGCCCGATGTTGCTTAACTTCGGTGATCGGACGAGAACCGGTGTATTCAACATGGTATGGCCGTTGACAGGAATAGGGCCGAAATCAATGAAACTTGAAGGGGACTAGGTTATAAATACATATATATTCTCGCTGCCTTTGAAGACAGTTACAAAGTCCGCTCAGAGAATGCGCTGGATGGATGCAATTCAATACAACGGTGTTTTGCCAAGATGTAATAGTATTATAATTTGAACATTAGCTAAATAATATCTTATTGCTAAATAAATATCATTGAACAATGGGTCAGTATCGCTCTATATATTCAATTCCAATCAGTATCGCACTTTACATTCAATTCAAGTAATAGAGATTTCATTGTTACCCTCGTCAACGGCCATACCATGTTGAATACACCGGTTCTCGTTTGATCACCGAAGTTAAGCAACATCGGGCGTGGTCAGTACTTGGATGGGTGACCGCTTGGGAACACCACGTGCCGTTGGCAATCCAACCTTTTGACGTTTTGCTTTCATTATTAATTATTATTTCAATATTATTATTTCACTTTTATTATATTGATTTATGTGAGTTGGCTTTTATCTCCTTTTGTACAGAAATACAATTTAAAAAAATGACTATAATCACGTTTTTGTATAATAACGTAACCTCTCTGTTGGAGATTAATTCTCTCCATCTCGAAGAATTTTGGGAAAGCTTCACCAGCGGAAAGCGAGGTGTGGGATTGGGATATTTTGTGAAAGGATAAAAAAAAAATGTTTCTTCATAGGTAGATGATTCATAGCCACGAGCACAATCTGTTGTCTGTGCCACGAGCTATAACGAACGCATTAGTGGCATTGGTAAGGACAAGGTTGTTCGGGGTGAAAAAATCACAGCACAGCGGTTATACGTACTACAAGATGATAGTCACAAAAATTGTGGTTATTGTCGAAATGGGGTAAAAGTGAACATAAAATTATGGAAAATGAAAGCAAAACGTCGTGCTGCCAACGGCACGTGGTGTTCCCAAGCGGTCACCCATCCAAGTACTGACCACGCCCGATGTTGCTTAACTTCGGTGATCGGACGAGAACCGGTGTATTCAACATGGTATGGCCGTTGACAGGAATAGGGCCGAAATCAATGAAACTTGAAGGGGACTAGGTTATAAATACATATATATTCTCGCTGCCTTTGAAGACAGTTACAAAGTCCGCTCAGAGAATGCGCTGGATGGATGCAATTCAATACAACGGTGTTTTGCCAAGATGTAATAGTATTATAATTTGAACATTAGCTAAATAATATCTTATTGCTAAATAAATATCATTGAACAATGGGTCAGTATCGCTCTATATATTCAATTCCAATCAGTATCGCACTTTACATTCAATTCAAGTATTAGAGATTTCATTGTTACCCTCGTCAACGGCCATACCATGTTGAATACACCGGTTCTCGTCCGATCACCGAAGTTAAGCAACATCGGGCGTGGTCAGTACTTGGATGGGTGACCGCTTGGGAACACCACGTGCCGTTGGCAATCCAACCTTTTGACGTTTTGCTTTCATTATTAATTGTTATTTCAATATTATTATTTCACTTTTATTATAATGATTTATGTGAGTTTGCTTTTATCTCCTTTTGTACAGAAATACAATTTAAAAAAATGACTATAATCACGTTTTTGTATAATAACGTAACCTCTCTGTTGGAGATTAATTCTCTCCATCTCGAAGAATTTTGGGAAAGCTTCACCAGCGGAAAGCGAGGTGTGGGATTGGGATATTTTGTGAAAGGATAAAAAACAAATGTTTCTTCATAGGTAGATGATTCATAGCCACGAGCACAATCTGTTGTCTGTGCCACGAGCTATAACGAACGCATTAGTGGCATTGGTAAGGACAAGGTTGTTCGGGGTGAAAAAATCACAGCACAGCGGTTATACGTACTACAAGATGATAGTCACAAAAATTGTGGTTATTGTCGAAATGGGGTAAAAGTGAACATAAAATTATGGAAAATGAAAGCAAAACGTCGTGCTGCCAACGGCACGTGGTGTTCCCAAGCGGTCACCCATCCAAGTACTGACCACGCCCGATGTTGCTTAAATCCGGTGATTGGACGAGAACCGGTGTATTCAACATGGTATGGCCGTTGACAGGAATAGGGCCGTAATCAATGAAACATGAAGGGGACTAGGTTATAAATACATATATATTCTCGCTGCCTTTGAAGACAGTTACAAAGTCCGCTCAGAGAATGCGCTGGATGGATGCAATTCAATACAACGGATTTTTGCCAAGATGTAACAGTATTATAATTCGAACATTAGCTAAATAATATCTTATTGCTAAATAAATATCATTGAACAATGGGTCAGTATCGCTCTATATATTCAATTCCAATCAGTATCGCACTTTACATTCAATTCAAGTATTAGAGATTTCAATTTACCCTCGTCAACGGCCATACCATGTTGAATACACCGGTTCTCGTCCGATCACCGAAGTTAAGCAACATCGGGCGTGGTCAGTACTTGGATGGGTGACCGCTTGGGAACACCACGTGCCGTTGGCAATCCAACCTTTTGACGTTTTGCTTTCATTATTAATTGTTATTTCAATATTATTATTTCACTTTTTTTATAATGATTTATGTGAGTTGGCTTTTATCTCCTTTTGTACAGAAATACAATTTAAAAAAATGACTATAATCACGTTTTTGTATAATAACGTAACCTTTCTGTTGGAGATTAATTCTCTCCATCTCGAAGAATTTTGGGAAAGCTTCACCAGCGGAAAGCGAGGTGTGGGATTGGGATATTTTGTGAAACGATAAAAAAAAAACGTTTCTTCATAGGTAGATGATTCATAGCCACGAGCACAATCTGTTGTCTGTGCCACGAGCTATAACGAACGCATTAGTGGCATTGGTAAGGACAAGGTTGTTCGGGGTGAAAAAATCACAGCACAGCGGTTATACGTACTACAAGATGATAGTCACAAAAATTGTGGTTATTGTCGAAATGGGGTAAAAGTGAACATAAAATTATGGAAAATGAAAGCAAAACGTCGTGCTGCCAACGGCACGTGGTGTTCCCAAGCGGTCACCCATCCAAGTACTGACCACGCCCGATGTTGCTTAACTTCGGTGATCGGACGAGAACCGGTGTATTCAACATGGTATGGCCGTTGACAGGAATAGGGCCGAAATCAATGAAACTTGAAGGGGACTAGGTTATAAATACATATATATTCTCGCTGCCTTTGAAGACAGTTACAAAGTCCGCTCAGAGAATGCGCTGGATGGATGCAATTCAATACAACGGTGTTTTGCCAAGATGTAATAGTATTATAATTTGAACATTAGCTAAATAATATCTTATTGCTAAATAAATATCATTGAACAATGGGTCAGTATCGCTCTATATATTCAATTCCAATCAGTATCGCACTTTACATTCAATTCAAGTAATAGAGATTTCATTGTTACCCTCGTCAACGGCCATACCATGTTGAATACACCGGTTCTCGTCCGATCACCGAAGTTAAGCAACATCGGGCGTGGTCAGTACTTGGATGGGTGACCGCTTGGGAACACCACGTGCCGTTGGCAATCCAACCTTTTGACGTTTTGCTTTCATTATTAATTGTTATTTCAATATTATTATTTCACTTTTATTATAATGATTTATGTGAGTTGGCTTTTATCTCCTTTTGTACTGAAATACAATTTAAAAAAATGACTTTAATCACGTTTTTGTATAATAACGTAACCTCTCTGTTGGAGATTAATTCTCTCCATCTCGAAGAATTTTGGGAAAGCTTCACCAGCGGAAAGCGAGGTGTGGGATTGGGATATTTTGTGAAAGGATAAAAAAAAAAATGTTTCTTCATAGGTAGATGATTCATATCCACGAGCACAATCTGTTGTCTGTGCCACGAGCTATAACGAACGCATTAGTGGCATTGGTAAGGACAAGGTTGTTCGGAGTGAAAAAATCACAGCACAGCGGTTATACGTACTACAAGATGATAGTCACAAAAATTGTGGTTATTGTCGAAATGGGGTAAAAGTGAACATAAAATTATGGAAAATGAAAGCAAAACGTCGTGCTGCCAACGGCACGTGGTGTTCCCAAGCGGTCACCCATCCAAGTACTGACCACGCCCGATGTTGCTTAACTTCGTTGATCGGACGAGAACCGGTGTATTCAACATGGTATGGCCGTTGACAGGAATAGGGCCGAAATCAATGAAACTTGAAGGGGACTAGGTTATAAATACATATATATTCTCGCTGCCTTTGAAGACAGTTACAAAGTCCGCTCAGAGAATGCGCTGGATGGATGCAATTCAATACAACGGTGTTTTGCCAAGATGTAATAGTATTATAATTTGAACATTAGCTAAATAATATCTTATTGCTAAATAAATATCATTGAACAATGGGTCAGTATCGCTCTATATATTCAATTCCAATCAGTATCGCGAGGTTACGTTATTATACAAAAACGTGATTATAGCCATTTTTTTAAATTGTATTTCTGTACAAAAGGAGATAAAAGCCAACTCACATAAATCATTATAATAAAAGTGAAATAATAATATTGAAATAACAATTAATAATGAAAGCAAAACGTCAAAAGGTTGGATTGCCAACGGCACGTGGTGTTCCCAAGCGGTCACCCATCCAAGTACTGACCACGCCCGATGTTGCTTAACTTCGGTGATCGGACGAGAACCGGTGTATTCAACATGGTATGGCCGTTGACGAGGGTAACAATGAAATCTCTAATACTTGAATTGAATGTAAAGTGCGATACTGATTGGAATTGAATATATAGAGCGATACTGACCCATTGTTCAATGATATTTATTTAGCAATAAGATATTATTTAGCTAATGTTCGAATTATAATACTGTTACATCTTGGCAAAACACCGTTGTATTGAATTGCATCCATCCAGCGCATTCTCTGAGCGGACTTTGTAACTGTCTTCAAAGGCAGCGAAAATATATATGTATTTATAACGTAGTCCCCTTCAAGTTTCATTGATTTCGGCCATATTCCTGTCAACGGCCCATACTTTGTTGAATACATCGGTTCTCGTCCGATCACCGAAGTTAAGCAACATCGGGCGTGGTCAGTACTTGGATGGGTGACCGCTTGGGAACACCACGTGCCGTTGGCAGCACGACGTTTTGCTTTCATTTTCCATTTGTTTTATGTTCACTTTTACCCCATTTCGACAATAACCACAATTTTTGTGACTATCATCTTGTAGTACTTATAACCGCTGTGCTGTGATTTTTTCACCCCGAACAACCTTGTCCTTACAAATGCCACTAATGCGTTCGTTATAGCTCGTGGCACAGACAACAGATTGTGCTCGTGGCTATGAATCATCTACCTATGAAGAAACGTTTTTTTTTATCGTTTCACAAAATATCCCAATCCCACACCTCGCTTTCCGCTGGTGAAGCTTTCCCAAAATTCTTCGAGATGGAGAGAATTAATCTCCAACAGAGAGGTTACGTTATTATACAAAAACGTGATTATAGTCATTTTTTTAAATTGTATTTCTGTTCAAAAGGAGATAAAAGCCAACTCACATAAATCATTATAATAAAAGTGAAATAATAATATTGAAATAACAATTAACAATGAAAGCAAAAAATCAAAAGGTTGGATTGCCAACGGCACGTGGTGTTCCCAAGCGGTCACCCATCCAAGTACTGACCACGCCCGATGTTGCTTAACTTCGGTGATCGGACGAGAACCGGTGTATTCAACATGGTATGGCCGTTGACGAGAGTAACAATGAAATCTCTAATACTTGAATTGAATGTAAAGTGCGATACTGATTGGAATTGAATATATAGAGCGATACTGACCCATTGTTCAATGATATTTATTTAGCAATAAGATATTATTTAGCTAATGTTCAAATTATAATACTATTACATCTTGGCAAAACACCGTTGTATTGAATTGCATCCATCCAGCGCATTCTCTGAGCGGACTTTGTAACTGTCTTCAAAGGCAGCGAGAATATATATGTATTTATAACCTAGTCCCCTTCAAGTTTCATTGATTTCGGCCCTATTCCTGTCAACGGCCATACCATGTTGAATACACCGGTTCTCGTCCGATCAACGAAGTTAAGCAACATCGGGCGTGGTCAGTACTTGGATGGGTGACCGCTTGGGAACACCACGTGCCGTTGGCAGCACGACGTTTTGCTTTCATTTTCCATAATTTTATGTTCACTTTTACCCCATTTCGACAATAACCACAATTTTTGTGACTATCATCTTGTAGTACGTATAACCGCTGTGCTGTGATTTTTTCACCCCGAACAACCTTGTCCTTACCAATGCCACTAATGCGTTCGTTATAGCTCGTGGCACAGACAACAGATTGTGCTCGTGGATATGAATCATCTACCTATGAAGAAACATTTTTTTTTTTATCCTTTCACAAAATATCCCAATCCCACACCTCGCTTTCCGCTGGTGAAGCTTTCCCAAAATTCTTCGAGATGGAGAGAATTAATCTCCAACAGAGAGGTTACGTTATTATACAAAAACGTGATTAAAGTCATTTTTTTAAATTGTATTTCAGTACAAAAGGAGATAAAAGCCAACTCACATAAATCATTATAATAAAAGTGAAATAATAATATTGAAATAACAATTAATAATGAAAGCAAAACGTCAAAAGGTTGGATTGCCAACGGCACGTGGTGTTCCCAAGCGGTCACCCATCCAAGTACTGACCACGCCCGATGTTGCTTAACTTCGGTGATCGGACGAGAACCGGTGTATTCAACATGGTATGGCCGTTGACGAGGGTAACAATGAAATCTCTATTACTTGAATTGAATGTAAAGTGCGATACTGATTGGAATTGAATATATAGAGCGATACTGACCCATTGTTCAATGATATTTATTTAGCAATAAGATATTATTTAGCTAATGTTCAAATTATAATACTCAGTGCTTTTTTTTCTAAAATAAAGTTAACCGGTACGTTCGGTATAATGTTTCATGTGACTGGCGTGGTAAAGCTGGGGTCTGGGGCGAAGCCCCAGCCGCCGGAGGCAAATTCGCCGTAGGCGAAAAAAATTTGGGGGTACTGTATTAAGTTTGATGGCCAAAACGCATTTTTAAGGCGGATTTGTATCGTAGATATCGACGAAATATGAAGCTTATGTTGCACAGCTCATGACTGGGATTAGATCCTGTGTCCACACGATCGAGCAGCGCGTGCGCGTGAACTGGCGTCCGCAGAAAACATAAAATATATTTTTTTAAAACGTGCCAATAGTGATGGTTTCATTGTAATAAGACGGAAACTAAAATTATTTTTTCAGACCCCCCCCCCCCCCCCCGGGCCCCACTGCCTCATGTTGAATCCGCCCCTGTTTATCAAGACCCAAACACGAGACGTGCATTTACTCACTACAAACTTAATAGTTAATATTTGTTTTAAAATAATTTATAGCTCACCAAAATCGATGATATCGAATTCAAAGCAATTTCCAAACATGACTCATAGTCGTGTTCTCGTCAACAACACGTCGGTCTCTTGCTCTGTTTCGGGTATAGGTGGCGAGGTGAAGACCCAAGAAGCTATTTTTCGGTTCATTTTTATTTTTTACACTCTCACTAAACACACACACAATCGCTAATTACGACATCTCCACTCGTCACCAGAGAAGAAACTAACCCTGCCACACACAACTTACAATCCCTTGACCACCGATTCCCCCCCCCCCCCCCCCACCCCCTTCCTCCCACAACACAACCCAATCGTCTGTAAATTGAAAAGGCGCTTTCCAGGAAAACAGAAAAGTAAGAATAGGTAAATTCTCTTTTGCGGTTCCCAGAAGCTACTCTTGACAGTTGACATTTTAGTCAAAACAACCCTAATAATCTTTCCTTAGAACTGATGACCCAAATAATAGAAAAGATTACTGTAGAGTGGCCGCCAAGAGTCTAAAAAGAAGTGATTTACTACATGTCACACCCATGTTACCAGCAGGTGGCAACACCCTTATATTACAAAATGAAACATATTTTGCAGTCACAAGCCTGTCTCACTGCACACTTCAAAGTTATTCACGCGCTTCAAGGCTAATCGTAGCGTACCGGCTTTAGTGTGACTTTATTGCCTTTTACCGGTACGCCTCTTGTGTTAGCCGGTACGCGTACCGGCTCGTACCGGCCGAAAAAAAGCCCTGATAATACTATTACATCTTGGCAAAACACCGTTGTATTGAATTGCATCCATCCAGCGCATTCTCTGAGCGGACTTTGTAACTGTCTTCAAAGGCAGCGAGAATATATATGTATTTATAACCTAGTCCCCTTCAAGTTTCATTGATTTCGGCCCTATTCCTGTCAACGGCCATACCATGTTGAATACACCGGTTCTCGTCCGATCACCGAAGTTAAGCAACATCGGGCGTGGTCAGTACTTGGATGGGTGACCGCTTGGGAACACCACGTGCCGTTGGCTCTTCCTGTTGTCTTCTTCCTGTTGGAGATTAATTCTCTCCATCTCGAAGAATTTTGGGAAAGCTTCACCAGCGGAAAGCGAGGTGTGGGATTGGGATATTTTGTGAAAGGATAAAAAACAAATGTTTCTTCATAGGTAGATGATTCATAGCCACGAGCACAATCTGTTGTCTGTGCCACGAGCTATAACGAACGCATTAGTGGCATTGGTAAGGACAAGGTTGTTCGGGGTGAAAAAATCACAGCACAGCGGTTATACGTACTACAAGATGATAGTCACAAAAAATGTGGTTATTGTCGAAATGGGGTAAAAGTGAACATAAAATTATGGAAAATGAAAGCAAAACGTCGTGCTGCCAACGGCACGTGGTGTTCCCAAGCGGTCACCCATCCAAGTACTGACCACGCCCGATGTTGCTTAAATCCGGTGATTGGACGAGAACCGGTGTATTCAACATGGTATGGCCGTTGACAGGAATAGGGCCGTAATCAATGAAACATGAAGGGGACTAGGTTATAAATACATATATATTCTCGCTGCCTTTGAAGACAGTTACAAAGTCCGCTCAGAGAATGCGCTGGATGGATGCAATTCAATACAACGGTGTTTTGCCAAGATGTAACAGTATTATAATTCGAACATTAGCTAAATAATATCTTATTGCTAAATAAATATCATTGAACAATGGGTCAGTATCGCTCTATATATTCAATTCCAATCAGTATCGCACTTTACATTCAATTCAAGTATTAGAGATTTCAATTTACCCTCGTCAACGGCCATACCATGTTGAATACACCGGTTCTCGTCCGATCACCGAAGTTAAGTAACATCGGGCGTGGTCAGTACTTGGATGGGTGACCGCTTGGGAACACCACGTGCCGTTGGCAATCCAACCTTTTGACGTTTTGCTTTCATTATTAATTGTTATTTCAATATTATTATTTCACTTTTATTATAATGATTTATGTGAGTTGGCTTTTATCTCCTTTTGTACAGAAATACAATTTAAAAAAATGACTATAATCACGTTTTTGTATAATAACGTAACCTTTCTGTTGGAGATTAATTCTCTCCATCTCGAAGAATTTTGGGAAAGCTTCACCAGCGGAAAGCGAGGTGTGGGATTGGGATATTTTGTGAAACGATAAAAAAAAAAACGTTTCTTCATAGGTAGATGATTCATAGCCACGAGCACAATCTGTTGTCTGTGCCACGAGCTATAACGAACGCATTAGTGGCATTGGTAAGGACAAGGTTGTTCGGGGTGAAAAAATCACAGCACAGCGGTTATACGTACTACAAGATGATAGTCACAAAAATTGTGGTTATTGTCGAAATGGGGTAAAAGTGAACATAAAATTATGGAAAATGAAAGCAAAACGTCGTGCTGCCAACGGCACGTGGTGTTCCCAAGCGGTCACCCATCCAAGTACTGACCACGCCCGATGTTGCTTAACTTCGGTGATCGGACGAGAACCGGTGTATTCAACATGGTATGGCCGTTGACAGGAATAGGGCCGAAATCAATGAAACTTGAAGGGGACTAGGTTATAAATACATATATATTCTCGCTGCCTTTGAAGACAGTTACAAAGTCCGCTCAGAGAATGCGCTGGATGGATGCAATTCAACACAACGGTGTTTTGCCAAGATGTAATAGTATTATAATTTGAACATTAGCTAAATAATATCTTATTGCTAAATAAATATCATTGAACAATGGGTCAGTATCGCTCTATATATTCAATTCCAATCAGTATCGCACTTTACATTCAATTCAAGTAATAGAGATTTCATTGTTACCCTCGTCAACGGCCATACCATGTTGAATACACCGGTTCTCGTCCGATCACCGAAGTTAAGCAACATCGGGCGTGGTCAGTACTTGGATGGGTGACCGCTTGGGAACACCACGTGCCGTTGGCAATCAAACCTTTTGACGTTTTCAATAATTTTCAATTCAGTCACAAAAATTGTGGTTATTGTCGAAATGGGGTAAAAGTGAACATAAAATAATGGAAAATGAAAGCAAAACGTCGTCTTCCAACGGCACGTGGTGTTCCCAAGCGGTCACCCATCCAAGTACTGACCACGCCCGATGTTGCTTAACTTCGGTGATCGGACGAGAACCGGTGTATTCAACATGGTATGGCCGTTGACAAGAATAAGGCCGAAATCAATGAAAGTTGAAGGGTACTAGGTTATAAATACATATATATTCTCGCTGCCTTTGAAGATAGTTATGAAGTCCGTTCAGAGAATGCGCTGGATGGATGCAATTCAATACGACGGTGTTTTGCCAAGATGTAACAGTATTATACTTCGAACATTAGCTAAATAATATCTTATTGCTAAATAAATATCATTGAACAATGGGTCAGTATCGCTCTATATATTCAATTCCAATCAGTATCGCACTTTACAATCAATTCAAGTATTAGAGATTTCATTGTTACCCTCGTCAACGGCCATACCATGTTGAATACACCGGTTCTCGTCCGATCACCGAAGTTAAGCAACATCGGGCGTGGTCAGTACTTGGATGGGTGACCGCTTGGGAACACCACGTGCCGTTGGCAATCCAACCGTTTGACGTTTTGCCCTCATTATTAATTGTTATTTCAATATTATTATTTCACTTTTATTATAATGATTTATGTGAGTTGGCTTTTATCTCCTTTTGTACAGAAATACAATTTTAAAAAAAGACTATAATCACGTTTTTGTATAATAACGTAACCTTTCTGTTGGAGATTATTTCTCTCTATCTCGAAGAATTTTGGGAAAGCTTCACCAGCGGAAAGCGAGGTGTGGGATTGGGATATTCTCGAAAAGGATAAAAAAAAAAATGTTTCTTCATAGGTCTAAACTCGGTCCCTATCCAAGATACACGCCGGTAAAGAGGACTCCTCAAAGGGCGGATTAGTTCACGCTCACTGTGCAAGGTTGTAAACGTCAAGCTTGTCACCAGGAAGGATGCACAGTTTTAAAAAAAAGTGACCACCAATAATATCTATTCAAATAAGAAAAACACCCACTTGACAATAGGAAGACGGGGCTCAGGATTCTGTCCCTTTTCTAAGGGTCGACCATAATTATCTCTTGCTTCGACGGTCCATGTGGTTTGGAGCTGTCTTTACTATGTTAGAAGCTAAGTGGTTTGCCAAATAAAGGGGAAGATTGACAGCATAAGTCTTCAACAATAAGAAACAGTTCCTTTTAGTTCTCATTTTGCCGGCGTGTTTCTGAATTGGGACCGAGAATAGATAATTCATAGCCACGAGCACTATCCGTTGTCTGTGCCACGAGCTATAACGAACGCATTAGTGGCATTGGTAAGGACAAGGTTGTTCGGGGTGAAAAAATCACAGCACAGCGGTTATACGTACTACAAGATGATAGTCACAAAAATTGTGGTTATTGTCGAAATGGGAAAAAAGTGAATATAAAGCAAATGGAAAATGAAAGCAAAACGTCAAGCTGCCAACGGCACGTGGTGTTCCCAAGCGGTCACCCATCCAAGTACTGACCACGCCCGATGTTGCTTAACTTCGGTGATCGGACGAGAACCGGTGTATTCAACATGGTATGGCCGTTGACAGAAATAAGGCCGAAATCAATGAAAGTTGAAGGGTACTAGGTTATAAATACATATATATTTTCGCTGCCTTTAAAGACAGTTACAAAGTCCGCTCAGAGAATGCGCTGGATGGATGCAGTTCAATACAACGGTGTTTTGCCAAGATGTAACAGTATTATAATTCGAACATTAGCTAAATAATATCTTATTGCTAAATAAATATCATTGAACAATGGGTCAGTATCGCTCTATATATTCAATTCCAATCAGTATCGCACTTTACATTCAATTCAAGTATTAGAGATTTCATTGTTACCCTCGTCAACGGCCATACCATGTTGAATACACCGGTTCTCGTCCGCTCACCGAGGTTACTTAACATCGGGCGTGGTCAGTACTTAAATGGGTGACCGCTTGGGAACACCACGTGCCGTTGGCAATCCAACCTTTTGACGTTTTGCTTTCATTATTAATTATTATTTTAAAATTATTATTTCACTTTAATATAATGATTTATGTGAGTTGGCTTTTATCTCCTTTTGTACAGAAATACAATTTAAAAAAATGACTAAAATCACGTTTTTGTATAAAAACGTAACCTTTCTGTTGGAGATTAATTCTCTCCATCTCGAAGAATTTTGGGAAAGCTTCACCAGCGGAAAGCGTAGTGTGGGATTGGGATAATTTGTGAAAGGATAAAAAAAAATGTTTCTTCATTGGTCTAGATGATTCATAGCACTTTACAACAAGCACTTTACAAGCTTTGGGAAGCTTTCCCAAAAAAAACACACAAGGTTGTTCGGGGTGAAAAAATCACACTACAGCGGTTATACGTACTACAAGATGATAGTCACAAAAATTGTGGTTATTGTCGAAATGGGGTAAAAGTGAACATAAAATAATGGAAAATGAAAGCAAAACTTCGTGCTGCCAACGGCACGTGGTGTTCCCAAGCGGTCACCCATCCAAGTACAGACCACGCCCGATGTTGCTTAACTTTGGTGATCGGACGAGAACCGGTGTATTCAACATGATATGCCCGTTGACAGGAATAGGGCCGAAATCAATGAAACTTGAAGGGGACTAGGTTATAAATACATATATATTTTCGCTGCCTTTGAAGACAGTTACAAAGTCCGCTCAGAGAATGCGCTGGATGGATGCAATTCAATACAACGGTATTTGCCAAGATGAAACAGAATTATAATTCGAACATAAGCTAAATAATATCTTATTGCTAAATAAATATCATTAACCAATGGGTCAGTATCGCTCTATATATTCAATTCCAATCAGTATCGCACTTTACATTCAATTCAAGTATTAGAGATTTCATTGTTACCCTCATCAACGGCCTTACCATGTTGAATACACCGGTTCTCGTCCGATCACCTTTGTTAAGCAACATCGGGCGTGGTCAGTACTTGGATGGGTGACCGCTTGGGAACACTATGTGCCGTTGGCAATCCAACGTTTTGACGTTTTGCTTTCATTAGTAATTGTTATTCCAATATTATTATTTCACTTTTATTATAATGATTTATGTGAGTTGGCTTTTATCTCCTTTTGTACAGAAATACAATTTAAAAAAATGACTATAATCACGTTTTTGTATAATAACGTAACCTTTCTGTTGGAGATTATTTCTCTCCATCTCGAAGAATTTTGGGAAAGCTTCACCAGCGGAAAGCGAGGTGTGGATTGGGATATTTTGTGAAAGGATAAAAAAAAAATGTTTCTTTATAGGTCTAGATGATTCATAGCCACGAGCACTATCTGTTGTCTGTGCCACGAGCTATAACGAACGCATTAGTGGCATTGGTAAGGACAAGGTTGTTCGGGGTGAAAAAATCACAGCACAGCGGTTATACGTACTACAAGATGATAGTCACAAAAATTGTGGTTATTGTCGAAATGGGGTAAAAGTGAACATAAAACAAATGGAAAATGAAAGCAAAACGTCGTGCTGCCAACGGCACGTGGTGTTCCCAAGTGGTCACCCATCCAAGTACTGACCACGCCCGATGTTGCTTAATTTCGATGATCGGATGAGAACCGGTGTATTTAACATGATATGGCCGTTGACAGGAATATGGCCGAAATCAATGAAACTTGAAGGGGACTAGGTTAAAAATACATATATATTCTCGCTGCCTTTGAAGACAGTTACAAAGTCCGCTCAGAGAATGCGCTGGAAGGATGCAATTCAATACAACGGTGTTTTGCCAAGATGTAACAGTATTATAATTCGAACATTAGCTAAATAATATCTTATTGCTAAATAAATATCATTGAACAATGGGTCAGTATCGCTCTATATATTCAATTCCAATCAGTATCGCACTTTACATTCAATTCAAGTATTAGAGATTTCATTGTTACCCTCGTCAACGGCCATACCATGTTGAATACACCGGTTCTCGTCCGATCACCGAAATTAAGCAACATCGGGCGTGGTCAGTACTTGGATGGGTAACCGCTTGGGAACACCACGTGCCGTTGGCAATCCAACCTTTTGACGTCTTGCTTTCATTATTAATTGTTATTTCAATATTATTATTTCACTTTTATTATAATGATTTATGTGAGTTGGCTTTATCTCCTTTTGTACAGAAATACAATTTAAAAAAATGACTATAATCACGTCTTTGTATAATAACGTAACCTTTCTGTTGGAGATTATTTCTCTCCATCTCGAAGAATTTTGGGAAAGCTTCACCAGCGGAAAGCGAGGTGTGGGATTGGGATATTTTGTGAAACGATAAAAAAAAAAAACGTTTCTTCATAGGTCTAGATGATTCATAGCCACGAGCACAATCCGTTGTCTGTGCCACGAGCTATAACGAACGCATTAGTGGCATTGGTAAGGACAAGGTTGTTCGGGGTGAAAAAATCACAGCACAGCGGTTATACGTACTACAAGATGATAGTCACAAAAATTGTGGTTATTGTCGAAATGGGGTAAAAGTGAACATAAAATAATGGAAAATGAAAGCAAAACGTCGTGCTGCCAACGGCACGTGGTGTTCCCAAGCGGTCACCCATCCAAGTACTGACCACGCCCGATGTTGCTTAACTTCGGTGATCGGACGAGAACCGGTGTATTCAACATGGTATAGCCGTTGACAATTATAGGGCCGAAATCAATGAAACTTGAAGGGGACTAGGTTATAAATACATATATATTCTCGCTGCCTTTGAAGATAGTTAGAAAGTCCGCTCAGAGAATGCGCTGGATGGATGCAATTCAATACGACGGTGTTTTGCCAAGATGTAACAGTATTATAATTCGAACATTAGCTAAATAATATCTTATTGCTAAATAAATATCATTGAACAATGGGTCAGTATCGCTCTATATATTCAATTCCAATCAGTATCGCACTTTACATTCAATTCAAGTATTAGAGATTTCATTTTTACCCTCGTCAACGGCCATACCATGTTGAATACACCGGTTCTCGTCCGATCACCGAAGTTAAGCAACATCGGGCGTGGTCAGTACTTGGATGGGTGACCGCTTGGGAACACCACGTGCCGTTGGCAATCCAACCTTTTGACGTTTTGCTTTCATTATTAATTGTTATTTCAATATTATTATTTCACTTTTATTATAATGATTTATGTGAGTTGGCTTTTATCTCCTTTTGTACAGAAATACATTTTAAAAAAATGACTATAATCACGTTTTTGTATAATAACGTAACCTTTCTGTTGGAGATTAATTCTCTCCATCTCGAAGAATTTTGGGAAAGCTTCACCAGCGGAAAGCGAGGTGTGGGATTGGGATATTTTGTGAAAGGATAAAAAAAAAATGTTTCTTTATAGGTCTAGATGATTCATAGCCACGAGCACAATCCGTTGTCTGTGCCACGAGCTATAACGAACGCATTAGTGGCATTGGTAAGGACAAGGTTGTTCGGGGTGAAAAAATCACAGCACAGCGGTTATACGTACTACAAGATGATAGTCACAAAAATTGTGGTTATTGTCGAAATGGGGTAAAAGTGAACATAAAATAATGGAAAATGAAAGCAAAACGTCGTGCTTCCAACGGCACGTGGTGTTCCCAAGCGGTCACCCATCCAAGTACTGACCACGCCCGATGTTGCTTAACTTCGGTGATCGGACGAAAACCGGTGTATTCAACATGGTTTGGCCGTTGACGAGAATAAGGCCGAAATCAATGAAAGTTGAAGGGTACTAGGTTATAAATACATATATATTCTCGCTGCCTTTGAAGATAGTTAGAAATTCCGCTCAGAGAATGCGCTGGATGGATGCAATTCAATACGACGGTGTTTTGCCAAGATGTAACAGTATTATACTTCGAACATTAGCTAAATAATATCTTATTGCTAAATAAATATCATTGAACAATGGGTCAGTATCGCTCTATATATTCAATTCCAATCAGTATCGCACTTTACATTCAATTCAAGTATTAGAGATTTCATTTTTACCCTCGTCAACGGCCATACCATGTTGAATACACCGGTTCTCGTCCGATCACCGAAGTTAAGCAACATCGGGCGTGGTCAGTACTTGGATGGGTGACCGCTTGGGAACACCACGTGCCGTTGGCAATCCAACCGTTTGACGTTTTGCCCTCATTATTAATTGTTATTTCAATATTATTATTTCACTATTATTATAATGATTTATGTGAGTTGGCTTTTATCTCCTTTTGTACAGAAATACAATTTAAAAAAATGACTATAATCACGTTTTTGTATAATAACGTAACCTTTCTGTTGGAGATTATTTCTCTCCATCTCGAAGAATTTTGGGAAAGCTTCACCAGCGGAAAGCGAGGTGTGGGATTGGGATATTCTCTGAAAGGATAAAAAAAAATGTTTCTTCATAGGTCTAAACTCGGTCCCTATCCAAGATACACGCCGGTAAAGAGGACTCCTCAAAGGGCGGATTATTTCACGCTCACTGTGCAAGGTTGTAAACGTCAAGCTTGTCACCAGGAAGGATGCACAGTTTTAAAAAAAAGTGACCACCAATAATATCTATTCAAATAAGAAAAACACCCACTTGACAATAGGAAGACGGGGCTCAGGATTCTGTCCCTTTTCTAAGGGTCGACCATAATTATCTCTTGCTTCGACGGTCCATGTGGTTTGGAGCTGTCTTTACTATGTTAGAAGCTAAGTGGTTTGCCAAATAAAGGGGATGATTGACAGCATAAGTCTTCAACAATAAGAAACAGTTCCTTTTAGTTCTCATTTTGCCGGCCTGTATCTTGAATTGGGACCGAGAATAGATAATTCATAGCCACGAGCACTATCCGTTGTCTGTGCCACGAGCTATAACGAACGCATTAGTGGCATTGGTAAGGACAAGGTTGTTCGGGGTGAAAAAATCACAGCACAGCGGTTATACGTACTACAAGATGATAGTCACAAAAATTGTGGTTATTGTCGAAATGGGGTAAAAGTGAACATAAAATTATGGAAAATGAAAGCAAAACGTCGTGCTGCCAACGGCACGTGGTGTTCCGAAGCGGTCACCCATCCAAGTACTGACCACGCCCGATGTTGCTTAACTTCGGTGATCGGACGAGAACCGGTGTATTCAACATGGCATGGCCGTTGACAGGAATAGGGCCGAAATCAATGAAACTTGAAGGGGACTAGGTTATAAATACATATCTATTCTCGCTGCCTTTGAAGACAGTTACAAAGTCCGCTCAGAGAATGCGCTGGATGGATGCAATTCAATACAACGGTGTTTTGCCAAGATGTAACAGTATTATAATTCGAACATTAGCTAAATAATATCTTATTGCTAAATAAATATCATTGAACAATGGGTCAGTATCGCTCTATATATTCAATTCCAATCAGTATCGCACTTTACATTCAATTCAAGTATTAGAGATTTCATTGTTACCCTCGTCAACGGCCATACCATGTTGAATACACCGGTTCTCGTCCGATCATCGAAGTTAAGCAACATCGGGCGTTGTCAGTACTTGGATGGGTGACCGCCTGGAAACACCACGTGCCGTTGGCAATCCAACCACTTGACGTTTTGCTTTCATTAATAATTGTTATTTTAATATTATTATTTCACTTTTATTATAATGATTTATGTGAGTTGGCTTTTATCTCCTTTTGTACAGAAATACAATTTAAAAAAATGACGATAATCACGTTTTTGTATAATAACGTAACCTTTCTGTTGGAGATTATTTCTCTCCATCTCGAAGAATTTTGGGAAAGCTTCACCAGCGGAAAGCGAGGTGTGGGATTGGGATATTTTGTGAAAGGATAAAAAAAATGTTTCTTCATAGGTCTAGATGATTCATAGCCACGAGCACAATCCGTTGTCTGTGCCACGAGCTATAACGAATGCATTAGTGGCATTGGTAAGGACAAGGTTGTTCGGGGTGAAAAAATCACAAAACAGCGGTTATATGTACAACAAGATGATGGTCACAAAAATTGTGGTTATTGTCGAAATGGGGTAAAAGTGAACATAAAATAATGGAAAATGAAAGCAAAACGTCGTGCGGCCAACGGCACGTGGTGTTCCCAAGCGGTCACCCATCCAAGTACTGCCCCGCCCGATGTTGCTTAACTTCGGTGATCGGACGAGAACCGGTGTATTCAACATGGTATGGCCATTGACAGGAATACGGCCGAAATCAATGAAACTTGAAGAGGACTAGGTTAAAAATACATATATATTCTCGCTGCCTTTGAAGACAGTTACAAAGTCCGCTCAGAGAATGCGCTGGATGGATGCAATTCAATACAACGGTATTTGCCAAGATGAAACAGAATTATAATTCGAACATAAGCTAAATAATATCTTATTGCTAAATAAATATCATTAACCAATGGGTCAGTATCGCTCTATATATTCAATTCCAATCAGTATCGCACTTTACATTCAATTCAAGTATTAGAGATTTCATTGTTACCCTCATCAACGGCCTTACCATGTTGAGTACACCGGTTCTCGTCCGATCACCTTTGTTAAGCAACATCGGGCGTGGTCAGTACTTGGATGGGTGACCGCTTGGGAACACTATGTGCCGTTGGCAATCCAACGTTTTGACGTTTTGCTTTCATAAGTAATTGTTATTTCAATATTATTATTTCACTTTTATTATAATGATTTATGTGAGTTGGCTTTTATCTCCTTTTGTACAGAAATACAATTTAAAAAAATGACTATAATCACGTTTTTGTATAATAACGTAACCTTTCTGTTGTAGATTATTTCTCTCCATCTCGAAGAATTTTGGGAAAGCTTCACCAGCGGAAAGCGAGGTGTGGATTGGGATATTTTGTGAAAGGATAAAAAAAAAATGTTTCTTTATAGGTCTAGATGATTCATAGCCACGAGCACTATCTGTTGTCTGTGCCACGAGCTATAACGAACGCATTAGTGGCATTGGTAAGGACAAGGTTGTTCGGGGTGAAAAAATCACAGCACAGCGGTTATACGTACTACAAGATGATAGTCACAAAAATTGTGGTTATTGTCGAAATGGGGTAAAAGTGAACATAAAACAAATGGAAAATGAAAGCAAAACGTCGTGCTGCCAACGGCACGTGGTGTTCCCAAGTGGTCACCCATCCAAGTACTGACCACGCCCGATGTTGCTTAATTTCGATGATCGGATGAGAACCGGTGTATTTAACATGATATGGCCGTTGACAGGAATATGGCCGAAATCAATGAAACTTGAAGGGGACTTGGTTAAAAATACATATATATTCTCGCTGCCTTTGAAGACAGTTACAAAGTCCGCTCAGAGAATGCGCTGGAAGGATGCAATTCAATACAACGGTGTTTTGCCAAGATGTAACAGTATTATAATTCGAACATTAGCTAAATAATATCTTATTGCTAAATAAATATCATTGAACAATGGGTCAGTATCGCTCTATATATTCAATTCCAATCAGTATCGCACTTTACATTCAATTCAAGTATTAGAGATTTCATTGTTACCCTCGTCAACGGCCATACCATGTTGAATACACCGGTTCTCGTCCGATTATCGAAGTTAAGCAACATCGGGCGTTATCAGTACTTGGATGGGTGACCGCCTGGGAACACCACGTGCCGTTGGCAATCCAACCACTTGACGTTTTGCTTTCATTAATAATTGTTATTTTAATATTATTATTTCACTTTTATTATAATGATTTATGTGAGTTGGCTTTTATCTCCTTTTGTACAGAAACACAATTTAAAAAAATGACTATAATCACGTTTTTGTATAATAACGTAACCTTTCTGTTGGAGATTATTTCTCTCCATCTCGAACAATTTTGGGAAAGCTTCACCAGCGGAAAGCGAGGTGTGGGATTGGGATATTTTGTGAAAGGATAAAAAAAATGTTTCTTCATAGGTCTAGATGATTCATAGCCACGAGCACAATCCGTTGTCTGTGCCACGAGCTATAACGAATGCATTAGTGGCATTGGTAAGGACAAGGTTGTTCGGGGTGAAAAATTCACAAAACAGCGGTTATACGTACTACAAGATGATAGTCACAAAAATTGTGGTTATTGTCGAAATGGGGTAAAAGTGAACATAAAATTATGGAAAATGAAAGCAAAACGTCGTGCTGCCAACGGCACGTGGTGTTCCCAAGCGGTCACCCATCCAAGTACTGACCACGCCCGATGTAACTTAACTTCGGTGATCGGACGAGAACCGGTGTATTCAACATGGTATGGCCGTTGACAGGAATAGGGCCGAAATCAATGAAACTTGAAGGGGACTAGGTTATAAATACATATATATTCTTGCTGCCTTTGAAGACAGTTACAAAGTCCGCTCAGAGAATGCGCTGGATGGATGCAATTTAATACAACGGTGTTTTGCCAAGATGTAACAGTATTATAATTCGAACATTAGCTAAATAATATCTTATTGCTAAATAAATATCATTGAACAATGGGTCAGTATCGCTCTATATATTCAATTCCAATCAGTATCGCACTTTACATTCAATTCAAGTATTAGAGATTTCGTTTTTACCCTCGTCAACGGCCATACCATGTTGAATACACCGGTTCTCGTCCGATCACCGAAATTAAGCAACATCGGGCGTGGTCAGTACTTGGATGGGTGACCGCTTGGGAACACCACGTGCCGTTGGCAATCCAACCTTTTGACGTCTTGCTTTCATTATTAATTGTTATTTCAATATTATTATTTCACTTTTATTATAATGATTTATGTGAGTTGGCTTTATCTCCTTTTGTACAGAAATACAATTTAAAAAAATGACTATAATCACGTCTTTGTATAATAACGTAACCTTTCTGTTGGAGATTATTTCTCTCCATCTCGAAGAATTTTGGGAAAGCTTCACCAGCGGAAAGCGAGGTGTGGGATTGGGATATTTTGTGAAACGATAAAAAAAAAAAACGTTTCTTCATAGGTCTAGATGATTCATAGCCACGAGCACAATCCGTTGTCTGTGCCACGAGCTATAACGAACGCATTAGTGGCATTGGTAAGGACAAGGTTGTTCGGGGTGAAAAAATCACAGCACAGCGGTTATACGTACTACAAGATGATAGTCACAAAAATTGTGGTTATTGTCGAAATGGGGTAAAAGTGAACATAAAATAATGGAAAATGAAAGCAAAACGTCGTGCTGCCAACGGCACGTGGTGTTCCCAAGCGGTCACCCATCCAAGTACTGACCACGCCCGATGTTGCTTAACTTCGGTGATCGGACGAGAACCGGTGTATTCAACATGGTATAGCCGTTGACAATTATAGGGCCGAAATCAATGAAACTTGAAGGGGACTAGGTTATAAATACATATATATTCTCGCTGCCTTTGAAGATAGTTAGAAAGTCCGCTCAGAGAATGCGCTGGATGGATGCAATTCAATACGACGGTGTTTTGCCAAGATGTAACAGTATTATAATTCGAACATTAGCTAAATAATATCTTATTGCTAAATAAATATCATTGAACAATGGGTCAGTATCGCTCTATATATTCAATTCCAATCAGTATCGCACTTTACATTCAATTCAAGTATTAGAGATTTCATTTTTACCCTCGTCAACGGCCATACCATGTTGAATACACCGGTTCTCGTCCGATCACCGAAGTTAAGCAACATCGGGCGTGGTCAGTACTTGGATGGGTGACCGCTTGGGAACACCACGTGCCGTTGGCAATCCAACCTTTTGACGTTTTGCTTTCATTATTAATTGTTATTTCAATATTATTATTTCACTTTTATTATAATGATTTATGTGAGTTGGCTTTTATCTCCTTTTGTACAGAAATACATTTTAAAAAAATGACTATAATCACGTTTTTGTATAATAACGTAACCTTTCTGTTGGAGATTAATTCTCTCCATCTCGAAGAATTTTGGGAAAGCTTCACCAGCGGAAAGCGAGGTGTGGGATTGGGATATTTTGTGAAAGGATAAAAAAAAATGTTTCTTTATAGGTCTAGATGATTCATAGCCACGAGCACAATCCGTTGTCTGTGCCACGAGCTATAACGAACGCATTAGTGGCATTGGTAAGGACAAGGTTGTTCGGGGTGAAAAAATCACAGCACAGCGGTTATACGTACTACAAGATGATAGTCACAAAAATTGTGGTTATTGTCGAAATGGGGTAAAAGTGAACATAAAATAATGGAAAATGAAAGCAAAACGTCGTGCTTCCAACGGCACGTGGTGTTCCCAAGCGGTCACCCATCCAAGTACTGACCACGCCCGATGTTGCTTAACTTCGGTGATCGGACGAAAACCGGTGTATTCAACATGGTTTGGCCGTTGACGAGAATAAGGCCGAAATCAATGAAAGTTGAAGGGTACTAGGTTATAAATACATATATATTCTCGCTGCCTTTGAAGATAGTTAGAAATTCCGCTCAGAGAATGCGCTGGATGGATGCAATTCAATACGACGGTGTTTTGCCAAGATGTAACAGTATTATACTTCGAACATTAGCTAAATAATATCTTATTGCTAAATAAATATCATTGAACAATGGGTCAGTATCGCTCTATATATTCAATTCCAATCAGTATCGCACTTTACATTCAATTCAAGTATTAGAGATTTCATTTTTACCCTCGTCAACGGCCATACCATGTTGAATACACCGGTTCTCGTCCGATCACCGAAGTTAAGCAACATCGGGCGTGGTCAGTACTTGGATGGGTGACCGCTTGGGAGCACCACGTGCCGTTGGCAATCCAACCGTTTGACGTTTTGCCCTCATTATTAATTGTTATTTCAATATTATTATTTCACTATTATTATAATGATTTATGTGAGTTGGCTTTTATCTCCTTTTGTACAGAAATACAATTTAAAAAAATGACTATAATCACGTTTTTGTATAATAACGTAACCTTTCTGTTGGAGATTATTTCTCTCCATCTCGAAGAATTTTGGGAAAGCTTCACCAGCGGAAAGCGAGGTGTGGGATTGGGATATTCTCTGAAAGGATAAAAAAAAATGTTTCTTCATAGGTCTAAACTCGGTCCCTATCCAAGATACACGCCGGTAAAGAGGACTCCTCAAAGGGCGGATTATTTCACGCTCACTGTGCAAGGTTGTAAACGTCAAGCTTGTCACCAGGAAGGATGCACAGTTTTAAAAAAAAGTGACCACCAATAATATCTATTCAAATAAGAAAAACACCCACTTGACAATAGGAAGACGGGGCTCAGGATTCTGTCCCTTTTCTAAGGGTCGACCATAATTATCTCTTGCTTCGACGGTCCATGTGGTTTGGAGCTGTCTTTACTATGTTAGAAGCTAAGTGGTTTGCCAAATAAAGGGGATGATTGACAGCATAAGTCTTCAACAATAAGAAACAGTTCCTTTTAGTTCTCATTTTGCCGGCCTGTATCTTGAATTGGGACCGAGAATAGATAATTCATAGCCACGAGCACTATCCGTTGTCTGTGCCACGAGCTATAACGAAACGCATTAGTGGCATTGGTAAGGACAAGTTGTTCGGGGTGAAAAAATCACAGCACAGCGGTTATACGTACTACAAGATGATAGTCACAAAAATTGTGGTTATTGTCGAAATGGGGTAAAAGTGAACATAAATTATGGAAAATGAAAGCAAAACGTCGTGCTGCCAACGGCACGTGGGTGTTCCGAAGCGGTCACCCATCCAAGTACTGACCACGCCCGATGTTGCTTAACTTCGGTGATCGGACGAGAACCGGTGTATTCAACATGGCATGGCCGTTGACAGGAATAGGGCCGAAATCAATGAAACTTGAAGGGGACTAGGTTATAAATACATATCTATTCTCGCTGCCTTTGAAGACAGTTACAAAGTCCGCTCAGAGAATGCGCTGGATGGATGCAATTCAATACAACGGTGTTTTGCCAAGATGTAACAGTATTATAATTCGAACATTAGCTAAATAATATCTTATTGCTAAATAAATATCATTGAACAATGGGTCAGTATCGCTCTATATATTCAATTCCAATCAGTATCGCACTTTACATTCAATTCAAGTATTAGAGATTTCATTGTTACCCTCGTCAACGGCCATACCATGTTGAATACACCGGTTCTCGTCCGATCATCGAAGTTAAGCAACATCGGGCGTTGTCAGTACTTGGATGGGTGACCGCCTGGAAACACCACGTGCCGTTGGCAATCCAACCACTTGACGTTTTGCTTTCATTAATAATTGTTATTTTAATATTATTATTTCACTTTTATTATAATGATTTATGTGAGTTGGCTTTTATCTCCTTTTGTACAGAAATACAATTTAAAAAAATGACGATAATCACGTTTTTGTATAATAACGTAACCTTTCTGTTGGAGATTATTTCTCTCCATCTCGAAGAATTTTGGGAAAGCTTCACCAGCGGAAAGCGAGGTGTGGGATTGGGATATTTTGTGAAAGGATAAAAAAAATGTTTCTTCATAGGTCTAGATGATTCATAGCCACGAGCACAATCCGTTGTCTGTGCCACGAGCTATAACGAATGCATTAGTGGCATTGGTAAGGACAAGGTTGTTCGGGGTGAAAAAATCACAAAACAGCGGTTATATGTACTACAAGATGATGGTCACAAAAATTGTGGTTATTGTCGAAATGGGGTAAAAGTGAACATAAAATAATGGAAAATTAAAGCAAAACGTCGTGCGGCCAACGGCACGTGGTGTTCCCAAGCGGTCACCCATCCAAGTACTGCCCCGCCCGATGTTGCTTAACTTCGGTGATCGGACGAGAACCGGTGTATTCAACATGGTATGGCCATTGACAGGAATACGGCCGAAATCAATGAAACTTGAAGAGGACTAGGTTATAAATACATATTCTCGCTGCCTTTGGAGACAGTAACAAAGTCCGCTCAGAGAATGCGCTGGATGGATGCAATTCAATACAACGGTGTTTTGCCAAGATGTAACAGTATTATAATTCGAACATTAGCTAAATAATATCTTATTGCTAAATAAATATCATTGAACAATGGGTCAGTATCGCTCTATATTCAATTCCAATCAGTATCGCACTTTACATTCAATTTAAGTATTAGAGATTTCGTTGTTACCCTCGTCAACGGCCATACCATGTTGAATACACCGGTTCTCGTCCGATCACCGAAGTTAAGCAACATCGGGCGTGGTCAGTACTTGGATGGGTGACCGCTCGGGAACACCACGTGCCGTTGGCAATCCAACCTTTTGACGTTTTGCTTTCATTATTATTGTTATTTCAATATTATTATTTCACTTTTATTATAATGATTTATGTGAGTTGGCTTTTATCTCCTTTTGTACAGAAATACAATTTAAAAAAATGACTAAAATCACGTTTTTGTATAAAAACGTAACCTTTCTGTTGGAGATTAATTCTCTCCATCTCGAAGAATTTTGGGAAAGCTTCACCAGCGGAAAGCGTAGTGTGGGATTGGGATAATTTGTGAAAGGATAAAAAAAAATGTTTCTTCATTGGTCTAGATGATTCATAGCACTTTACAACAAGCACTTTACAAGCTTTGGGAAGCTTTCCCAAAAAAAACACACAAGGTTGTTCGGGGTGAAAAAATCACACTACAGCGGTTATACGTACTACAAGATGATAGTCACAAAAATTGTGGTTATTGTCGAAATGGGGTAAAAGTGAACATAAAATAATGGAAAATGAAAGCAAAACTTCGTGCTGCCAACGGCACGTGGTGTTCCCAAGCGGTCACCCATCCAAGTACAGACCACGCCCGATGTTGCTTAACTTTGGTGATCGGACGAGAACCGGTGTATTCAACATGATATGCCCGTTGACAGGAATAGGGCCGAAATCAATGAAACTTGAAGGGGACTAGGTTATAAATACATATATATTTTCGCTGCCTTTGAAGACAGTTACAAAGTCCGCTCAGAGAATGCGCTGGATGGATGCAATTCAATACAACGGTATTTGCCAAGATGAAACAGAATTATAATTCGAACATAAGCTAAATAATATCTTATTGCTAAATAAATATCATTAACCAATGGGTCAGTATCGCTCTATATATTCAATTCCAATCAGTATCGCACTTTACATTCAATTCAAGTATTAGAGATTTCATTGTTACCCTCATCAACGGCCTTACCATGTTGAATACACCAGTTCTCGTCCGATCACCTTTGTTAAGCAACATCGGGCGGTGTCAGTACTTGGATGGGTGACCGCTTGGGAACACTATGTGCCGTTGGCAATCCAACGTTTTGACGTTTTGCTTTCATTAGTAATTGTTATTTCAATATTTTTATTTCACTTTTATTATAATGATTTATGTGAGTTGGCTTTTATCTCCTTTTGTACAGAAATACAATTTAAAAAAATGACTATAATCACGTTTTTGTATAATAACGTAACCTTTCTGTTGGAGATTATTTCTCTTTATCTCGAAGAATTTTGGGAAAGCTTCACCAGCGGAAAGCGAGGTGAGGATTGGGATATTTTGTGAAAGGATAAAAAAAAAATGTTTCTTTATAGGTCTAGATGATTCATAGCCACGAGCACTATCTGTTGTCTGTGCCACGAGCTATAACGAACGCATTAGTGGCATTGGTAAGGACAAGGTTGTTCGGGGTGAAAAAATCACAGCACAGCGGTTATACGTACTACAAGATGATAGTCACAAAAATTGTGGTTATTGTCGAAATGGGGTAAAAGTGAACATAAAACAAATGGAAAATGAAAGCAAAACGTCGTGCTGCCAACGGCACGTGGTGTTCCCAAGTGGTCACCCATCCAAGTACTGACCACGCCCGATGTTGCTTAATTTCGATGATCGGATGAGAACCGGTGTATTTAACATGATATGGCCGTTGACAGGAATATGGCCGAAATCAATGAAACTTGAAGGGGACTAGGTTAAAAATACATATATATTCTCGCTGCCTTTGAAGACAGTTACAAAGTCCGCTCAGAGAATGCGCTGGAAGGATGCAATTCAATACAACGGTGTTTTGCCAAGATGTAACAGTATTATAATTCGAACATTAGCTAAATAATATCTTATTGCTAAATAAATATCATTGAACAATGGGTCAGTATCGCTCTATATATTCAATTCCAATCAGTATCGCACTTTACATTCAATTCAAGTATTAGAGATTTCATTGTTACCCTCGTCAACGGCCATACCATGTTGAATACACCGGTTCTCGTCCGATTATCGAAGTTAAGCAACATCGGGCGTTATCAGTACTTGGATGGGTGACCGCCTGGGAACACCACGTGCCGTTGGCAATCCAACCACTTGACGTTTTGCTTTCATTAATAATTGTTATTTTAATATTATTATTTCACTTTTATTATAATGATTTATGTGAGTTGGCTTTTATCTCCTTTTGTACAGAAACACAATTTAAAAAAATGACTATAATCACGTTTTTGTATAATAACGTAACCTTTCTGTTGGAGATTATTTCTCTCCATCTCGAACAATTCTGGGAAAGCTTCACCAGCGGAAAGCGAGGTGTGGGATTGGGATATTTTGTGAAAGGATAAAAAAAATGTTTCTTCATAGGTCTAGATGATTCATAGCCACGAGCACAATCCGTTGTCTGTGCCACGAGCTATAACGAATGCATTAGTGGCATTGGTAAGGACAAGGTTGTTCGGGGTGAAAAATTCACAAAACAGCGGTTATACGTACTACAAGATGATAGTCACAAAAATTGTGGTTATTGTCGAAATGGGGTAAAAGTGAACATAAAATTATGGAAAATGAAAGCAAAACGTCGTGCTGCCAACGGCACGTGGTGTTCCCAAGCGGTCACCCATCCAAGTACTGACCACGCCCGATGTAACTTAACTTCGGTGATCGGACGAGAACCGGTGTATTCAACATGGTATGGCCGTTGACAGGAATAGGGCCGAAATCAATGAAACTTGAAGGGGACTAGGTTATAAATACATATATATTCTTGCTGCCTTTGAAGACAGTTACAAAGTCCGCTCAGAGAATGCGCTGGATGGATGCAATTTAATACAACGGTGTTTTGCCAAGATGTAACAGTATTATAATTCGAACATTAGCTAAATAATATCTTATTGCTAAATAAATATCATTGAACAATGGGTCAGTATCGCTCTATATATTCAATTCCAATCAGTATCGCACTTTACATTCAATTCAAGTATTAGAGATTTCGTTTTTACCCTCGTCAACGGCCATACCATGTTGAATACACCGGTTCTCGTCCGATCACCGAAATTAAGCAACATCGGGCGTGGTCAGTACTTGGATGGGTGACCGCTTGGGAACACCACGTGCCGTTGGCAATCCAACCTTTTGACGTCTTGCTTACATTATTAATTGTTATTTCAATATTATTATTTCACTTTTATTATAATGATTTATGTGAGTTGGCTTTATCTCCTTTTGTACAGAAATACAATTTAAAAAAATGACTATAATCACGTCTTTGTATAATAACGTAACCTTTCTGTTGGAGATTATTTCTCTCCATCTCGAAGAATTTTGGGAAAGCTTCACCAGCGGAAAGCGAGGTGTGGGATTGGGATATTTTGTGAAACGATAAAAAAAAAAAACGTTTCTTCATAGGTCTAGATGATTCATAGCCACGAGCACAATCCGTTGTCTGTGCCACGAGCTATAACGAACGCATTAGTGGCATTGGTAAGGACAAGGTTGTTCGGGGTGAAAAAATCACAGCACAGCGGTTATACGTACTACAAGATGATAGTCACAAAAATTGTGGTTATTGTCGAAATGGGGTAAAAGTGAACATAAAATAATGGAAAATGAAAGCAAAACGTCGTGCTGCCAACGGCACGTGGTGTTCCCAAGCGGTCACCCATCCAAGTACTGACCACGCCCGATGTTGCTTAACTTCGGTGATCGGACGAGAACCGGTGTATTCAACATGGTATAGCCGTTGACAATTATAGGGCCGAAATCAATGAAACTTGAAGGGGACAAGGTTATAAATACATATATATTCTCGCTGCCTTTGAAGATAGTTAGAAAGTCCGCTCAGAGAATGCGCTGGATGGATGCAATTCAATACGACGGTGTTTTGCCAAGATGTAACAGTATTATAATTCGAACATTAGCTAAATAATATCTTATTGCTAAATAAATATCATTGAACAATGGGTCAGTATCGCTCTATATATTCAATTCCAATCAGTATCGCACTTTACATTCAATTCAAGTATTAGAGATTTCATTTTTACCCTCGTCAACGGCCATACCATGTTGAATACACCGGTTCTCGTCCGATCACCGAAGTTAAGCAACATCGGGCGTGGTCAGTACTTGGATGGGTGACCGCTTGGGAACACCACGTGCCGTTGGCAATCCAACCTTTTGACGTTTTGCTTTCATTATTAATTGTTATTTCAATATTATTATTTCACTTTTATTATAATGATTTATGTGAGTTGGCTTTTATCTCCTTTTGTACAGAAATACATTTTAAAAAAATGACTATAATCACGTTTTTGTATAATAACGTAACCTTTCTGTTGGAGATTAATTCTCTCCATCTCGAAGAATTTTGGGAAAGCTTCACCAGCGGAAAGCGAGGTGTGGGATTGGGATATTTTGTGAAAGGATAAAAAAAAAATGTTTCTTTATAGGTCTAGATGATTCATAGCCACGAGCACAATCCGTTGTCTGTGCCACGAGCTATAACGAACGCATTAGTGGCATTGGTAAGGACAAGGTTGTTCGGGGTGAAAAAATCACAGCACAGCGGTTATACGTACTACAAGATGATAGTCACAAAAATTGTGGTTATTGTCGAAATGGGGTAAAAGTGAACATAAAATAATGGAAAATGAAAGCAAAACGTCGTGCTTCCAACGGCACGTGGTGTTCCCAAGCGGTCACCCATCCAAGTACTGACCACGCCCGATGTTGCTTAACTTCGGTGATCGGACGAAAACCGGTGTATTCAACATGGTTTGGCCGTTGACGAGAATAAGGCCGAAATCAATGAAAGTTGAAGGGTACTAGGTTATAAATACATATATATTCTCGCTGCCTTTGAAGATAGTTAGAAATTCCGCTCAGAGAATGCGCTGGATGGATGCAATTCAATACGACGGTGTTTTGCCAAGATGTAACAGTATTATACTTCGAACATTAGCTAAATAATATCTTATTGCTAAATAAATATCATTGAACAATGGGTCAGTATCGCTCTATATATTCAATTCCAATCAGTATCGCACTTTACATTCAATTCAAGTATTAGAGATTTCATTTTTACCCTCGTCAACGGCCATACCATGTTGAATACACCGGTTCTCGTCCGATCACCGAAGTTAAGCAACATCGGGCGTGGTCAGTACTTGGATGGGTGACCGCTTGGGAACACCACGTGCCGTTGGCAATCCAACCGTTTGACGTTTTGCCCTCATTATTAATTGTTATTTCAATATTATTATTTCACTATTATTATAATGATTTATGTGAGTTGGCTTTTATCTCCTTTTGTACAGAAATACAATTTTAAAAAATGACTATAATCACGTTTTTGTATAATAACGTAACCTTTCTGTTGGAGATTATTTCTCTCCATCTCGAAGAATTTTGGGAAAGCTTCACCAGCGGAAAGCGAGGTGTGGGATTGGGATATTCTCTGAAAGGATAAAAAAAAATGTTTCTTCATAGGTCTAAACTCGGTCTCTATCCAAGATACACGCCGGTAAAGAGGACTCCTCAAAGGGCGGATTATTTCACGCTCACTGTGCAAGGTTGTAAACGTCAAGCTTGTCACCAGGAAGGATGCACAGTTTTAAAAAAAAGTGACCACCAATAATATCTATTCAAATAAGAAAAACACCCACTTGACAATAGGAAGACGGGGCTCAGGATTCTGTCCCTTTTCTAAGGGTCGACCATAATTATCTCTTGCTTCGACGGTCCATGTGGTTTGGAGCTGTCTTTACTATGTTAGAAGCTAAGTGGTTTGCCAAATAAAGGGGATGATTGACAGCATAAGTCTTCAACAATAAGAAACAGTTCCTTTTAGTTCTCATTTTGCCGGCCTGTATCTTGAATTGGGACCGAGAATAGATAATTCATAGCCACGAGCACTATCCGTTGTCTGTGCCACGAGCTATAACGAACGCATTAGTGGCATTGGTAAGGACAAGGTTGTTCGGGGTGAAAAAATCACAGCACAGCGGTTATACGTACTACAAGATGATAGTCACAAAAATTGTGGTTATTGTCGAAATGGGGTAAAAGTGAACATAAAATTATGGAAAATGAAAGCAAAACGTCGTGCTGCCAACGGCACGTGGTGTTCCGAAGCGGTCACCCATCCAAGTACTGACCACGCCCGATGTTGCTTAACTTCGGTGATCGGACGAGAACCGGTGTATTCAACATGGCATGGCCGTTGACAGGAATAGGGCCGAAATCAATGAAACTTGAAGGGGACTAGGTTATAAATACATATCTATTCTCGCTGCCTTTGAAGACAGTTACAAAGTCCGCTCAGAGAATGCGCTGGATGGATGCAATTCAATACAACGGTGTTTTGCCAAGATGTAACAGTATTATAATTCGAACATTAGCTAAATAATATCTTATTGCTAAATAAATATCATTGAACAATGGGTCAGTATCGCTCTATATATTCAATTCCAATCAGTATCGCACTTTACATTCAATTCAAGTATTAGAGATTTCATTGTTACCCTCGTCAACGGCCATACCATGTTGAATACACCGGTTCTCGTCCGATCATCGAAGTTAAGCAACATCGGGCGTTGTCAGTACTTGGATGGGTGACCGCCTGGAAACACCACGTGCCGTTGGCAATCCAACCACTTGACGTTTTGCTTTCATTAATAATTGTTATTTTAATATTATTATTTCACTTTTATTATAATGATTTATGTGAGTTGGCTTTTATCTCCTTTTGTACAGAAATACAATTTAAAAAAATGACGATAATCACGTTTTTGTATAATAACGTAACCTTTCTGTTGGAGATTATTTCTCTCCATCTCGAAGAATTTTGGGAAAGCTTCACCAGCGGAAAGCGAGGTGTGGGATTGGGATATTTTGTGAAAGGATAAAAAAAATGTTTCTTCATAGGTCTAGATGATTCATAGCCACGAGCACAATCCGTTGTCTGTGCCACGAGCTATAACGAATGCATTAGTGGCATTGGTAAGGACAAGGTTGTTCGGGGTGAAAAAATCACAAAACAGCGGTTATATGTACTACAAGATGATGGTCACAAAAATTGTGGTTATTGTCGAAATGGGGTAAAAGTGAACATAAAATAATGGAAAATGAAAGCAAAACGTCGTGCGGCCAACGGCACGTGGTGTACCCAAGCGGTCACCCATCCAAGTACTGCCCCGCCCGATGTTGCTTAACTTCGGTGATCGGACGAGAACCGGTGTATTCAACATGGTATGGCCATTGACAGGAATACGGCCGAAATCAATGAAACTTGAAGAGGACTAGGTTATAAATACATATTCTCGCTGCCTTTGGAGACAGTAACAAAGTCCGCTCAGAGAATGCGCTGGATGGATGCAATTCAATACAATGGTGTTTTGCCAAGATGTAACAGTATTATAATTCGAACATTAGCTAAATAATATCTTATTGCTAAATAAATATCATTGAACAATGGGTCAGTATCGCTCTATATTCAATTCCAATCAGTATCGCACTTTACATTCAATTTAAGTATTAGAGATTTCGTTGTTACCCTCGTCAACGGCCATACCATGTTGAATACACCGGTTCTCGTCCGATCACCGAAGTTAAGCAACATCGGGCGTGGTCAGTACTTGGATGGGTGACCGCTCGGGAACACCACGTGCCGTTGGCAATCCAACCTTTTGACGTTTTGCTTTCATTATTATTGTTATTTCAATATTATTATTTCACTTTTATTATAATGATTTATGTGAGTTGGCTTTTATCTCCTTTTGTACAGAAATACAATTTAAAAAAATGACTATAATCACGTTTTTGTATAATAACGTAACCTTTCTGTTGGAGATTATTTCTCTCCATCTCGAACAATTTTGGGAAAGCTTCACCAGCGGAAAGCGAGGTGTGGGATTGAGATATTTTGTGAAAGGATAAAAAAAATGTTTCTTCATAGGTAGATGATTCATAGCCACGAGCACAATCCGTTGTCTGTGCCACGAGCTATAACGAACGCATTAGTGGCATTGGTAAGGACAAGGTTGTTCGGGGTGAAAAAATCACAGCACAGCGGTTATACGTACTACAAGATGATAGTCACAAAAATTGTGGTTATTGTCGAAATGGGGTAAAAGTGAACATAAAATAATGGAAAATGAAAGCAAAAAATCGTGCTGCCAACGGCACGCGGTGGTCCCAAGCGGTCACCCATCCAAGTACTGATCACGCCCGATGTTGCTTAACTTCGGTGATCGGACGAGAACCGGTGTATTCAACATGGTATGGCCGTTGACAGGAATTACAACGGTGTTTTGCCAAGATGTAATCGTATTGTAATTCGAACATTAGCTAAATAATATCTTGTTGCTAAATAAATATCATTGAACAATGGGTCAGTATCGCTCTATATATTCAATTCCAATCAGTATCGCACTTTACATTCAATTCAAGTATTAGAGATTTCATGTTTACCCTCGTCAACGGCCATACCATGTTGAATACACCGGTTCTTGTCCGATCCACGAAGTTAAGCAACATCGGGCGTGGTCAGTATTTGGATGGGTGACCGCTTGGGAACACCACGTGTCGTTGGCATACGAACCTTTTGACGTTTCGCTTCCATTTTCAATGATTTATGTGAGTTGACTTCTAGTATAGGCAATTAAAACCGAAATTCGGTTCGAGACGGAAATAATTATTAGAAAGGGGATTTCTTTCAAAATAGGTTCCTTGGGGTTCCCTTTACATCTCCAGAAAAATTATCAAAAATCCTACGTGGGCAACACCCTTAAATTCTGAAAAATCCCCCCCATGTTCCAGTTTAAAAAAAAAATGCCATTACTTAGGAACTGTCTGTTACAAAAAGATGTAGTTTACACTTAAATGCGTGTGGTGACGCCTACCTGCGCAAGAGAAGATTTTGATTATTTGGGCTTAACGTCTCATATTTTTGCAACGAGGCTAATCGAGACAATGAGTGGGTGATATATGAAGATGAAATAGGTGGCTGTTTGGAGGAAAGGGGCCAATAGAAGTGTGGGGTGGAAAGGGGAAGGTGGAGGAAAGGGGCTTGGGGTGTGGACTGCTTTTCGTCTGACTTCTCATCCTCGACCTGTCCGGCTAGGGTGGCCCTACCAGAAGCATACGCTTCCGCCGGCATAGCTCCAGGAATCATTAAAGCACCCACCACGATAAGGTAGCAGTCCATGGGCAGGCGCAAGAGAAGAGAATAAGTATATTATTAGAGGCAGAAATTACATTTCTATTGCTGTCAATAACTGTTAGTAACGGTGGCGGACCGCGGCGAAAACATGACAAAGAAAATTCTTAGCAACGCACATGGCACTGCATTCAACAATATCGGGAATTATAATAGCTATGGGAATTAGAAAAAATTTTGCAATGTGCATTCTTGAATTGTTGTTAATTGTTTTGTTTTTTTTAGCTTTGAGATCCTTTCGCCAGAACGTTCGTAGATATGGACGCGCTCGCTTATCAACGCGTCAAACAGAGCGTTTTCCTAGTTAGTGACCAATGGAAGATTCAGCTTGTTTCTTTGTTTCACGTGTTATTTAAGCGAGCGAAGCGAGCGTTTCCACTTAACTCTTATGGCACTTCGTTCTGTTTTTTTGTTTGTTTTTTTGTTTTGTTTGTTTGTTTTTTTTTATGTCCGTCGATAGCGGTAGAACGGAACGTCCGATCAACTTGAAATTTGGACCATCCACAAGCCTCGATGTGGATTGAAGGTGTATAGTTTTGAGGCAAAATCGTTCGAAAAGTTACAAAGTTACACCATAGTTACTGCAAAATATTTTTCTGAAACAAAATGGCGGCAAAATGTGAGATAGCCAGATTTTTCTACAGATTTTTCCGGTTACGAATATGTTAATGTAATGGCGATCTGATAAATATTGGCAAAGTTACACAAAAGTTACTCGAAAATATATTTTTGAAACACAGTTACGGCAAAATGTGAGGTGGCTATGTTATAGTAAATTTTTGTCCGGTTACGAATATACTAACGTAAACGCGATCCGATACGTATAAGAGGCAGAAATTACATTTCTATTGCTGTCAATAACTGTTAGTAACGGTGGCGGACCGCGGCGAAAACATGACAGCGAAAATTCTTAGCAACGCACATTGCACTGCATCCAACAATGTCGGGAAGTATAATAGCTATGGAAATTAGAAACATTTTTGCAATGCGCATTCTTGAATTGTTGTTAATTGTTGTTTGTATTAGCATTGAAATCTTTTCGCCAGAAAGTTCGTAGATATTGACGCGCTCGCTTATCAACGCGTCAAATAGAGCGTTTTCCTAGTGGTAAGATATGTCATTGCACACCAACAATCATTGCGAGCGAAGCGAGCGTCTCCATTAGACCTTTATGGCACTTCGTTTTTTTTATTTTTTTTTATGTCTGTCGATAGCGGACGAACGGAATATCCGATCAACTTGAAATTTGGACCACCTACAAGCCTTGTTGTGGATCAAAGGTGTATAGTTTTGAGGCAAAATCGTTCGAAAAGTTACAAAGTTACACCATAGTTACTGCAAAATATTTTTCTGAAACAAAATAACGGCAAAATGTGAGATAACCATATTTCTCTTAAGTTTTTTCCAATCACGAATATGTCCATTTTATGGCGATCTGATAAATATTGGCAAAGTTACACAAAAGTTACTCGAAAATATATTTCTGAAACACAGTAACAGCAAAATATTAGGTGGCTTTCTTATAGTAAATGTTCGATCAGTCACTAATATACTAATTTAAACGCGATCGAATGCGTATTAGAGGCAGAAATTACATTTCAATTGCTGTCAATAACTGTTAGTAACGGTGGCGGACCACGGCAAAATACTTGACAGAATGACAACGAAAATTCTTAGCAACGCTCATTGCACTGCATTCAATAATGTCGGGAAGTATAATAGCTATGAAAATTAGAAAAATGTTTGCAATCCGCATTCTTAAATTGTTGTATATTGTTGTTTTTATAAGCTTTGAGATCTTTTCGCCAAGAAGTTCATAGATATGGACGCGCTCGCTTATCAACGCGTCAAACAGAGCGTTTCCTAGTTTTATTTACAAGAGGTGGTGTGGATGGGCTATGGTATTGAGAGTGGGGGTTGTGCTATGAACGTGGAGGAAAGGTGGAAGGAAGATGGACGAAAAGTGCATTTTCTGCTGTGATGGAGTGGTAGGAGTTGATAGTGTCAACGTGGTAAGGGGTTAAGATAATATTAGAGAACTTAGTGTACAGAGAAAAGATGGAATTGCGGAAAAATTTAGGGTGTCTGAAGTGTGTGAGTTTACGTAAAGTGTAGGAAAGCTTTTACAAGACACCCAAATCAAGTTTCAGTGGCACTAAGTGAAAGATCAAATTCATCAAAACCCCTCCTAAGACGTGCTGTACAATCCTTTGACTCAAACGTGCTGTCTCTTTTGCGGGGAGAAGGTTGATAAAAATGCTGACAACAAGCACCCTAATCGCAACTCAAAAATTTGCGCCGTGGCGGTTTTATCAAAAATGTCCAGTATTGGAATGGCGTGTTCAAGGAGATGTGACAAGTGGGCGGAAATAGTTCTAAATCGCATCAATACCTCCGTTGACCTGATTGCTGCCGATGCACGATATCATAAAAACTGTGATAATGCCGATCACAATACTCGAACTGTGGATGGGCACGGAACTTTTCATGCGATGGGAGGAGTGCAGTGTGTGACGCCTGCTTCAGCCGTCCAAACAACTTCGCGAGTTCCAAGACCGAAGCTTCATCCGGGGCCAAGTCTTGTCGGAAAGTTTGGCTTTATCCCGATCGTCAGTCACGACCGGCCAATGAACAGTGGTCTGAATCGCGTGGTCGGGAAGACGTCCTTTCTCTTAAGTTGCGCCCAATGGATGCCGATATTGGGACGAAATACCAATGGATTTCGATGGCGGGTCCGAAGTCACCAGACGAACCTCAACGCGGATAGAGTGGTTTTATGGAGATTGCCTCGGGGAAGAGATCCTACCAAATGTCAGCTGTGGTACCTTTGCCTTTCGTCAATCTGCAACCATCAAACCCCACCACAATCAACACTGGTCTTCGTGACGTGATAAACCTCACCAGCCTCCCTCCTACGTCGGCTGCCGCCCGCCAGCACAGTCTACGGCTACGCGTGTATCACTCCAGGCTTGGAGGGGGAACGTCGTTGAACCGAGAGATTGTGGCTGGACCGTCGAACAGGAAAAATATATTCGTGTTCCATCCACGTTATCCCCGGCGCTGGAAATGCTACTACACCTGATTTGCTGTGGGTGCAAGGTAGACTGCTCCCGTATCTGTGAATGCAGACAAAGCGGTTTAAAATGCACCACTATCTGCAGCGGGTGTGCTGAGGAGTCTTGCCTCAACAGGAATATCCCGGATTACGACGAAGAAGACGAATATGAGACCGAGCAGGACCACCGCGAGCCAAAGCGCAACAGCGACGTACTACTTCATTTAAAGGATTTAGTACAACGAAGTCGGGTGTAATATTTTTTTTTTTCATTTTGAAATGTACATTCGCTGCCGCAAGTGTCTTTTATCTTAAAATGAGTTAAATACCTAGACAAATCCTATATTGAAAAGGGAAAGCATGACACTTTTTTGCTTACGCTTTTTAACGTGTTTAGGTACTATTTTGTAATTAAACGTAAATAAACTGACAATTTTCATTTTTTCCCTGCAAACATGAGTTCTTCATTGAAAACGAAAAATTTTGACACCAAAAGCACCTCTATAGGACTATTTATTCCTAACTTATGGCATTATTTTGAAAACTGCAAGATGGCGGCAATTTTTTCAAAAATTAAGGGTGTTGCCCACGTTGGATTTTTTGAGATTTTTCTGGAATGATTAAGGGGGCCCCAAGGAACCAATTGCAAAAGAAATCCCCTTTCTAATAATTATTTCCGTCTCGAACCTTAATTTGCCTATACTATTCTATCTCATTTTGTACGATAATTAAATTTTTTTAATAACTGTATAATGACGTATTTGTTCAAATACGTTACCTTTGTGTTGGAGTTCATTTCTCTATCTCGAGGAATTTCGGGAAAGCTTCACCTCGGAAATCGAGGCGTGGTTTATGGCGCCCCAACCGTCGGAGGCTTTCTCGCTGAAGGCGCAATTTTTTACGTATAGTATTACAAATATTTTGTGCATTTTTAAGTCAAAGAATAAAAGTCAAAACCTTAACCATTTGTTCATATTACGTTACTGTTTACAATAGTTCCTACAACGTTTGAGCTGAATGATGCATATTTTGGTTGAAATGTAAACGATATATTGTACACAGTCGTGTTGTCCCTCACACTTATATCATAACAGTTATTATCATTAACAATAACCTACCTTTAATTTTTCTATCTATAAGGTACACAATAATTTATTACCGGACTATTTAGGACAAAAATTAAAATCAATATTTAAAGTGTATGGCCATGGTAGAAGAGGAGCAAATAATGGTATATTTGGGTGGTTGTAATAAGAAGATAGCTAATAAATATATATTTTTGTCGGGTATATCATTATCAGAAAATTGAACATCCTACCAGCTAAAGTTGTTGATTCTGAGTGTGGCTAGTTTTAAGAAACAATGTATTTTGTACAGAGCCCTGGTTCATTTTTGAGTAAATAAGAATTATATTTGTTGGTTATAATAATATCAGTATACTAGTTGATATGGTAAATTATATTTTGTGAAAAGATAAAAAAAAAATTAGTGTAATTGCTGGTTGTAGCTAAGTAAAGGAATATTATTATTTTTATTATTATTTAATACTATGTTAAGGAAGTAGAAGTTGTTAAGTATTTAGTAGTAAATATCAGCCTTGATGTCGTTTTTGGGGGTGGGGGGGGTTTAAACTCCCTAGACCCCCTCCTAGACCAAGTTACGCCACTGTACCCTGTAACAACCTTCCAGATGGTTTGTAGCCACGAGCACAATCCGTTATCTGTGCTAGGGGCTATGACGAATGCATTGGTAAGGTTGTTTCGGGGTGACGTAATCACAGCACACCGGTTAATGTACTACCAAACGATTGTCACAAAAATCAAAATGAGCTTTAAGTTCATATAAAATACTGAAAAAATGAAAGAAAAACTTCAAAAGTTTAAATTGCCAACAGCACGTGGTGTTCCCAAGCGGTCACCCATCCAAGTACTGACCACGCCCGATGATGCTTAATTTCGGTGATCGGACCATAACCGGTGTATTCAACATGGTATGGCCGTTGACAAGTGGTGTTCCGTGTTGCCGTATAAACTACTTGCGACAAGCGGCCACCTGGCACGTACCCATATCCCTACCAGCAGATAACCACGTGAATTTGTTTTGAATTTGTTTTATTTTTAATTTGTTTGTGAATCTGTGCTACCAGAACTATTCCCACTATAACAAATACCAGTAACTATATTCTCACTATAACAGTTATAACGGAGCGGCAAGCGAGTCCTACCACGCTTATTTAAGGTTTGACCCATACACCTTGTACAACAAGACGAAACCTATTAAATATGATAGGAGGCATTATTTACTAATTTAGATTCGACATTGTAGTTTAAGAATTCGTGTAGAACCATGTTTTTTCATCCCTTAAGCTGCCAAAAGAGAGGATGCAATTTCTTTAATAAAATACATGATAACACAACTAAAAAATAACGTAAAAAATAACGTAAAAATTGTAATGCGTAGAATTTATTCTTCGATAGAATGGCTAGTCCAAAATTACTCCGCACTTGAATATGCGAAGGGTAGAAACCCCTTTGCCGAAACAAACAACTTTTTTAAGGTTCCAGGCCATTTATACATTGCTATATCTATGATACTAATCAATACATTGGTATGCGTTTTTCCACAAAACATCATGTGGGTGTCAGGCCGGATGTGGAGTTTAGTTTGTGAAAATAAAGCAAATAGATTCTGAGTAAACTATTTGTTTATGCAACCGTGTAACATAATCTACCTGCCTGGCCCAGCGGCCCGCGAGCGTCCCCGGCTAACTGCGACACACGTTCGCCGGCCTAGCAGGGATCGCGCAATGCGTTTCTGCATGTCTGGTTCGCAACCATTCTTCTGAGATTTTGCATTTATTTCACTATCAGCATGTGTACTTATTCCAAATCTATCCTGCTGCTACTTTAACTTAATGTTTATTGAGTAGGCCTATTCAATATTGACTGGTAGCCCGATTTCTGATTCAATACTAGATACGGGCTACGCCGCAGATTTACTTTACCCAGATGAACTTCTTTCACAGTACAAATATTTTCACTAGTATCATCTGCTTGCGTATCATAAAAGTGTGAACCACCTCAAGTAGGCATACTTATAAGTAACAATAATAATATCAATAAAGATAATTCTCGTAATTAAATACATATTGTTTGTCTTGTTTTAAATCTGGCAACAAGTAGTTTGGACCCAAATATAGACACGCGAAGTCCATTTCTATTAGGAATTTCTAGTCCATTCTCTTACTAGAAACATACACATATACATACATGTGCATAAACATACTAATATGCGGCATGAAAATAGTTTCGGCGTGATTTTCTATTTTTAATCTATTTTTTAGGCTACTCTGAACGACTGAAACTTCGATTTACCATGGCTTTCAGGTTATTCATTTACATTAATATTACTGTAATGCAAAATGGCAAGCTCATCCAGTGGCGAATGGAATATTTCCCCGCTAAATCCAGGATTGTGCATAATTAGTAACAAATCTTTATTAGTGAAGCAGCATAAAACAATCTCATAACACAATTGAGGGACTTGAGGTCGATGCTTTTGTTGAAACAAACAACGTGGTGCAACAATTTGAAAACAACTGTCTTAAAGTAAATTCGAGTAGAACATATGTAATGGTCTTCAACCCAGGTAACAAACACAGAAAGGAAGTTGACATATTTATACGAGAACAAGAGTTAGAGCAGGTAAGGGTAGCAACAGTTTTGGTGATATAAATTGATAAAACCTGACATGGGATGACCGCGTATAATATAATTCATTGCTAAGAAGATCATTTCCGGTATATTTGTAATAAAACAACTGAAACAATACTACACTATAACCATACTAAAATCTGCGTGCCATGCACTTATCTAATCATATAAATCATGGCATAGTAATTTAGGCTACAAAAGAGGTCAATACAGTATATATTAAACCTTGAACCAATGCAAACATGTAAAGAACATTTTAACTAACTAAAAATTCTTACTGTCCCTTCCAAGTACATTTATGCTACCATAATGTATGTGCGTGAACCATGATGCTGTCCCATGATGCTTTTCTGAAAAACTCGATACCCATCAGCACAATACACGGAACAGAGCCAACCTACACATGACAGAAACTAAGTTGAAGATTACTGACGAAGCCCCTGCCCATGCAGGGAAGATACTGTTCAACTACTTACCCAATAAAATAAAAAGTGCTACAAACGTGAACATGTTTCAAAGAAAATTGAGAAATTACCTAATAGAATAGTGTTTTTACAGTGCCGATAGCTTCAAGAAAAAACTTCAGGACACTAAGACGTAACTATCTTTGTTTGTATAATCTTTAGTTTCATTAGACAATACATTCTTTAACATTATAGGCTAATAGGTATAAGAAAACGACTGTACTAATCTAAGCTTGAATAGCTCTTAACTTTGTACATCCATTTCAAAAATACGGATTTTCCACAAAATTGCCTACCGCACAATTGTGGAATACCTTTTTACAGTTATGTCCTACTCTGGGCAGCCCCCCGAAATATATTCCTGGGTACGTCACTGTATAAAAAAAAAGAAATCTGAATGTATTATACCCAATTTTTATTTAGGCTCCGTTATAGAGAGTTTAAACAAGTCTGAGAAGTTAGATACGTTTTGGAACTCATTACGTTAGCGATTTTTTTCAACAATTTCGATTCCAGGCGAATGTTGACCTCTATTTTAGACACCTTAATAGGATGATCTTTTGGAAGTAAAGAAAAGAGCCATATTATGCCTACTGACTTTGTTTATTTTCTTTGTGTGTATAATATTCAGTTTCCTTTAGCTAAACAAGTATTTTTTGTGAACCTAAATCTCATTAAAATAGTTCAAACACCCTAAGAATCTATTTTTCCCAGGACTATGTCCGTACCCGCATAAGCTGGGGGGCAACCCCCCAACACCCCCATTGATTAATTTAACGTAGAAAGGGCGTCAAAATTCACTTTGGTTCAGATACTGGCCAGATAGACCTACTCTAGAACCGGCCTTGGCGTATTAGTTATATACATTTTTTGTAGATGAAATTAATATTAATACTTTGCATACTTAAAAATCTATATATACTGAAACAAACTCACGAGCATTTTAGAAATAATCACTACAGTCTGTCAGCACAAAATATGATAACACGTTGGACAACCCTGGCTAAAATACGAATCTTCTATTTCATAATAAGTTATTCCGTTCACAACTTAAAATACAATGGAGAAATGAGCGTATGAGTTTTCATAAATGTGGTTAATTTGTGGCATTTTATTAAAGATCCTTATATTTGTCCACCCCTCACAAGAAAAATTAATTTTTAAGACAATTATGAGAGCTGTACTTTTGTTTTATCTCTATCCTGAGTTCCTGAGTAATAAACTGGTTCTACAAGAAAGCTGTAGTGGATTTCTTAGTTCAAACCGTTGAGGGAATTCTGTTGCGCGCGCCACTAACTGCCTACGCATTGTTCCACATAACAGTTAATAACTTCCAATCCATTCATAACAAACCGTTTTAAGAAACTAGTGTATGTTCCCCTTTATATTCCGCAATTAAAATCTATGCAGTGTGCTTAACAAAATATTAGTGGTTTAGATGTGAGAGGCGGCTGAATATTAGGCGCTTTTCGAAAAAAGTACGAAATGTTACAACAATGGTTCATTCAACAATGACGTTTTATAAAAAATCCTATTGCAATAAAAGAAATAGTTAGATACAAAAGCCGGCAATGTACTGGAGTTTGTTTCAAGTCTTTATGACTCTTGTGTCAACGCCTAGAGCGTCTCAAGTGAGCCAATGTGTAAACGACGCCCGGCGTCGGTCCAGGCGTCGAAAAACATAGTTCTACACGCGTCCGCTAACTACAACGTCGTTTATATATTAGGTACCGTAACTGACCATTGCAACTTTTCCAAATGGTTTTGTGTTGTTGTACAAAGTGTATGGGTCTAATGAGAAATAGGCCACCAAACCGCTCCAGTATTATACTACCTTCTGGAAAGAAAGTAAATTCCGGAAATTTAAGGAGATAGCCTATTGAAATACTAAAGAGACCCATTTTACGTTGCTGCAAAATCTATAAATAAATTTCTGTTCCATATCTATTATTAAAACAACACTTTTTAATAACAATTTTAATACATTAGATGTATTAAAATTTAGTTTATGTTTAGTTAGCCCCCATTTATTACGAATGAAAATTAATATTAAATGATATCATGTTAGAATCTACTAGCGCAATCAGAAATATTCATCCAGAAAAAAATTAATGGGCTTTCTTTCACTTTCTTCTTCCAGCAAAGTTTAATTAGCTAATCTGAAATTAGTAACTATAGAAAAGAAATCGTTAGTAGTATAATATGTATTGCATTATATACAATTTTATGTTCATAATTGATTTTAATTTTTGTTAAATTGTTATATTATTTATATTTCACTGATAAAGTATAATAATTTAATAGAATTAATTAACAACAATCAACTTGCTAGTATATTAAATAGTCCTGCTGTTTTAGCAACTAGGCATAGCTTCTGAGGAGTATATATTTCTTTCCGTGATATATTGTGGGCTTGTTTCCTAATCGAGCAACTCATGAGTTGAGCAGCCAGCACCATAGAAAACAATGCCAAATGTGTGATTTGAAGAGCATTCGTACCACTCATTTCAGTTCGAAATTATTACTTTGATCACGCTCATATTTTTTGTCCGTATATTTACAATAATTCTATGATCATTGAGTTTTTGTTCAAATTCAATATTGTTCCGACCCAAACAATGTTTAAACAGGGACTAAAAATTACTGAAAATTAAAAATTCTAGGGATGTATGCAACCCCCCCCCCCCCCCCCCCCCCCCCAAACAAATCTGTGAATTAATCTAACAACTCTTGTACATAAAACAACAGTTTAGTTATTTATGTTTTGGTCCAATCCAAACTGAACCGATATATATGTGGAATGTGGATTTTTGTGCATGTACTTTGTGTAGTACTAAAGTACTGCACGCCGGATGCTCCGAGTGTATTTTGGCCCCCCCATCCCAATCCTCTTATCCGACAGCTGATAAAACTTTGACTTACTACAATAGAAGTGTTCTTCTCCTGTATCATGACAGCAGTGAAAGATGCACCGAGGCCAAATAAGGTATCTGTTATACAATCTGTTCAGGAATATAGTTGTATGTACAACATCGTAAGCAAACAGTTTATTTAAATGTTATGTGATAACTGAAACGGGGGTCTTTTTTCATGTCTTTTTTCATTCATTCTTTTTTCATTTTCCTCGTTTTTCATGCAGACGATAAATGACTAAACGAGTAATATATATATATATTATTTGTTTGGTTTTTGGGGTTTTTACACACAAGTAAACAGAAGTGTTCGACTCACCCAACACTGCCCGACGTTTCGGAGACGTATCAATCTCCATCTCAAAAGGCGGTATATATATATATATATATTGTTATTGTTCACCATTTTCTGGGTTTCGTCACACGATATAAATTGAGTAGGTGGTTTAAACTTACCCCACCTCACCCGACGTTTCGAGGGAATAACATCCCCCATTAACCAGGGTCACCACGACGCGTTGTTCTCCGTTCGGTACTCTCTGCACGACTGGGAATCTCGGGTCTTCCTACGTTGCGCGCGCATCCGCGTGTTGTCATCCTGTCACTGCCATTGGCGGGAATCGAAGCCTGAAGCGTTTTAGCCCTAGCCATGCTTCTTGTCATGGGGCCTCGAATCTCGCTGGGCGTGTTGTCCTCACATGTCTTCTTTACGTTTTTTTCCCCATTGTTCTCAAACACTGTTATTTTATTTCCTGAACCGTCAAGATGCTGGGCGGCAGGTTTGAAATTAGAGTTATGTTTATGTAGCACTGGTAGCCATGTGGCTGGTAGTCGTTGACCGTCATCCCGTTTGTTTAAATTATGTGGTCGTTTTTCTATTTCAATAGCTTCTCTTACTATTCTAAGTGGGTAGTTTTGTATTGTGGCCAAAGTTCTTGAACCCTCGAAATCAATTAAGTGTCCCGTGTTTCTAACATGTTGAGCCAAAGCCGAAGTTTCCTTGTTTTGTTTAACAGCGAGACGGTGTTCATCCACCCGCACTGAGATGCGTCGGTTCGTTTGACCCACATACACGTCTTGGCACGTGCTACATGGAACTTCGTACACACCCTGGTTTTCAAGGGGGATATGGTCTTTAGCGCTCCTAAGCAGGGCTCCTATTTTGCGATGTGGACGGTAAATCGTTTTTATATTGTTTTCCTAAGTATTCTTCCAACTCTATCAGTAACCCCCTTCATGTAGGGTAGGTGAACCCAGGGTACCGACTTCTCTTTTTCCTCTGGTACCTGTTTGCTACCAGTGTCCGGCTTCACACTAAGGGATTTAGAAATAGTACTTTGGGAATAACCATTCGACAGTAGAATGTTATTTAGTTTACCCATCTCTTCTGTTACATGTTCCTCATCTGCTAGTCTAAGTGACCGGGACACCAAAGAATTAACTACTGAATTAAGTTGAGCGGGGTGGTGATGGGAAGCTGCGTTTAAATATCTATTAGTGTTCGTCGGTTTGCGATATACCGTGTGACCGAGTGTTCCGTCTTCTCTTTTACTTATTATCACATCCAGGAAGGGTAAACACCCATTCTTCTCTATTTCCATGGTGAGTTTTATATTGGGATGTAAACTATTGAGAAAAGTCAGAAAATCATCCAGTTTTTCTTTACCGTGTGGCCAAATTGCAAAGAAATCATCCACATATCGAAGCAACAAAGACGGTTTCAAAGGGGTGAGTGACAACGCGCGTTCTTCAAACTTTGACATAAACAAATTCGATACAGCTGGTGAGAGAGGAGAGCCCATTGGTGCCCCTGTAGTCTGTTTATAACGTTGTCCCTCGAATATAAAATAAGTGTTCGTCAAACAATGTTTAATTAAATCCATTATCCAATCTGGTACTTTTAGCTCACGGATGACATCAATCGTTTCATCAATAGGAATACTCGTAAAAAGAGATTCCACATCAAAACTCACAAGAATATCTTCTTTGTTAACTGTATGGGTTCTAATGAGTTCCAGAAAGTGATAAGCATTCTTAACGTATGTTTGTGCATCCTCGACGTAGTGTTGAAGGTACTTAGCCAGATACCTAGCCAAGGGCTGGAGCGGCGAGTGTAACGAACTCACAATAGGCCTCAACGGAGTGTTTGTTTGTGAATTTTCGGTAACCCGTATAATTTGGGACACTTGGATGATTTTTCTCTGGGTATTAAGTACTTCTGCTGTTCGGGGTCTATGTTTGAAGAAATGATTTTCTTTCGTGTTTCCTTCTCTAAGTACGTAGTGGGGTCAGTTTTTAAAAGTTTATATGTGGGTTTATTGATAAGATCTCTAATTTTTTCCCGGTAGTCGTCAATATTTAAAAATATATAGTTATTTTAAATATTGACGACTACCGGGAAAAAATTAGAGATCTTATCAATAAACCCACATATAAACTTTTAAAAACTGACCCCACTACGTACTTAGAGAAGGAAACACGAAAGAAAATCATTTCTTCAAACATAGACCCCGAACAGCAGAAGTACTTAATACCCAGAGAAAAATCATCCAAGTGTCCCAAATTATACGGGTTACCGAAAATTCACAAACAAAACACTCCGTTGAGGCCTATTGTGAGTTCGTTACACTCGCCGCTCCAGCCCTTGGCTAGGTATCTGGCTAAGTACCTTCAACACTACGTCGAGGATGCACAAACATACGTTAAGAATGCTTATCACTTTCTGGAACTCATTAGAACCCATACAGTTAACAAAGAAGATATTCTTGTGAGTTTTGATGTGGAATCTCTTTTTACGAGTATTCCTATTGATGAAACGATTGATGTCATCCGTGAGCTAAAAGTACCAGATTGGATAATGGATTTAATTAAACATTGTTTGACGAACACTTATTTTATATTCGAGGGACAGCGTTATAAACAGACTACAGGGGCACCAATGGGCTCTCCTCTCTCACCAGCTGTATCGAATTTGTTTATGTCAAAGTTTGAAGAACGCGCGTTGTCACTCACCCCTTTGAAACCGTCTTTGTTGCTTCGATATGTGGATGATTTCTTTGCAATTTGGCCACACGGTAAAGAAAAACTGGATGATTTTCTGACTTTTCTCAATAGTTTACATCCCAATATAAAACTCACCATGGAAATAGAGAAGAATGGGTGTTTACCCTTCCTGGATGTGATAATAAGTAAAAGAGAAGACGGAACACTCGGTCACACGGTATATCGCAAACCGACGAACACTAATAGATATTTAAACGCAGCTTCCCATCACCACCCCGCTCAACTTAATTCAGTAGTTAATTCTTTGGTGTCCCGGTCACTTAGACTAGCAGATGAGGAACATGTAACAGAAGAGATGGGTAAACTAAATAACATTCTACTGTCGAATGGTTATTCCCAAAGTACTATTTCTAAATCCCTTAGTGTGAAGCCGGACACTGGTAGCAAACAGGTAGGCCTACCAGAGGAAAAAGAGAAGTCGGTACCCTGGGTTCACCTACCCTACATGAAGGGGGTTACTGATAGAGTTGGAAGAATACTTAGGAAAAACAATATAAAAACGATTTACCGTCCACATCGCAAAATAGGAGCCCTGCTTAGGAGCGCTAAAGACCATATCCCCCTTGAAAACCAGGGTGTGTACGAAGTTCCATGTAGCACGTGCCAAGACGTGTATGTGGGTCAAACGAACCGACGCATCTCAGTGCGGGTGGATGAACACCGTCTCGCTGTTAAACAAAACAAGGAAACTTCGGCTTTGGCTCAACATGTTAGAAACACGGGACACTTAATTGATTTCGAGGGTTCAAGAACTTTGGCCACAATACAAAACTACCCACTTAGAATAGTAAGAGAAGCTATTGAAATAGAAAAACGACCACATAATTTAAACAAACGGGATGACGGTCAACGACTACCAGCCACATGGCTACCAGTGCTACATAAACATAACTCTAATTTCAAACCTGCCGCCCAGCATCTTGACGGTTCAGGAAATAAAATAACAGTGTTTGAGAACAATGGGGAAAAAAACGTAAAGAAGACATGTGAGGACAACACGCCCAGCGAGATTCGAGGCCCCATGACAAGAAGCATGGCTAGGGCTAAAACGCTTCAGGCTTCGATTCCCGCCAATGGCAGTGACAGGATGACAACACGCGGATGCGCGCGCAACGTAGGAAGACCCGAGATTCCCAGTCGTGCAGAGAGTACCGAACGGAGAACAACGCGTCGTGGTGACCCTGGTTAATGGGGGATGTTATTCCCTCGAAACGTCGGGTGAGGTGGGGTAAGTTTAAACCACCTACTCAATTTATATCGTGTGACGAAACCCAGAAAATGGTGAACAATAACATTACTTATGTCCGCGAAAACTTGAAAATCAACATATATATATATATATATACATTGTGGGTAGGTCTATGTATTGTAAATAAAATATTGTATTTAAGGCCTAGGTTCACTAAATAATTTTTCCCTGGATATTTTGATAGCGAGCTGCAATTGAAAAAGGACACTCATAATCACAAACCTAGAGGGAATTATTTCAGTAAGAGTTTAGGAAAGCTATCTCTCTTGAAACTTGTTTCATCTTATTCTTTAAGTCTTCTTCTAGTCTTTCTTTTCTCAGAGCCTGACTTATCAAAAATTTAGTTAACTAGCTTGTTTTATCCATGTCATCCAGGCTTCCTATTGGTTGTTGCCATAGTGAAAACAAGGTAGGAGCTACTAAATATTAAACAGGAAAAAAATAAACAGGAGGAATCAATTGATAAATTTTAAAACAAAATTTGTACCTATACTATATAATTATTTAGCAACATTATGTAAGTGATATTTTGCTGATGTTTTTTAAAATCTGTTGTAATACTAGTCATACAGAAACTACGGGAACGCTTTCGTCATCAATCAATGACGTGTTTACGGTCTTGGCCAACCCGAGCAGATATTTGAATTAGCCATGGCCGCTGGTTGGTTGCCGCTCACCCACCCGTGACGGAAGGGTTTTGTTATAGGTACTGAAGTTGTTGTACGACGACTATAATCTGTCATGCTCAATTAAATACATACCTGACTATTGGACCACGTGACAGCTCATTATATAGCACGCCTATAGTCCCAACCACAATTGTCGGTATCGGAATTGCAATCGCAATCTGTAAATCGTGAAAAAGTTAACTTACTTGGTTCTCCTGGCACTGTTCACAATAAAACCGTAATGTCGCAATGACTTAGCATGAGAAAATGTACAATTACGATCCCGATCCCGATTACGATCACGATGCCGACAACTATGTTTGGGGTTTTAGAGTTTACTTTCTACAATATGACTCAAAGTAGACTGTCTGGTTTAATTTATTGATTTTCAAGAAGGTCTCTGGCCTACTAATTATGATGCATATATATTATGTTATTGTACTTTATTTTCATAAATGAAATAATAAAATTTCAATGAAAAGAGAGTAGTTTGAAACATTTAAGAGCATTAATTCAACAGAAACTAGTAATTGTTGAATTTGTAGACCTGTGTGGCTTACTAAAAACTGTAGCGCCCTCAAACAGCCAGCCAACTTCGTGCTAACACATGAACTCGTATTTAGTATAAACATTACAATCCCTCACACCGCGAAGAGAAACTTCAATTTTACTTGCAACATCTCTTACCGAGAGCCTCCTCTCCAAGAATCTCACTAATTCATGTGTTCCAATTCCTTCGTGTATTTACCAAGAATGCTAGTTTGTTGCAGCGGTCTTGGAGTCTACTGTTACACTTTTTGTATACTGACGTTTTTCCCAACAGAAACACTGAGAATGAAATATATATTTGAAGAAGGGGTAATTCATTTTTGGTGTTATATCATTATCTATAACACCAACAATGAATAACACCTTCTTCAAATTATGAATAAGATCAATTAAACGTAATTAGTAAGTGTAACAGTATACTCCACAATTACAGTTGTGGCTAAAGGATACTAAACATGGGTCCACCAAAGCATGCAGCAAATCCCATTCTTTGAAAGCCAGCCTTTGCAATTGCAACGTTAGCAATGAGATCTGAGGGAGAGAAAGAGAGAGAGAAGACACATTTTAGATAACACTCAACCCTACTTAAATGTAATTAATTATGATTTAAATTACAATCATGTTTGCATACTAGTCCCAACGAAAGTATTCGCATACCGATCTCAGGCCATTGTCTACTGCCCCTTTCAACTGCGCCAATTGAAAGAAAATCAACAGATACCTGGCGTTCTTTCACACATTCGTAAATCCATGGTTCGGCTTAGTCGAGTGTACAGGGGGTTACGCAACACCCAACCATTACAGGCTACCAACGGAAGGTTTTAAGTATCCCCAATGGACATGTTTAAATTATATTGTAGGAATTAGCGCAGTAGAAAATTAAGTTGTCATCTTGTAGACTCGGCTGTGTCGTTAGCATCATAATACTTTCGTTGGGGTAACTATACTGTCTAGTTTGCATTGCATAGTGAACTATGTGTACCTCCCAAGCTGTTGCCCCACGCAAGGAGAGTCAGCCCAAGAGTTCCCTCGCTGATCCGAAGCGTGATACCGACTGCACGCAGAATACAAACCACTTCGCCAGCAACTTGCTTTATTGCAAACACTGAGGCAATGAAGCCTGCGATAGAGAACAGCTGAAAGTGAAGCAATTTGACTTTTGTTACTATAGCCTCCATGCTAACCTAATTCAGATGCACTTCGTAAAACATTTCATAATTGAGTTTTTATTGTTAAGTGCAATGCTGTAATATTGCTTGATGATTTGGAAGGTCCGTCAATCTCCTAAAGGTCAATCGGTAAAGGGAGTTCGACGAGCCTCCGCCAGGGGATTTACAAACATTGGTTAGTATTTGGTGTATTACGAAGTACTCGACAGCTAGGTCATATATATGACGTCGACCGAATCAGATCCATTGGACCATTCAACTTCAGAAGTCGTCATAGGAATCTCTAATATACACACAAATACAACATTGACCCTTCTTACTTGGTCCATAAAAATGTGAATTCTGATGCAATATTATGCAAACTCTAGCTAGAGGCTTACCTCATGGTATCTAGGTGGAATGTACCACTTAGATGTAAAAAAGACGACTGCTGCGATGCATGTTCCTATGATTAAAACCAGTATCCAGAGTGAAATCTTGTCAAATAGTTGGATTTGCGCATCTACATAACAAAGATAAATGCATATCATACACTGCAAAATAATTACCCATCAATCGACGATTACAAATCATTTAAGATTAATTATTAGTGTACAATTCTCTATAATACTCTATACTCTATACCGACAAAAAACTGTTCAGATAAAAACAAAATTAGGTTTGCATCAAATGTCTATGGGAACAACTAACAATATAGAAAGTATCATTATCGGCAATGTTACAATGAGTACAATTTACAGTGCCAATCTTCGGGTCTCAGACAACAATTTGGGTACTCTTTTTTTATATTTTTTCATAATACTACAAACACGCTTTGTGTGACGCGTGAAAAGCGAGCGCGTCCTGTCCACGAACTTTCTGGCGAAAAGTTCTCAAAGCTATCGTCATTGTTCAATGTATGAAGAATTATTAACAATACAAAAAAACACATTGCAATCTTTTTTTTAATTTACATAGCTATTATACTTTCCGACATTGTTGAATGCAGTGCAATGTGCGTTGCTAAGATTGTTCGTTGTCATTTCGTCTAGTGTTTTCTACACGGTCCTCCACCGTTCCTAACACTAATAAACAGCAATATAAATGTCATTTCTGCCTTTAGTTCGTATCCGATAGCGTTTAAATGATTATATTTGTAGCCGAACGAAAATTTACTATGATATAGGCACCTCACATTTTGCAGTTACTGTGTTTCAGAAAAATATTGTCGAGTAACGTTTGTGTAACTTTGTCAATAGTTATAAGTTTGCCATAACTTGAACATAATCGTGACCGAAAATGTCTTCATAAAATATGGCTTACTCACATATTGCCACCATTTTGTTTCAGAAAAATATTTACCAGTAGCTATGGTGTAACTTTGTAACTTTTCCAACGATTTTGTCACAAAACTTTACACCTTCAATCTACATCGAGGCTTGTGGATGGTCCAAATTTCAACTTGATCGGACTTTTCCGTTCGACCGCTATCAACACACAAAAAAATAAAAAAAAATAAAACAAACAAACAGATCGAATGCCATAAAAATCTAATAGAGACGCTCGCTTCACTCGCTTAATTATTTAGCCTTCACTCTTTTTTTTAAATTAACGATTATTTTATCCGCCCCGCCGTCTAGCTAAAGTGCACAATCTCAACAAATAATTGTTAGAATTAATTGTCACTAATAATTGTATTAGTGCACTACTAGGTCAGTCGACTATAATAACTTATATGGAGCTTTGAAATACGATACGATACTTCAGTTACTCTCTGGTGGAACACGGCGCCTTGAATATCTAAATGAACCCAAAGTTACTCATGCTGACGAACTAGCATAGTACCAACTTAATTTTCTAAATCTCTTATAGTTCCTATACCACCGCGGATTCTTTATATTCCTGTGACGTTGGCGGCCATACTCTATAGCACATAGAGCGGTCATCATGGTATATCTTACTATCTTTGGTCATCAACCTGTACACTTAGGCCTACAGTGCACACTAAGTCATAGTTGTAGACAAAGAAATGAGAATATTACGTACCAAGAATATCGGAATCATGAAATTCCTAAACAAAGTGGGCGTTCTTATGAGTTCTGCATGCACGCGGAAGATCGCCTTTACGAATATACCGGTATACAAAAAAAATCAGGATTCTGTTGATTTCGTTGGAACTGAGTGCATGTAAGAAGAATATAATAACTATATTTGGAACCACTTTAGTTTTTTTTTGTGATGACAAGAATAGACAAAATTTAGCTGGTATAGTTGATACTTACAGTTGAGGACAAACAGTGAGAACAGCGGCATGGTGATACAGTGGAGCATGTTCAGAAGTTTGCACCATCCGTGGTTGATGGCTGTTAAATTAACCACCGGGATAATTAACTTGAAGATCCAGGTGGCTGGAATCTGACAATTATTGTATTTGTTTATAATATAAGAATATAGAAATTTTCAACTGTGGAAAACGTCATTCAGTTACATTGTTATACATTCAGTTTCAGGTCACAATAATAGGTGTTATATTCAGTAATTTTGTTTCTTAGTTGACAATAATGAAATACGGTTATACTAATAAGTAATTATTAATTAAAAATTAAAATAGGTAAAGTATCTTATTTAATAATGAATATAAACTAATATAAGTAGAATGTGTCAGTTTTTATGATTTATTATATATGTCTATAGCTATTGGTAATGTTAAACTAGAAATGGTGAATAGTAAAACCTGTTTATTTTGTACAGTCCAAGAAAGTATAACTGAAACTTGCACTTTTGTTTGTTTGATGAAACACAATTTATCACAATTCACAATCTCATAATCTCATATTCACAATTTATCATAAGCAATAAAAAAAACATAAAATTACATTCTGTATAAAATTCCCTGAGTTGATATCTCTCAACATTTTAACATACAAATAAATTTTAAAAGCATAAACATTGGACAGTCGATATAATAATGGATATTTACATATGAGGAAAAAAGTTGAAAAAAACTTTGAAACTTCCACTTCCAAAGAGGATGTTCGAATAGTCACAAATCCATGGCGGCAAATGGTGACGATTGTTAGAAAAAAAAGAGGAACGTGGATCTTTGTAAATTATACTCTTGGCCCTAATTTCTAATCCGTTGTAAGATAGTTTGTCTAACTGAATACGATACCCTGTACTATATCTCATACACAATAATATAGTACATGTGGATCATCATAACTATAAGCAACAAAGATTAGGTGATCGAAATCCTTGGCTCACGTCTAATGGGGGTTTTCGTGTTTAGCTATCTTCTAACTGTATAATGTCAGTCCTATAACTCTAACAATATATTTGCGGTTATATCGAGGAAAATATGTTTGGGGATACTTCTGTGACACACGATTATAATGACGTGAGTAGGCCTACATTTAGACTAGAGCCTTGATTTCAAGCCGACTAGCAAATATCACTTCCTTTCTTTCTTTCTTTCTTTCTTTCTTTCTTTCTTTCTTTCTTTCTTTCTTTCTTTCTTTCTTTCTTTCTTTCTTTCTTTCTTTCTTTCTTAGATATGGCTGTGCTGTGCACTAGCACGCGGAGGCTCTAATTCGGGAGTTAGTCACCGTTAGTTAGTCACCGTCTATCGGCAATCCTGAATTAAGGTTTCTCCGAAGTTTTCCTCAGTCACAAGCGGATGCTGGGATTGAATCATACTATAACAGCCCTCGGATATTTCTTCCCAACTGTGCCGAATATACCACAACACCTAAAGTAAAATGACATACCTACTCTTGAAACTAAAAATGCATTCCTAGACCAAATGACGATAATTTACATTTTTGAGCGACCTGAAGTGCTAAGTTTACTTTGCTTTTAAATGTAATTTGATAAAACAGTTTTAAGCAGTTGTAGCCGGTTGTAAAGTTACGTACTATATTCCGTAACCCGGGCGCAAGTTGCAACTGGCTGCATCTTGCGTACTGGAATTTGAGGGCCCTGAAGAGAGACATGAATCAGGTTTCCTACAAAAAATTCTTCTTCTTCTTCTTTCGTTGCCATTTATCAATGTCGGTACGTTTATAAAAATGCTTTCAAAGATACTTTTCTTATACTTATTTGTTGTAGCTATCAACTGGTTAGTGTATAAACAAACTATATACCAAGCGAGCTAGGTGAGCGAGTGACCTTGATTCCCACTGTTCGCAGAGCAGCTGCTATACGGCCAGGGTCGCGCGAATCGCAGCCTTCTGATTGGTTATGACCCTGTTCACAAGCCTCATTTCTCTACATAAAAATTATTATATGTTGTTTGCTGTATAGGAAAAAACTTCCATTTTTTATACTGTGCCGAAATAAATCACGTTTATGTGGCCTATATCTCTCACCTGGACTATGCTGATGACCTTAAGGTACCATACATCGTTCTTCCATGCTGTGAGATCAAACGGTTTTATTTCATGTAGAAATGTCGAGCAAAGACCAACTGGGCGACGTTCTAAAACAATGCACGGTATTAAGATCTGTTTTCTTATTACTATACATATTAGACATAGAGTAAGTAAAGTATGTCGTTGTAAAGTTAAAGCAAAGCTACTCCGAAGACAAAGTGTGGTATAAAATCTAATGCATTAATATCTCAGGGGCCAGATTGCCCACTACCCCGCTCTGAATGTATCGCATTCTAGTTCCACGATCTTTGGGCTAGGCACTTTATATGAGAGTTTTGAAATAAGTAACTAGGCGGGCGAAGCGAGCGTCTCCATTAGACTTCCGTTTTTTTTGTTTTTTTTATGTCTGTCGATAGCGGTCGAATGGAAAGTCCGATCAAGTTGAAACTTGGACCCTCTACAAACTTCGATGTGGATTGAAGGTGTATAGTTTTGAGGCAAAATCGTTTGAAAAGTTAAAAGTTACACCATAGTTACTGCAAAATATTTTTCTGAAACAAAATGGTGGCACTATGTGAGATAGCCATATTTTTATAAAGATTTTTTCGGTCACGAATATGTTCATTTTATGGCGATCTGATGAGTATTGGCAAAGTGACACAAAAGTTACTCGAAAATAGTTTTCTGAAACACAGTAACAAAATGTGAGGTTGATATAATATAGTAAATTTTGGTCCGGTCACAATTATACTAATTTAAACGCAATCTAAGCTACGTATTAGAGCCAGAAATTACATTTCTATTGCTGGGAGTATGTTCAAAACACTAGATGATATAACGAAAATTCTTAGCAACGCACATTACACAGCATTCAACAATGTCGTGAACTATGATAGCTATGGAAATTAGAAAAATGTTTGCAATGCGCCTTATTCTATTGTTGTTAATTGTAATTTTTATTAGCTTTGAGAACTTTTCACCAGAAAGTTCGTATACATGGAAGACATGGACACGCTCGCTTATCAACGCGTCACACATAGCGTTTTCCTAGTTTAATTCCATGACATTAGGGGTAACTCTGTAGCCTAGCTCGGTATCTCGTCCAGACTTACTGATAGAGTCATACGATGATATTCGATGGCTGGTTTCTACCGCTATCAGGGCGTGTTCTTCTAACATAGACAACATCATGATTCGCTCAGCCTGCAACGCAAGATCTAACAAAACAAACAGAGAAACAGTAGTTAAACATGATTTAAATACAGTGGCTTAGTTATTATATTTCTAATGTGTATCACAATATTTATAAGGTATTATTTTACTACAAGAACCGCATTGCACCATTGATTGTACTTTTGTCGTTAACGACTTTTCTTTTTAGTTGTGTAGATAAATTTGCCTATACACACTAATTTATCTTGAGTAAGAGACGAGATAGCCGATATTTTATGCTAACACCATCTTTGCGGACGTTGATTCTGTTCAATATTTTAAAACGTAAGGAGTGCTTCGAAAGTATTCATGTAGACTTCTGCATAGGAATCCGTTTAAAAATAATTCATTTGAATTTTTCGAAATGTTTTCATATTACAATTTCAGGGATCAAATCAAATCGGTAACACTTTCGGTGTGCTTATTGAACCGTGGTCCTGTTTTTTTTTTTTTTTTTTTTTTTTTTTTTTATATATATTCGTATGCGTTTATGATTTAGTTGAATTTACAGTTTATTAAATTTGGCGACATTCCATCATTAACTTATATGATATGATGGACATTATATACCTAAATATTATACCAATATTATATATATTGAGATATAGGCTATTATATTTTCGCCATCTTTGAACTTCCAGCCGCCATTGCAACCATACTTTAATACTCAGCCTTCTCGAATATAGGGCACTAGCAACACCGAAAGACAACAATGGAACAAATGAATTGAACTGATGGACAAACCATCAGCTGTCAAAATAATAAAATTGCAACCATAGAAATAAAAACAAGTGTAGCAATAGTAACTGCTCGCAATTTAAAACTTTTAATGATAGACCACGACTAAGTACAAGTTTTGTATGCGTATTTGTTTGTTTTTTGTTTTGTTTTCCAAAATCAGACGAAATTATTTTTTGACAGCTTGTTGTTTGTCCATCGATTCAATTCATTTGTTTCATTGTTGTCTTTTGGTGTTGCTCGTGCCCTATAGTTCGTAGTTTCAATAATTTTGCCGGGTTACATTGAAGCAAATTTGAAGCAAGGTCCGTCTGTCCCCTGGCGGAGGTGTGGTACGAGCCCCCGCCCGCCCCCGCCGGATTTACGGACCTTGAAATTGAAGCACAGCCATCTTGAACGTCGGTTCAATCCGAGGTTTGACCCGTCGAGAAGGCTGTGCATTGAGGAAGTAGTATGGTCGTAATGGCGGAGGCCCAAGATGTCAAAGACAAAATGCTCAAGTTTGCCCTGACCGGCAATCGAATTCAGATCGCCGACTCTATACATATATATATATATGTGCTTTTTCCATTTAATCAAATTTAACAATCGCAAATGGTCGAGTTGTATTTAAACAAAACAATTTAAGTGTATGCAGTTTACTGTTTGATCGACCATGTGTCCAAAATAACAAACAGCGAATAGACGTAATACAGCAGTGGCAGCAGTTTAGTAGAATACTCCGACGGCCCCAGTAACTTAACGCCGGTATAGAGAGCGGGAGGATCTGAGTTCGATCCCCAACCGGGGAAAACTTTTATTAAAATTGCAATATCTCCACACATTATCCATAAAGCTGGATCTGGATTGAAGAATCGGCTGTAGCTACTGAACGACTTGACCAAGAATCACGAAACACACGGGAAACGCATTTGTAAAGAAGAATGTGTAATTCTGTGGGAACGGCTCATTTTCACATTACATTGGATTTTGAGGCCTTTGAAGATACATAGGACCTATACCTTTAGTATTTTACTTGACATTATTGCGTTTCCCCTTCTATCTACCCCCTCCCCCTCCCCCTTTCCCTTTCCCACTCACTACTTTGTTTAATAAGTAATGGGTTAAAAAAAACCCCTCACCCCATTAGATACGCCACTGAGATCATAAAGCAACAAAACTTACCTCCAATTGTGGTGGAACACGTGGAGTTGACACGTGACGTCACGGACGGATATTGTCCCAGTAAGCTAAGAACCCTGCTTGGTGACAGGTGACCCTGCACTGGCATGTTAGCGTCAGCGGGTTGTCCTTCGGCTGGCAATAAAGTCTGCCCCTCTGTGTAAACATTGAACATAGAGGTGCCCTGCACTGGCATGTTGGCAGCAGTGGGTTGTCCTTCGGCTGGCAATGAAGTCTGCCCCTCTGTGTAAACATGTAAACATTGAACATAGAGGTGGCCCTGCACTAGCATGTTGGCGTCAGTGGGTTGTCCTTCGGCTGGCAATAAAGTCTGCCCCTCTGTGTAAACATTGAACATAGAGGTGCCCTGCACTGGCATGTTGGCAGCAGTGGGTTGTCCTTCGGCTGGCAATGAAGTCTGCCCCTCTGTGTAAACATGTAAACATTGAACATAGATGTGGCCCTGCACTGGCATGTTGGCCTCAGTGGGTTGTCCTTCGGCTGGCAATGAAGTCTGCCCCTCTGTGTAAACATTGCACATAGATGTGGCCCTGCACTGGCATGTTGGTGTCAGTGGGTTGTCCTTCGGCTAGCAATGAAGTCTGCACCTCTGTGTAAACATTGAACATAGAGGTGGCCCTGCTCTGGCATGTTGGCGTCAGTGGGTTGTCCTTCGGCTGGCAATGAAGTCTGCCCCTCTGTGTAAACATGTAAACATTGAACATAGATGTGGCCCTGCACTGGCATGTTGGCGTCAGTGGGTTGTCCTTCGGCTGGCAATGAAGTCTGCCCCTCTGTGTTAACATTGAACATAGAGGTAGCCCTGCACTGGCATGTTGGCGTCAGTGGGTTGTCCTTCGGCTGGCAATGAAGTCTGCCCCTCTGTGTAAACATTGAACATAGAGGTGGCCCTGCACTGGCATGTTGGCATCAGTGGGTTGTCCTTCGGCTGGCAATGAAGTCTGCACCTCTGTGTAAACATTGAACATAGAGGTGGCCCTACACTGGCATGTTGGCGTCAGTGGGTTGTCCTTCGGCTGGCAATGGAGTCTGCACCTCTGTGTTAACATTGAACATAGAGGTGGCCCTGCACTGGCATGTTGGCGTCAGTGGGTTGTCCTTCGGCTGGCAATGAAGTCTGCCCCTCTGTGTAAACATTGAACATAGAGGTGGCCCTGCACTGGCATGTTGGCGTCAGTGGGTTGTCCTTCGGCTGGCAATGAAGTCTGCCTCTCTGTGTAAACATGTAAACATTGAACTAGAGGTGGCCCTGCAAGGCATGTTGGCGTCAGTGGGTTGTCCTTCGGCTGGCAATGAAGTCAGCACCTCTGTGTAAACAAGGAACATAGATGTGGCCCTGCACTGGCATGTTGGCGTCAGTTGGTCGTCCTTCGGCTGGCAATGAAGTCTGCCCCTCTGTGTAAACAAGTAAACATGGAACATAGAGGTGGCCCTGCACTGGCATGTAGGCGTCAGTGGGTTGTCCTTCGGCTGGCAATGAAGTCTGCACCTCTGTGTAAACATTGAACTAGAGGTTGCCCTGCACTGGCATGTTGGCGTCAGTGGGTTGTCCTTCGGCTGGCAATGAAGTCTGCCCCTCTGTGTAAACATTGAACATAGAGGTTGCCCTGCACTGGCATGTTGGCGTCAGTGGGTTGTCCTTCGGCTGGCAATGAAGTCTGCACCTCTGTGTAAACATTGAACATAGAGGTTGCCCTGCACTGGCATGTTGGCGTCAGTGGGTTGTCCTTCGGCTGGCAATGAAGTCTGCCCCTCTGTGTAAACATTAAACATAGAGGTGGCCCTACACTGGCATGTTGGCGTCAGTGGGTTGTCCTTCGGCTGGCAATGAAGTCTGCCCCTCTGTGTTAACATGTAAACATTGAACATAGAGGTAGCCCTCCACTGGCATGTTGGCGTCAGTGGGTTGTCCTTCGGCTGGCAATGAAGTCTGCACCTCTGTGTAAACATGTAAACATTGAACATAGAGGTGGCCCTGCACTGGCATGTTGGCGTCAGTGGGTTGTCCTTCGGCTGGCAATGAAGTCTGCACCTCTGTGTAAACATGTAAACATTGAACATAGAGGTAGCCCTCCACTGGCATGTTGGTGTCAGCGGGTTGTCCTTCGGCTGGCAATGAAGTCTGCACCTCTGTGTAAACATGTAAACATTGAACATAGAGGTGGCCCTGCACTGGCATGTTGGCGTCAGCGGGTTGTCCTTCGGCTGGCAATGAAGTCTGCACCTCTGTGTAAACATGTAAACATTGAACATAGAGGTGGCCCTGCACTGGCATGTTGGCGTCAGTGGGTTGTCCTTCGGCTGGCAATGAAGTCTGCACCTCTGTGTAAACATGTAAACATTAAACATAGAGGTGGCCCTGCACTGGCATGTTGGCGTCAGTGGGTTGTCCTTCGGCTGGCAATGAAGTCTGCACCTCTGTGTAAACATGTAAACATTGAACATAGAGGTGGCCCTGCACTGGCATGTTGGCGTCAGTGGGTTGTCCTTCGGCTGGCAATGAAGTGTGCCCCTCTGTGTAAACATTGAACATAGAGGTGGCCCTGCCAGGCATGTTGGCGTCAGTGGGTTGTCCTTCGGCTGGCAATGAAGTCTGCCCCTCTGTGTAAACATGTAAACATTGAACTAGAGGTTGCCCTGCACTGGCATGTTGGTGTCAGCGGGTTGTCCTTCGGCTGGCAATGAAGTCTGCACCTCTGTGTTAACATGTAAACATTGAACTAGAGGTTGCCCTGCACTGGCATGTTGGTGTCAGCGGGTTGTCCTTCGGCTGGCAATGAAGTCTGCACCTCTGTGTTAACATGTAAACATTGAACTAGAGGTTGCCCTGCACTGGCATGTTGGTGTCAGCGGGTTGTCCTTCGGCTGGCAATGAAGTCTGCCGCTCTGTGGTACATGTAAACATTGAACTAGAGGTTGCCCTGCACTGGCATGTTGGTGTCAGCGGGTTGTCCTTCGGCTGGCAATGAAGTCTGCCCCTCTGTGTAAACATTGAACTAGAGGTTGCCCTGCACTGGCATGTTGGCGTCAGCGGGTTGTCCTTCGGCTGGCAATGAAGTCTGCACCTCTGTGTAAACATGTAAACATTGAACTAGAGGTTGCCCTGCACTGGCATGTTGGTGTCAGCGGGTTGTCCTTCGGCTGGCAATGAAGTCTGCCCCTCTGTGTAAACATTGAACTAGAGGTTGCCCTGCACTGGCATGTTGGTGTCAGCGGGTTGTCCTTCGGCTGGCAATGAAGTCTGCACCTCTGTGTAAACATGTAAACATTGAACTAGAGGTTGCCCTGCACTGGCATGTTGGTGTCAGCGGGTTGTCCTTCGGCTGGCAATGAAGTCTGCCCCTCTGTGTAAACATTGAACTAGAGGTTGCCCTGCACTGGCATGTTGGCGTCAGTTGGTTGTCCTTCGGCTGGCAATGAAGTCTGCCCCTCTGTGTAAACATGTAAACATTGAACTAGAGGTTGCCCTGCACTGGCATGTTGGTGTCAGCGGGTTGTCCTTCGGCTGGCAATGAAGTCTGCCGCTCTGTGTAAACATGTAAACATTGAACTAGAGGTTGCCCTGCACTGGCATGTTGGTGTCAGTGGGTTGTCCTTCGGCTGGCAATGAAGTCTGCCCCTCTGTGTAAACATTGAACTAGAGGTTGCCCTGCACTGGCATGTTGGCGTCAGTTGGTTGTCCTTCGGCTGGCTATGAAGTCTGCCGCTCTGTGTAAACATGTAAACATTGAACATAGAGGTGCCCTGCACTGGCATGTTGGCGTCAGCGGGTTGTCCTTCGGCTGGCAATGAAGTCTGCCGCTCTGTGTAAACATGTAAACATTGAACATAGAGGTGGCCCTGCACTGGCATGTTGGCGTCAGTGGGTTGTCCTTCGGCTGGCAATGAAGTCTGCCGCTCTGTGTAAACATGTAAACATTGAACATAGAGGTGCCCTGCACTGGCATGTTGGCGTCAGTGGGTTGTCCTTCGGCAGGCAATGAAGTCTGCCGCTCTGTGTAAACATGTAAACATTGAACATAGATGTGGCCCTGCACTGGCATGTTGGCGTCAGTGGGTTGTCCTTCCGCTGGCAATGAAGTCTGCCCCTCTGTGTAAACATTGAACTAGAGGTTGCCCTGCACTGGCATGTTGGCGTCAGTGGGTTGTCCTTCCGCTGGCAATGAAGTCTGCACCTCTGTGTAAACATTGAACATAGAGGTTGCCCTGCACTGGCATGTTGGCGTCAGTGGGTTGTCCTTCGGCTGGCAATGAAGTCTGCCCCTCTGTGTAAACATTGAACATAGAGGTGGCCCTGCACTGGCATGTTGGCGTCAGTGGGTTGTCCTTCGGCTGGCAATGAAGTCTGCCCCTCTGTGTAAACATTGAACATAGAGGTGGCCCTGCACTGGCATGTTGGCATCAGTGGGTTGTCCTTCGGCTGGCAATGAAGTCTGCCCCTCTGTGTAAACATTGAACTAGAGGTTGCCCTGCAAGGCATGTTGGCGTCAGTTGGTTGTCCTTCGGCTGGCAATGAAGTCTGCCGCTCTGTGTAAACATGTAAACATTGAACATAGAGGTGCCCTGCACTGGCATGTTGGCGTCAGTGGGTTGTCCTTCGGCTGGCAATGAAGTCTGCCGCTCTGTGTAAACATGTAAACATTGAACATAGATGTGGCCCTGCACTGGCATGTTGGCGTCAGTGGGTTGTCCTTCGGCTGGCAATGAAGTCTGCACCTCTGTGTAAACATTGAACATAGAGGTTGCCCTGCACTGGCATGTTGGCATCAGTGGGTTGTCCTTCGGCTGGCAATGAAGTCTGCCCCTCTGTGTAAACATTGAACTAGAGGTTGCCCTGCACTGGCATGTTGGTGTCAGCGGGTTGTCCTTCGGCTGGCAATGAAGTCTGCCGCTCTGTGTAAACATGTAAACATTGAACATAGAGGTAGCCCTGCACTAGCATGTTGGCGTCAGTGGGTTGTCCTTCGGCTGGCAATGAAGTCTGCCCCTCTGTGTAAACATTGAACTAGAGGTTGCCCTGCACTGGCATGTTGGTGTCAGCGGGTTGTCCTTCGGCTGGCAATGAAGTCTGCCGCTCTGTGTAAACATGTAAACATTGAACATAGAGGTGCCCTGCACTGGCATGTTGGCGTCAGCGGGTTGTCCTTCGGCTGGCAATGAAGTCTGCACCTCTGTGTAAACATTGAACATAGAGGTGGCCCTGCACTGGCATGTTGGCGTCAGTGGGTTGTCCTTCGGCTGGCAATGAAGTCTGCCGCTCTGTGTAAACATGTAAACATTGAACATAGAGGTTGCCCTGCACTGGCATGTTGGTGTCAGCGGGTTGTCCTTCGGCTGGCAATGAAGTCTGCCGCTCTGTGTAAACATGTAAACATTGAACATAGAGGTGCCCTGCACTGGCATGTTGGCGTCAGTGGGTTGTCCTTCGGCTGGCAATGAAGTCTGCCCCTCTGTGTAAACATTGAACTAGAGGTTGCCCTGCACTGGCATGTTGGCATCAGTGGGTTGTCCTTCGGCTGGCAATGAAGTCTGCCCCTCTGTGTAAACATTGAACTAGAGGTTGCCCTGCACTGGCATGTTGGCGTCAGCGGGTTGTCCTTCGGCTGGCAATGAAGTCTGCCCCTCTGTGTAAACATTGAACTAGAGGTTGCCCTGCACTGGCATGTTGGCGTCAGCGGGTTGTCCTTCGGCTGGCAATGAAGTCTGCACCTCTGTGTAAACATTGAACATAGAGGTGGCCCTGCACTGGCATGTTGGCGTCAGTGGGTTGTCCTTCGGCTGGCAATGAAGTCTGCCCCTCTGTGTAAACATGTAAACATTGAACTAGAGGTTGCCCTGCGCTGGCATGTTGGCAACAGCGGGTTGTCCTTCGGCTGGCAATTAAGTCTGCACCTCTGTGTAAACATGGAACATAGAGGTAGCCTTGCACTAACATGTTGGCGTCAGTGGGTTGTCCTTCGGCTGGCAATGAAGTCTGCCCCTCTGTGTAAACATGGAAACATTGAACATAGAGGTAGCCCTGCACTAACATGTTGGCGTCAGCGGGTTGTCCTTCTGCTGGCAATGAAGTCTGCCCCTCTGTGTAAACATGTAAACATTGAACTAGAGGTTGCCCTGCACTGGCATGTTGGCGTCAGTGGATTGTCCTTCAGCTGGCAATGAAGTCTGCCCCTCTATGTTTACTGTGATCGAATCATTGAACATAATGTTTCACATAATTTTATGTTACATGAACCCGTTTACGTGTAATTTTGGTAGAAGTCGTACCGTACAATGTGCGGTAAGTTCTAATCTAAACGGAACTAGGCATTTCTCAAAGGATTAAATGTTAGTTTGCTAACTGCAAAAATGAATCACAGCTCCACGGCCGCACCTTCAATAGAAGTTACTCAATGTTGATCATTGTTGTATGGGCCACTATTTAGGTGACTACAAAACATTGAGAGACGACCTAAATAAAAGTTGACAAACAGGTTTTATAGAAACTTAATAAACGTGACATTACCACTTACCGAATAAATTTAAAAATAAAAAACATAAAAAAATACAAAAATACAACAATTTTCTTTGAGCGTTCGAACAGGGGGAGAGAAACTGCAACAAAGAAGTGCTGCAAGTATGGAACCATGTCATCAGCTCATCATGTTATATTTACTATACAGCATTCTGCACACTTAGCCTACACTTATACTTAAGTGCCATTTCAACTTTGATAGGACCAAAACGTTTGTATATAAGGTAGTACGCTGGCAGGAGGTGCTGGTGTGAGGTTTTTGTGTTTGTTTGTGGGTTGGAGAGTGAAGAGACGAGCTGTGGGATTTTTTTTAGCATAAGCTGTGCGATCTCTGCAATATTAAATAAAAATATTTACAAATAATAAAATGTTATATTTATTTTGTTTGAGTATTTTGCTTTCAGCAAGATTAATGGTTTATTATATAAGCAAATTGCCGTGAAATGTCCGAAACAGCAAACCTGTTCCTACCCAATCAATAAAACATCTTGTTTAAATAAAATCACCGCCCTTTGACATCAGCGACGTCATTTCGTTCATTCACCAACGCCATTTTAAAGGTTACTTTCGATTTTACTAGGGTAATTGCGACGATAACGAGATATACACCTACCCGGTATCTCGTCAAGCTCTTCATCTCCACTCGGGGTCTTCCTACTCTCCGCCCACACTTGCGAGGGGGGTTTATTTTCGACAACTTCTCCTGTGAAGAGAGATATACTTGCGTCAGACGACCTCAACCACAACCACAACGCATACATTAGTGTGCACTGTACATACCCTTGATCTGTACCTTCTTGTGGGTGTATCGGGCTAGGAGGACCAGCACTATATAACCCAAGTATAACAGGACAAAACCTGTAGGAAATAAAGCAAGTGTTTATTTGGATTTGTCTTCAAAACACCATGGAACCAATTTGTATTTGACCAGGCATCACAGATAACATTTGCTACTTATATTTCCGTATGTCTAATCAGTCACACTTTTTCATTTTACACTTCTTACGGCTTCATTGTGATTTCATATTGTGTTTGTTTGAACTTGGCGGGGACTTGCATCAAGATATAACATTAAACCGTTATACGTGTTTGCATAAATTATATTTCTTTAATAGAGATCAATCAAATCACACTTCCTATCATTCGAATACTAAAAACTATCTTCCTTTTCAAAACAATGTAGTCTGCGCGTTGTAACGGCGGGCATACAACACGGACATAGCAAGAAAAATCGCATTAAGAATGTCTATCTCATAATAGTCTAAACTCTAACTAAATTAAAAAAAAATGCAATTTCCTAGAAAATGCTTTGCCATCTTTTATTATGTCTAGCCTCTAGAAGTTTTAAATATGCTTTTGAGGATTTTAAATTGTACTTGTGAATCGCACTTTTAGAATGAGTTATCATTAAAAACAAACTATATTATTTTGAAACACAGCAATATCAATAAAATAATTCCAAGTTAAGTGTTAAGCCAGCGTTCAAATATGTTTTCTAAATATGTTTTGAAAATATAAGTTTCTTTGCTGCCTTATATAAATAAAACGTTTCCAATATTAGTGCCATCACTTGTTACCAATCTCATCACTTATTGGCCAAATGGCATGATATGTTATCGAAAAATGTTTTCTGCGGTGACACACGGAGACCAATTACACTGTTGCTATAAAATTGTTTCAAATTGTTTTCTATTTTCTGAAAATGTTTTGGACGAAATAAGTAGTGTTTAAAACTTGTTTTCAAAACATAATTCCCGTGTGTCGCTGCGCTGTAGCAATGATGCTTGGTTCGTGATTGGACAACACTACCAGGTTAAGGCTGTACCTCGATCTATCCTGTGGAAAGGAAAAGTGCTTTGAATTTTGAAATGCTTTAAAGTTCTCAAAAAGTAAACCAAAATGTCATCCCTCAGAGAATGTAGCCTAATGATATATCTTATAAATGTTTTTTGGTTCTAATAAATGCTTCAGTTTATCAAATTAATTAAATTGTAAATTTGTATGGCAACAACACATAACAAAAGTAAAATTAGGTAATTTGAAAAAACGGAAATTCTGTAAGGGGTCACATATTTTGGATAATTAAGGGTTCCGCAGGATAAGGGGCCATACATCGGCCTTAATATTTTAGGGCCTAATATTTGCTACAATAAGAGCAAGGCTCGAGGACAAACCTGCAGTCCCGCCCACTGTCACGTGACCCGAATAGAAGATGAAGTAGGCGTAGGCCGCGGCCAGCATGTAACAGAGGACATCCCGTACGAACAGCGACCCCACGACTCTGAAGGGGGAGATTATGCAGATGCAGCTGGCTACGACAGTCGTCACGAACATCCCGCCTCCTGCAAGCAGTCCCGCCTACTGTCACGTGACCCTAGTAGAACACGAAGTAGGCGTAGACCGCGGCCAGCATGTAACAGAGGACACCCCGCCTCCTGCAAGCAGCCCCGCCCTCTGTCACGTGACCCTAGTACAACACGCAGTAGGCGTAGGCCGCGGCCAGCATGTAACAGAGGACATCCCGCCTCCTGCAAGCAGCCCCGCCCACTGTCACGTGACGCTAGTACAACACGCAGTAGGCGTAGGCCGCGGCCAGCATGTAACAGAGGACATCCCGCCTCCTGCAAGCAGCCCTGCCCACTGTCACGTGACCCTAGTACAACACGCAGTAGGCATAGACCGCGGTCAGCATGTAACAGAGGACATCCCGCCTCCTGCAAGCAGTCCCGCCCACTGTCACGTGACCCTAGTAGAACACGAAGTGGGCGTAGACCGCGGCCAGCATGTTACAGGACATCCCGCCTCCTGCAAGCAGCCCCGCTCACTGTCACGTGACCCTAGTAGAACACGCAGTAGGCGTAGACCGCGGCCAGCATGTAACAGAGGACATCCCGTCTCCTGCAAGCAGCCCCGCCCACTGTCACGTGATCCTAGTACAACACGCAGTAGGCGTAGGCCGCGGCCAGCATGTAACAGAGGACATCCCGCCTCCTGCAAGCAGCCCCGCCCACTGTCACGTGACCCTAGTACAACACGCAGTAGGCGTAGGCCGCGGCCAGCATGTAACAGAGGACATCCCGCCTCCTGCAAGCAGCCCCGCCCACTGTCACGTGACCCTAGTACAACACGCAGTAGGCGTAGGCCGCGGCCAGCATGTAACAGAGGACATCCCGCCTCCTGCAAGCAGCCCCGCCCACTGTCACGTGACCCTAGTACAACACGCAGTAGGCGTAGGCCGCGGCCAGCATGTAACAGAGGACATCCCGCCTCCTGCAAGCAGCCCCGCCCACTGTCACGTGACCCTAGTACAACACGCAGTAGGCGTAGGCCGCGGCCAGCATGTAACAGAGGACATCCCGCCTCCTGCAAGCAGCCCCGCCCACTGTCACGTGACCCTAGTACAACACGCAGTAGGCGTAGGCCGCGGCCAGCATGTAACAGAGGACATCCCGCCTCCTGCAAGCAGCCCCGCCCACTGTCACGTGACCCTAGTACAACACGCAGTAGGCGTAGGCCGCGGCCAGCATGTAACAGAGGACATCCCGCCTCCTGCAAGCAGCCCCGCCCACTGTCACGTGACCCGAGTACAACACGCAGTAGGCGTAGGCCGCGGCCAGCATGTAACAGAGGACATCCCGCCTCCTGCAAGCAGCCCCGCCCACTGTCACGTGACCCTAGTACAACACGCAGTAGGCGTAGGCCGCGGCCAGCATGTAACAGAGGACATCCCGCCTCCTGCAAGCAGCCCCGCCCACTGTCACGTGACCCGAGTACAACACGCAGTAGGCGTAGGCCGCGGCCAGCATGTAACAGAGGACATCCCGCCTCCTGCAAGCAGCCCCGCCCACTGTCACGTGACCCGAGTACAACACGCAGTAGGCGTAGGCCGCGGCCAGCATGTAGCAGAGGACATACCGCACGAACAGCGACCCCACGACTCTGAAGGGGGAGATTATGCAGATGCAGCTGGCTACGACAGTCGTCACGAACATCCCGCCTCCTGCAAGCAGCCCCGCCCACTGTCACGTGACCCTAGTACAACACGAAGTAGGCGTAGGCCGCGGCCAGCATGTAACAGAGGACATCCCGCCTCCTGCAAGCAGTCCCGCCCACTGTCATGTGATCCTAGTAGAAGATGAAGTAGGCGTAGACCGCGGCCAGCATGAATTTTAGAGGACATCCCGCCTCCTGCAAACAGCCCCGCCCACTGTCACGTGACCCTAGTACAACACGAAGTAGGCGTAGACCGCACCCAGCATGTAACAGCAGACATCCTGCGTCCTGCAACTCGTACCCATGACAACCGAATACCACTGATCTACTCCTGCTTCCAATAATGCTGAAGGTTAAGGTTCGAATCCCGGTGCGGTTTGCTTTTCTAATTTCGGAAATTAGCTTGGATCTATCTGTACCGTAGCTACTGGCGTGTATATCTTAAACTGTGACTTTGGAGCCATCGTGGCAACGAGGGCCAAATAATAAACAGTAATGTCACCTACTGAATATCAGTTCTTATAACTGAGGGGATCTTAATTGGCTCCTGGCACTTACCGGGGCCGTAAAAACAATCCGCTTGCCTCGCCTCTTGTTTTAATTATTCCTGTTGCGACCTTTCTCCGCCTTCTCCTAGTTTTGTGACCATGTCGCAACAGGGCTATAATTTTACAGGTTTATTGTTTCCCTCAATGACTTTAACTTTAAAACATTGTGTAAATAAGTTAGACGACCTGGTTTTGGAGTCCGATGAGAGTGAAACTCCACCAGGGAATTTAGAGGACCTTGACCAATACGTACCAACGAGCTCGTTGTAGGCTAGTTCGCCTTTCCCCACTAGGATGGAGGAGTAGCTGGTAAAGATGTCCGGGGCTCCATTGCCAAACGCCAAGATTGTCACTCCAGCCATGCTTTGAGACAGGTGGAGTATCTTAGCCACGACCGTCAGTGCTGGACAGAAACTAAGTAGGCGTATATGAAACAGAGCTTTACAGTAACACGCACAAACAGGCGCAGGCTAGATAGATTCAACGACATGAAACTAGAATGTTAAGGCAGCCATGCCTATCCCACACTGCAAGACCACAAACCACCATGAGTTGAAGCACTCTCCTTAACTGTATTAAAATTTAATAAATTACAATAATTCGAGTGGTCGTATAGGGTAACGTACCTTTGCGATAGGTAATTATAACAGATTCTAAAAAAAGGACCGATTATGATAGTGGGTAAATTGATTTGATTTGATTATTTGGGCTTAACGTCTCATACTTTTGCAACGAGTCTAATCGAGACAATGAGTAGTGATATATGAAGATGAAATAGGGGGCTGTTTGGAGGAAAGGGGCCAATAGGAGGGCGGGGTGGAAAGTGGAGGGGGGAGGAAAGGGGATTGGATATTTCGTTTCTTGAAATAACGTATCTCAAGAAAAAATATATTCAAAAAATATTTTAAACCAATTTGCAAAATATTTTACCCAATACCATAGTCGGTCATGATTTTTTTTAGAATCTGTTATAATTACCTAGGCTTATCGCAAAGGTACGTTACCCTGTACGACCACTCGAATTAATGTTATTTATTACATTTGAATACAGTTAATACGATCGTTAGTTTAAAAGATTTTACAAAAATATATTTACACAACATAAAATAAAAAACACATTTTAACATGAATTAAAATAAGTGGATCCAAGAATAAACCATATTCCAATAACATAATATTATGCCCCAATTAAAAATAGAGTCTCAATAGTAGGGTCCCACAGCAGGCTGAAATTCATAGTCGTCTCCTACCCCTATAGGGGCACACATTGTTGCCAGGTAACAACTTCATGCACGTTATTTCCCATATAGAAAACAAATCCATAGCAACAATGGGCGCTCCTTGGGGTAGGGGATGACTATGAAGTAGGCCTAATCTAGTTGCATTTTGTTGATTAGATTCGACTCGTGGATAAGACTGGATAAGACAATTTTACGCTTTCAAGAAACTTAACAGTGAATAATAGCTCAGTCAAGCGTTTCAATATTTACGTCAGTATTAGGCCTACATTTATAAATAACTTGGTATTGTCAATGGCATGTTTGTACTTACAATGTGTCTGCTATTGTTCCAAGCACGATGAATAGCACTATCAGCCAAATGAACTGAAAACATACAAAGTTGTTCGCAAAGTTTACTTACGTTAACACAATATTGCGTGCAGACTTTGTTAACTTTGCAATTAAAATATTGATTCCAAATGTCTATTCAAGTACACAAATAAACGAAATAAAAATAAACATGACCCACACAAACAAGAACTCAAATATTTATTCAAAGAGTGAGGAATGTCGACTGCCCACAAATTTCTCCAGAACCGTCAATGTCAAAGTAAGAAACCATGTGCTCTTCTGCTAAAACCTATAAAACCAATATTTTTCAAAGCAATTGTCACTTGATAACCTCCATACCTCAATAAATCCAATATAATTCATAGTTATACTACACTTAATAACGATCCATACCTACACAATACTTAATACCAACATGCTTCATACCGTAGTCCACTTAATAATCAATTCTGATAAAATCGGCATTTGCTCGGCACCTCCACCAAAATGTTTAAATTATAAATATATTGACTATGGTTTTTTTTAGTTTAGTACAAGACCATGATCTTGTAAATGTACACGTATTCTCCGGCTGGGCCCGGAGTATAGGCCTCATTTTTCCCTGGATATACCTCCGCTGCTCGTAAGACGCTTTCGGTAAATCCAGAAAGTCTTGTCGATAAAAGCTAAATATTTTGCTCAACGTTGACACTTACCATAACAATAACTGCCGCCGTAGGAAATGATCCCATGGTACAGAACATAAAGGGTAAATAGTACACGACGCAGTTGCCCTCGGCGCAATCTGGGGTGTTTCCAATCCAGGCACAGCGATCGGCGCTGGGTATGTGGCGCAAGTACGAACATCTCAGATTCTAGGGGCGGAGATAATATAATACTCAGACGACCGTGAAGGAGGGAACATTGACTTTGATATTTTACTCCAAGATAGGGTATTTTGGGAGTGTAGTGCTACACTTTTTGAACTCACTTTTTCCCCAAAAAAATCACCGAAAACCCACTGTTTTTTATGTTGTTTATGAAAATTTTACTTTTTTTGGTCATAGGCCGTCGAAGTTCCTCCAAATTTCCATTTCGCCGTCATTACCGACATGTTCAATGGACTGGGATTCATCTCAAACTTCAAAATAATGGATTTGATTCATAGTATTGATATAATTTAAAGAGGCTGTTATTCATTTTTAGTTTTATATGCCATCATACAACACAAAAATGAACGACACCTTCTTCAAATGTAAAGTTCAAGCTTCAAAGTTTTTTATTCATTATAGAAGTATTTGTAATCATACAACACAAAAATAAATGACACCTTCAAATGTAAAGTTCAAGCTTCCAACCCCATAAATAGTGTAGAAATGGTTGTGCATTTAAAGACGGGTCCACACACTTTGAGCGAAGGATTATGGTTAGAAGTTGAACTTATGAAAATGTACTAGCGTTCACACGAAACGTCAGATAGTAGCAAGGCTAACGACTAGAAACGATAACTAATTTTTAGCTTCTAGCCTTATCCATCATTCTACTACATCCTATCAGAAACTAGATATCTTTTTGCGAGAGCTAATCAGATGAAAGCCACCATGTTGTCGCGGAATTAATTAATTCGTTAATCTATTGTCTGTATGTGAACCAAAACGACTAGTCGTTATAGCTTCTCCACATTAGTTATCCTTAGCATTATGTGTGCACCAAACGTGAACTTAAATCGCCACAAATCGGGTCGAAGATCGATCATGAGACGAAAAATTAAATTTAAAAAATGGTTATGGTAATGTTTCAAATATTTGTGATACAATACGTACTGCATTGGGTTATAGCTTCTCCACATTAGTTATCCTTAGCATTATGTGTGCACCAAACGTGAACTTAAATCGCCACAAATCGGGTCGAAGATCGATCATGAGACGAAAAATTAAATTTAAAAAATGGTTATGGTAATGTTTCAAATATTTGTGATACAATACGTACTGCATTGGGATGACTGTCCTCCAGTTTGTGGAATTGGATCATAGATGAAAGCCCATCTATTAGTGATGAATTCATTTTGAAGTTTACCTATACAAATAAATATTTCTTAATTTATTAGATATGGCAATCAAATATTACGTTTCCATAGATACATTAACAATAATTAAATAGAGTAAGGATGATTGTTTGATTTGATTATTATGTATTTAACACCGTACTTGCCAACTAATTAATAGGTTTGGTATCTTGGTGTCATTGGAGGAAAGAGGCAAGAAGGTGGGGGATCACGAGTGGAAGAAGAGGAATGCGGACCACCACATTTCCCCACCTCTTACGACCGACAGAGTATATTATGGACCATATTCTACCCCAGGCCCATACGGTTAGACAGTTAGAGCATGTCATTTTGAATACAAGCGGATTACATCGCACTTATTAAACTGTATTTTCTTTTCTCTTTTAATTTCATAACTGTTAAACCATTGTCATCGAAGTATAAAATTTTAAGCTTATGCCGAATGAACCCAGCTACAGGCGACACCGCGACAGTCGTCTAAAATGCGTGTAACAGCGCGTGGTGCGTGGTGGATACAGTGAAAGGGGGGGGGGGGGGGGGGAGAGAGAGAAAGAGTATATAAAGAGTGTAGTATCTGAAAGTTGTCTCAAGAAAGAGTGACGAATGCTACAGAAGAGCATAAGAACAAATGTAAAATGTATATCTATAAAATAGAACAGTAAATAGAATAGTAAAAGGATTCATACTTACCCATGCTTGTGTAGTCGGTCACTGAAGCAGGTATTGCCATTAAAGCACAACATTCACCCTATTGATTGAGAATTGAGTTGATAGAATTTGGGATGGATACATCTAATGTGTAGGTAATTTGTGCAGCACTTCTTGAATATTTCTTTAATTACATATTAATAAACAACCTAAAGAAATTTACATGTTCCCGTTCTTACCTACTTATACACACTACCCCCACAGATAACGACGAAGTGTGTAATTAGTTATGTGTTATTCACTAGGGGCCTATACACTTGTGTACGGTTTCAAATTGTGATATTATAATGTTGAATGTATTTATTTCAAATTTCTCAATGACACGTGACAGGTGACAAAGCAAACAAATAACTAAGTGAAACGTTATTATAATAAATTGAACGCATCATCATCTTGAACATCTTCTCTGACTCTGCTCAAAGGTTTGTAACAAGAAGTGGATTGATATTCTTGCGAGGTGAGGGGAACATAATCTCTCTCATTTTCCTCGAAATGTGACCCATTCATCTCGTTTATGTGTTTCATACTGTCGACTAGACTTACATGCCAATGCTACTCTAGAATGATCCGTGACCTCGGCTTTACTTGCTGGTGAGGCAGTGACGACGTCAGGAATTTTCCATTGGGGGGGACAAGGGGGGTCCTGTATGGGAGGGCCAGGCAGATTCCAGGCTTGTTTTCTATCGGTCTTAGGGGGGTACACCAGGCTTCTTGCACTCGCGGACATGAAAATATGCATTCCATTCTTACCTAATTAATGCAAGGTTATCCTCAAGTTGTGATGAGCTCCATTAAATTTGCGAACCACCTCGCATGTTGAGGCATTTGGCAATCAATGTCTTTCTTCACTGATTGTTTCCCATTCGATTTCGTAAGTAACTCTTGATACGGCGAATACACGAAAATGTTCTTTCACAAGCAGCACTTGATGCAGATATTGTTAGGCTTATAGTGCACAGTTTGTAAGCTTCATTGAAAGGAAGGAGGGGCATACAACCTTCCAATGGCGTTTGAAACTTCTGGCTTCAGTTACCATATGCAAGCAGTGAAAGACTTGAAAGTAAAAAATCAAAATGCTACGAGCTCCAGTTTGATAAATATTTGGTTATAGTGTGGTAGTCAATTTTAACTACAAACTAGTTAGAAGCGCGGCTATTTGAAAGCGAATTATTTATTTGTTGGCGTGCATGCGGCGGCACCAACGTAGGGTATCAGTGGTAATTTATTTTAGCTTGGGGGGGCCGTGGGGGGGGGGGGCAAAGGATTTTAGGGCGGGGGGTACAGGCCCCCTTGACCCCCCCTAGCGTCGTCACTGTAAGTGAGGAAAAGTTATAATTACCTTTCAATTTAATCAGTGAATACCTAAAACTTTATTCACATTATCTAAGAAAACAAAATTGTTGGTGTTAATATAAATACATTTTTCGTACAATATATTAATTAGGTAATCAAAGAAAAATCGTTGTTTAAGTAATATTATGTAAGTATCTTAGATATATTTATGTTTTAATTCACTACCCATACACCCCATACATACTGTGACATATCTATAGTGTAATAATATCGCCACACAAAATAAATACTTCAAACAACATAATAAATAATATACAGGTAACAATATGTCGACTACATATTGAAGACTACATATATGCCATACAATGCTCCCAACCCAACACAAAAAACGACCCTCCACATAGAACATGTTTCACATCGCTACTGAGCATAAGAAGAAACAAAACTACCAAATACAATACAATGATAATGTCCACATAAAACATATTGCTGACATAAAACCCGATATTTGTGTCCATGTTCCTTCAGTTCAAATTGTATGGTGAGTACCGTACGGATGGATGAACGACACTTCACACATAACGCAATACACCACAAACAATAAGTATAAGATTATGAGGTAGACGCCGTAGCTACACCGAGCCTGGAAGCCGAGTAGAGGCAGCACGATTATGGACGAGCAGAGACTGTAGAGGAGGTAGGCGGTACACACAGGACCCAGTTCGCCGTAGTTCATCTACAACAGGCAGTACAACACTGTAGAGGAGGTAGGCGGTACACACAGGACCCAGTTCGCCGTAGTTCATCTACAACAGGCAGTACAACACTGTAGAGGAGGTAGGTGGTACACACAGGACCCAGTTCGCTGTAGTGCATCTACAACATGCAGTACAACACTGTAGAGGAGGTAGGTGGTACACACAGGACCCAGTTCACCGTAGTTCATCTACAACAGGCAGTAGAACACTGTAGAGGAGGTAGGCGGTACACACAGGACCCAGTTCGCCGTAGTTCATCTACAACAGGCAGTAGAACACTGTAGAGGAGGTAGGTGGTGCACACAGGACCCAGTTCGCCGTAGTTCATCTACAACAGGCAGTACAACACTGTAGAGGAGGTAGGTGGTGCACACAGGACCCAGCTCGCCGTAGTTCATCTACAACAGGCAGTACAACACTGTAGAGGAGGTAGGCGGTACACACAGGACCCAGCTCGCCGTAGTTCATCTACAACAGGCAGTACAACACTGTAGAGGAGGTAGGCGGTACACACAGGACCCAGCTCGCCGTAGTTCATCTACAACAGGCAGTAGTACACTGTAGAGGAGGTAGGTGGTACACACAGGACCCAGTTCGCCGTAGTTCATCTACAACAGGCAGTACATCACTGTAGAGGAGGTAGGCGGTACACACAGGACCCAGTTCGCCGTAGTTCATCTACAACAGGCAGTACATCACTGTAGAGGAGGTAGGCGGTACACACAGGACCCAGTTCGCCGTGTTCATCTACAACAGGCAGTACAACACTGTAGAGAAGGTAGGTGGTACACACAGGACCCAGTTCGCCGTAGTTCATCTACAACAGGCAGTACAACACTGTAGAGGAGGTAGGTGGTACACACAGGACCCAGTTCGCCGTGTTCATCTACAACAGGCAGTACAACACTGTAGAGGAGGTAGGTGGTACACACAGGACCCAGTTCACCGTGTTCATCTACAACAGACAGTACAACACTGTACAGGAGGTAGGTGGTACACACAGGACCCAGTTCGCCGTAGTTCATCTACAACAGGCAGTACAACACTGTAGAGAAGGTAGGTGGTACACACAGGACCCAGTTCGCCGTAGTTCATCTACAACAGGCAGTACAACACTGTAGATCTGCGTATTTCTATGCGCAGAGAGCGTAAAAGATGCTCTCTTTGTTAATCTGGGCGTGAATTCAACGGTATCATTTTGTACTCACATCTCTTTGAGTCTCTCCCTCCTCCAAAAGCGTGATCATAAACTTCATACCCATTCCAAACAGCATGTCTGCATTTAGTTCTGGAGCATAATATCATGTCGAGAAATTGTGCAATTGAACTAAAGGCTTACTTATAAATAAACATATTTCCAACGGGCAATGTACAATAAAAATCCCCGCACACAAGAAACACTGTTTTAAAAAGGTGTTATAAAATACAGTTCCCTCTTTGTTAGTGTTCTATCGAGTAGGTGGTGTATCGTTACGTTATCTATGACTCTGCTTGTATTCGTTAGTAAGGAGTTTGGATTGTATAGTGATTGGAGAAATTCTATGGTTATGCTATTCATGTATAAATCAAATAGACTAAAACACGGTCAATTTGGGAAGAGTTTACAGACCATATGAATATATTTCGAAACAATTGTGACGTCACAAAATTTATGATTAGCGAGAAGTGGCATTATGTTAAATGCATGAACACACAGGACAATGACGACGAGTTTATATATGCAGACGCTCGCCTCAAACAGGGATTATAGATACACTAAAAGGATACTGAACAACGGGCTCCCAAAGCAAGCAGCGAAACCCATTCTTGGATAGCCTGCCTTTGCAATGGCCACGTCAGCAATGAAATCTGAAACACATCCGCAAGCGATTACTATCAATATTGTAAACACAATACAGCAAACAGAGCACACAGTAACGCGAAATTAACTGTAATAGATGACTGACGCGTCAGTGACAGAACATCTCTAAATTTAGATCAACTGCCAACCAGAATCGTTTTATATGATTATCTCCTCTATTCTCTATAGCCTAACTTATCCTCTATAGTCTATAGATTCACTGCTTGTGCGTTCCGATTTTTTTCGATCGTGCAAAATCAATGTGGACGTCCAGTTGTTGGAAATAACTGGCTTTTAATGCTATCCATTAAATTCTAAATTTGTTTGATATTTATATTTCTTAATACAATGTAAATAACGATCCATTATGATGTTTAGAGCTATATCATGTATAGGCCTATATACACTTTCACGTCGCACACGTGGCTTTCTCAACCACACGACGATCTTAATGATCTCAACAAAAACGCGGCGCAATATCCCACAAACTCATCCAGAACTCAACATTATACAATGGTCGTTGGATTACGACCACCTAATAACACTGTTTAACTGTCGAATTAGAGCATTTTAATTTAAAGACCTCTGCTGGTTGGTGATGGAGATATTGCGACTTAACGTCTCATATTTTGGCAACGATGCTTATCGAGACCATACAAATGGAAAAACGCCACGACATCCATGCCCAGATTCGAACCTGGAACGCAGAGACCGCGGTTTACTAAAACCACGCCTAATCGACCGCGGGTAACTGTTTATTGTACTAATTACGATAATACACAGATATTTGATAATAAGGGTAAAGGGTAGACTCGACGCTATGAAAACCACAAGAAATAACGTTTTTGAATAATATCTTGAAAACGGCTCAAATATTGGAAAAGTGAATTGCACGTATTGTGGTTTCGTAAGAAATCAAAACTACATTAGAAAATATTGGTAAACTGAATTAATTCACAGATAATAACTAATTAGTAATTACCCGGCAACGACAAAAATATTTGAAATTTAGTTAGTATAGATTCAGTTTTTTAGCTCTTACGAAACGACAATGCGCACATTTATCACTGATAATATTGTGAAGCGTTGAAAAATATTATTTAAAAAAAAAACGTTAATTTTGCGTGGTTTCTATGGTGAGACTCTCCTTTCTCATTATAATTAATTGGTCCATCAATAAATATACTTCACCACAACAAATGCTTCCATGTTATCGTACCTCCCATGCTGTTGCCCCAGGACAGAGCTGTAACGCCCAGGGTAGTGTCAGAGATCTGCACTGCGACGCCGATAGCGCTCAGTACGCTCACCACCTCATTGGCTACGCGGTAGATGACGGCAACCGAGCCGATGAAGCCGAGGAAGGCGAACGCCTGTAACATGTCCATTTTTAATCAATGACATGTCCATCGGTTTCTTTATAAGCGATGGAAATTGCTTGTATATCATTGGGTGACGTACGTTCCATCTGATCGTTTATTATTTTATTATCTGTAGGAAAGTGCTACACATGGACCGCGCTCAATACAAGCAAAAAAAACTCCCCCAGTTGGAATGTCTCCTTGTGTAATACCATTATTAGGACCACAATAAATTTAAACTTCATTTTATCTAAGACACATTACCATTTAATAATTAAATTGTAGTTTTGAAAAAAAAATTGCAATATAAATTTTATACAAGAGACATGGATGCACGTAAATGTAAATAAAATGTAGTTTCTATTACTTAGGCCTACCTAGGTATAGGTAGAAACAGTGCACTAGAAAAATTCACCTTAATGCAGTATCTATATAAATAGATACTCTACAGTCTCAAGAGGTTACAGCATTTCGTTTGCGATATTTTTGAGCATGGGTTGTAATAACCCACAATATACACCTGTATCTTTCGTTCACTTTGTACTGTGTGGGTTGTCTCAAGTTCCATCAAACCTATTTTTTTGTTTTACCAAGTTTTCTTTGTGTGGTGTAATGTGTCAACACTGTCATTTCAATGCTTAAAATTGTCCTAGCTTACAAATTAATGTTCACGAGTTCACTTAGGCTTTACCAGCGTTATGCGCCCTCGGTCTGTTTTTGAGATGCGTTTGTTATTCCTCCGTGACGAAGAGTCAACGTTATGTTTCGAAACTTTGGGACACTCGAGCTATGCTCGCCTGTTCTTACACTAGTGCAAGTCAGTGTAAATGCTGAGTCGTTGTAGTCAGTGTAAATATTTTAATGGCGTTTGTATGTAATGCAAACTTAATTTAATTACAGACGAACGCAAGAAATATTTACACTGATTTACATGATTGTACAAAAGATCAACTAGGGGCCTGCTCTAGTGTAAAGGTGTAAGACAGGCGAACAAAGCAACCCGAGGGGCACTGAAGGGCGAGTATAATGAATGACTTACATTGTGGTACTTCGGCGGGTTCAAACCGGACGTGGAGAAAACTATGATGGCAAATATTGTGCCAACAGCCAGCATGATCATCCAGAGTTTAATCCACGCGTAGACAGGATACATGGCCACTGAAACATTGTGGTCACGTGATGGTGGTTGCAGCCCATACATACACTGGGTATTGAAACCGCGCAAAATTAATGTTTTTTTATTATACAATGAGAACGCTTCCAAATAATATATTATGAAAAAGTGATTCTGATCCTGCCTTTAGTTTTGTATCAGCTACACGTACAATGGTAAAAAATGGTAAAAATGTTAAAACAAAATATGATCGTTATTTTATTTTTCTTGGTGTGTATTAATTATTAAATTATAAATAGAATAACAACCGTAAAATAACAAACTGTGAATGTTTTCAAACCCATTGTGTAGCTAATAGAAAACCAAAGACAGGAACAGAATCACTTTTTCAATATTTGGAAGCGTTCTCATAATAAAAAAAAAAACTTTAATTGTGTGCGGTTTTAATACCCATTCCCCTCAAGATAGGGTCCAGCAGCTTATTTCCCACAAATAACTAATTCAGCACGTGGGGAATTAGTTATCTATGCCTTTGTCTTTGAGTAAGATGGACGATGATACATTTGCGAATAGAAATTGACATTGAAAATACAAAGAACACATACATAAACGAGACGAAGCGTTTAGTTTGGTTTGGTTTGGCAACATTTTCTGCCAGGAAGTATAAGATAGGCCTAAGCACGATAATTTAGCTATAGTAATAATCGCTACCGAAGAAGAAATATAAATTCTAATAACGTATAATGTGTAATCATTTATTATAGATCAGAGAGAGAAAGCATGAGAAATTAGAACTATTTACCGTCACAGGCAAACATCATACTCAATATTTTGTGTTTCTGTTCATATCAAGAGCGACTATTATATGTGCGGTGTGCGATATGAGAAAATCAAGGGCAGGAAAAGTGCGTATTTACTGTATTTTGTGTACTCAATTGTACATTCATTTTCTATTCTATATTGTTAAGATCTTTGATTTACTTGTGCCGGCGAGTATACGATAGATAGTAGCATTGGCTCTCTTCATTTACTCTTCGATACCACTTGATGCAAAGCTTGATACAATCATCTATATGCTGTTGGTCAGTCGTTGGACCCTTGCCGTGATATTTGTCGCATGTCCTCTTACGAACATGATCGGCATAGACGTGCGCAGAGCTAGGCCTCGGACCCGTCATCAATCTATAAAGGTGACTAAACGTCTCGAATGAACCAAGACCGTCTCATTTTTCTACACTGTATCTGCGTTCCAAAGATTTATTTAGAAAGCACTCGAATGTCAAGGTATCAATATACACGTTTCTGAGTTCCTGGATTGTATTGATAGGATACATGAGTTATGGAGATAGGATGGATGGAGATTCTGTACTCCTAACATATGCGTGCGCACGGCCCAGGCCTATTCGGCCCAGGCCGGACCTAATGTGTCAACTTGGCGGTCGGGCCTCGCTGGACTCCAATTCCTTTAGACCCGGCCTGGGCCGAGAGCACTTCAACTTTAAACTAAACTTAAGATTAGTCTTTGCATTAAAATGCACTATCAGTAGCGCATTTTTACGCATAAGCACATTTCACCCAGGGCTGCGCAAATAATGTCTAATTTATCTGTTATTTAAATGAAACGAAACATAACTCTATATAAGGGTCACAAGATCCCATGGCAGCGGAAAGCGTCGCGTCTTTAAATCGCGTTTTAGGCCATAAAAGTTAGTGCATCAACCGACAAAATTTTCGCCTACGGCGAAATTGCCTCCGGCGGCTGGGGCTTTGCCCCAGACCCCAGCTGTACCACGCCACCTTCTGCCGGGTCTAATGTTACACGCTGCGCACGCCTATGACTCCTAATACCTACGGTTAAAACCACATAGAAAACGCGTCCCGGTGCTATTGTGTGGGAGGTGGGAGGCATTCCTTCCGCACCCTCCCTTGGTGCCGCCCGTCCCGGAAACTATTCTGGACTCTGCGTCCGCCTATGATGATCGGTCATCGGTTGCGCATGTGCGAGGGGGATCTCTATGAAAGTACAACGTTATTCAACTGGCAACCGACAACCGACAAGCGTGCGTATTTAGAACTGAGCGAGATCTAAGAGTAAGACTGAGGTTTTGGCTTAGAAGACAACCATATGCGGCAAGGTAATACCAAATACCTTACTAAACACAGTGCATGGTATTTAGAAAATTAGAACTGTGCAAGATCTTACATTAAGGTAAAGGAATAGTCAGGTGAAAAACTAAAAAACTACCATTTGTATATGTCCACCATCAAATATGGAAAACATGACTAAAAGATACCATACTTTGAAAGTAGGCGGTTAAAAAATTAAAGAAAACGCGATTTTTTGGCTTGTTGCTACCAAGTAGCACCGAGCAAGTTTTCTCGTGGTAATTCCCATATAAAAACAATGTTACATCGAGATAGTAAAACCACCCCTTAAATAGGGTACTTATCATAAATCGATCGGGAGGTTTAATGTGCATCGTTTCTCTACCGATAACCTGCTTCTTAATACGAACGTGAACTTCTACAAAATGCCCTGCAATTAATTTGTTTGTGACTTGATGTGTAGAAAAGTTGCAATCTGTTTTGAGCGGCACTGTCCGCAGTCGCCGAGTGTTGTGGCTGGATTTGTATTACACAATGAGTGCTCTGTCTATCGGGAAGGCGCTAGCGAGCTCAAAACCGATACAGCTGCATGTACTTCGCTTTAGAAGAAAAATGCAGCAGAGGTGGCGAAGTGAATCTAGTAGAATAGCTAAATCACTATTTTTTTTCTTGCATTGAAGCAATCTAAATCAATTTTATTTTACACATAACTGAATTTAATGCACTTATGAGGACTATTGGTGATTCTTAGTTTTTCACGTGACTATTCCTTTAAGAAGAAAACCTTGAACGGCAAGGTAACACGGTGCATGGTATTTAGAACACTGTGCAAGATCAACACCATGAGCGGCAAGGTAATATAGTGCAAAGTATTTAGAACTGTTCGAGATCTTACACTGAGTTAAGAACACAACCATGAGCGGCAAGGTAATACAGTGAATGGTATTTAGAACTGTGCAAGATCTTACACTGAGTGGCAAGGTAATACAGTGCATAGTATTTACAACTGTTCGAGATCTTACACTGAGTTAAGAACACAACCATGAGCGGCAAGGTAATACAGTGCATAGTATTTAGAACTGTGCAAGATCTTACACTGAGCAGCAAGGTAATACAGTGCATAGTATTTAGAACTGTTAGAGATCTTACACTGAGTTAAGAACACAAACATGAGCGGCAAGGTAATACAGTGCATAGTATTTAGAACTGTGCAAGATCTTACACTGAGTGGCAAGGTAATACAGTGCATTGTATTTAGAACTGTTCGAGATCTTACACTGAGTTAAGAACACAACCATGAGCGGCAAGGTAATACAGTGCATGGTATTTAAAACTGTGCAAGATCTTACACTGAGTGGCAAGGTAATACAGTGCATTGTATTCAGAACTGTTCGAGATCTTACACTGAGTTGAGAACACAAACATGAGTGGCAAGGTAATACAGTGCATGGTATTCAGAAGTCGACTCCACCCATTATTCAAAGCTGTATAATTGACGACAGGAATCATAAGCGTCAGGACAAAGACGATCGGCATCTGAAATAGAACATAATTTTGTACAATCGGAAGAGCGATACGTGACAGATTCATGGTGTATTTTACAGCCAGCGTTTACCTTGATTACTATTGCAAACCTCATTAGGTGGTTTGAAACTTCCCACTCATCTTGGTCGAAAGGAATCAAGTCGTAGGCAAATTCTTTCAATAGTTTTGCCGGCCGTACTATCTTTCCTGCAAGTATATAGGCACTTGTTAAATTTATAAACAATTTGGCGTAACTATAGAATTTATAGCTTAGAACTACGCTCATCTTGTTTGTTTCGTTGTTCCACTCAACGGTGATAAATTGTATTAAGTCATATTACTTTCGTTTTTCACACTTGTTTGTATTTCTGTTATATTAATGTAAATTCATTTTTAATTTTTTTCTCATCTCGGTACCTCTTTTTATAAATATATTTTCATACATTTTTATTGTTCAATGTTCTCTTTTCTATGGTTTTCGTAGTCGTTGTCGTGGTAGTCGTCGTTGTCGTGGTAGTCGTCGTTGTCGTTGTCGTTGTCGTTGTCGTTGTCGTTGTCGTTGTCGTTGTCATGTCGTTGTTGTTGTTGTTGTTGTTGTTGATGTTGGTTTTTTGTCGTTGTCGTTGTCGTTTTTGTTAGACCTGAATGAACTATTATTTTATTTAGTGTTCAGTGTTTTATTTATGTTTGATTGTAAGTAAGAAAGACAGTCGTGTGGGACATATAAAGAGGATGAGTGCGGGGAGGATCCCGAAGAGACAATTTGAAGATGCTGAAGACAAACTGAGAAAATCAAGAATACCAAGACTTAAGTAGACCCACGGCCCATTGAATGGTGGGACCTCCCATCCCGCCCTATCCTATTTCATAGTTGGAAACAGGGACAACTGATCTTGATAGAATTACAATTATAATATTGGCAAAAGTTATCCATCTGTCTTTCTTCATACTGGTAAAAATAGGTTGAAACTCAGGCCTACCTTCAATGGAGCGTTGTCCCTTGTGACCAGATGCCTCTTCGTCAGCTATAATATTGAAACCGACCTCGCGCAAGACTTTATTTCGCTCTTGTGATAGTGCAACATCTGCAACACAACAGCGCATTTAGGTCGTGTCTTTCGTAGAAACCGATTCCAAGTACTTAAGCATTTTCATGTTTTACATACATGCATTTTTTTTCACCGAAATAAAATAAATATAATATTACATGAAAAAAATATATTTTTTTTTAAAACAACGCTTATATTTAAATGCACTAAAAAGCAAAAAATAAATTTTCGCCCAACAAATTTTTGCCTCACTCGGAAAATAAAAGCGTTGGGCGCTTTCGGTATTGATATAGATTGCAGTATTCTGCTGTTTATGCAGGGAAAGCGCCCAACGCTTTTATTTTCCGAGTGAGACAAAAATTTGTTGGGCGAAAATTTATTTTTTGCTTTTTAGTGCATTTAAATATAAGCGTTGTTTTTAAAAAAATATATTTTTTTTCATGTAATATTATTTTATACTTTTTAGTCTTAAAGAATCTTGCAATCGAATATATATCGAATATTGATTAATTAATTATGATGGTTTAATTGATTATTTAGTAAATATGACAATTGATTCATATATTGTCATTAAGAATACGTCTGTGTGCAAACTTTCAGCTCAATTCGACGTTCGAAAGTGAGTGTTTTATCGATCCCCATATAAAACATCAATTAATTAATTATGATGAATTAATTGACTATTTTTAGTTAATATGACAATTAATACGTGTATTGTCATTGAGAATACGTCTGTGTGAAAACTTTCAGCTCAATTTGACGTTGGGAAGTGGTTTAAACATCGATCTCCATATAAAACATTAATTAATTAATTTTGATGAATTAATTAACAATTCAGTAAAGATGACAATTGATTTGTATTTAGTCATTAAGAATACGTCTGTGTGAAAACTTTCACATAGATTTAACGTTAGGAAGTGGGTTAAACATCGATTTCCATATAAAACATTAATTAATTAATTATGATGAATTTATTAACAATTAAGTAAATATGACAATGGATTCGTGTATTGTCATTAAGAATACGTCTGTGTGAAAACGTTCAACTCGATTTGACATTGAAAAGTGGGTTAAACATCGATTTCCACATAAAACATTAATTAATTAATAATGATGAATTAATTTACAATTTAGTAAATATAACAGTTGATTCATGTATTGTCATTAAGAATACGTATGTGTAAACAATTTCAGCTTGATCGGACATTTAGAAGTAGGTGGAATATCGATTCAAATATTCATCGATTTCCATGTAAAACATTAATTAATTAATTTTGATTAATTAATTGACAATTTAGTAAATATGACAGTTGATTCATGTATTGTCATCAGGAATACGTCTGTGTAAAAAATTTCAGCTTGATCGGACATCTAGAAGTAGGTGGAATATCGATTCAAAGATTCCGTCCAGACAAACAAGGCAAGTTAATATAAGCGTTGTAAAAAATAGTTTGTCACAAAGGTGTTCTTGATCAGGTGCTTTGCCTAGACAAGATAATTTCAGCCAACATAATGTAAGAGAAGAATAAAGAATGAGTATAAGTTGCTTAATCCAGTGCAACATTAAAAAGAAGTATTAATAGCTTATCAACAAGAACGTCCGGCGTCCCAATGGTCTGTACAAAGTAGATGAAATGCTTAGCAAGATATATAATATGCTAGAGACTGAGTCATTGCTATTACGGCTCGAGGTTTACATTTCAATGAATGGTGTAACATAAGCTTGTCGTTGCTACAACCTTAAAACCCGGGCCCAACCGGGATAGCAATAGCATCCGGTACCTTCTGCTCTGCAAGTTGTACAAAAATAACATGAACATTTATATACTACATGTAGGCTAGGCTTTATGTACCCCACTGAATAAACGCTGAACCAATGCACAAATATACAAATACTATTCATTCATTTATATTTTATTTGTAAAAGCAACTCAATCTTCCCTAGTCAACCAAGTATGTATTTCGTTTTGTTTAAAAGTTTTCCTTCTGGGTAATTAATTATGCATTAAAATTAAAGGGTCCTTTTAGTATAACGGATTATATTGTAATTGTTGGTTGAATATATTATATATATATTTTTTTCAATGAGCTTAATGCCACGAAGCCAAAATGCCAAGCGGAGCGCTGTTATTGGAATTAACGTGGCGCAAGGAAAAGTTCAGATTCCGTCAACTTTTTCTTGCGTTACGTAGACCATCGATGTGAAAGGACCCAAGTGTTTCAACTTAAACGCGACGTTTATGAGTACATTAACATTGTACATTGCTCACACGACTCGAGAAATAAACGAATCGTTACTGTTGACCGTACTCCGACCCTCCTATACTGTCCACGCCGTAAGAAGCAAGGTGTCCCCTAAAATTCTGAGAGACGGTCGCTCCACACGGTCTATTTCAACGGTATTCACCACGGGATTTCCCGATACCAGCATTGTTATTGTCCACTGCATTGAATGCACCAACCGTGAATGGAATGCGACCACATTACCATGTCTGACAACAGACTGGGGATATTATCAGTTATCACTACAATCCTTGAGCCAAGAGAACGGGATGCAACAAGATTTAGGTTGGTACTTGTCACACGCTTCACTATCCTATTACATGACGACAACACCTACAGTGGAGTTCCGCGGGAGTTAACACCAACCTTTTAGGTAATTTTCTTGTTTCACCCCTAGAGCAAAGTCCAGTCGAGCAATTATCTCCATTCAAACTCGAGCAAAGGACGAGGAATTCAGATGACTGAATACACTCATCACATTCTTCAAGGCGATGAGGTCCGATCGTTCAAGGAAACAAGAAATCCCGGGGTAGCTTATCTTTCTTCTATGGGTGTCCAAAACGGGAGGGAAATGGTGTGGCCATGGTGTAAACTCCCGCGGAATTCTACTGTATATAGTTACGTAGTTTGGTGAAGTTGCTGACGGAATGTCCCCGGCCCAGAGATACGGGCGGCAGAGGCACCACAGGGTTCAACGGAGGTGGCGGCAGTCCGACGGAGTGAGGAGTCATCGACTGACTCCTGTCCCTCAGCAGGAGGCTCTTGCGATGCGCGCGCAGCATCTGAGGCTCCTCTCCGTCGTCCACGTACCCGCTCGGCCGGTCTCTCAGCAAGATACTCTTGCGCTGCGACCGCAACACGTTCTCGTCCTCGGTGGTCACGCCGACAAACCCTGTAATCAAACTAACAATAGATAGCGCTGCTAAGCTACCTCCTTATCTGCGCCATTGATGATTTCAACAAATCCACGATGAGTAATCTCCTCCTCATAGATGTTTATTTGCTTGCCACAGATTGCATCTAGGTAATTTTGAGTGGCTCCCTCCGCGATCCTTGCGTTCATCCTTTCGGCGTAGCTGACAATGACGACCGCAATACGGTACGGCGTGGAAGACAAATAGCCATTGGCGTGGGTTCTCTACCCGTGGTAAGCGGGTTAAATACTCAAAGGTAAAGCTATTCCTCACCCTCTCTCTCCGCGATCTTTGCGTTCACTCTCACGATGTAGCTGACAATAACAACAGCAATACGGTACGACGTAGTAGGCAAATGCCGTGGGTACTCTACCCGTGGTAAGCGGGTTAAATACTCAAAGGTAAAGCTATTCCTCACCCTCTCTCTCCGCGATCTTTGCGTTCACTCTCACGATGTAGCTGACAACGACGACAGCCAGAATGTACGCCATGTAGATCGCCAACAGACCTGAAACAATGTGTTTACGCCATGGGTCTCAAACTATATTAATGCTATAGCTATGTTAATTTATTGGGCCTCGGTTGGTCGAAATCTTCTTACATAAACACAATGTCCGACAAGAGGACAATTAATTGCCACATGTATATTATAAACATGTCAAAAGGAAAGAGATTATATAATGTTCAAATAGGAGGAGAAATACAAATTTAAGAAGTCACAAGGTATATCATAACAGCTATGTAAAATAAACACCACATAATTACTTAATGGTGGTTTTGTAAAATAAACTGAATCAAATTAATTTTATTTCGCCCGCCCGAAGGTGGCGAAGTCAAAGCAGGGCATATAGTCATCATACCCTATCTACAGAGACCAGAAACATCCAAAATTCATACGGGGCCAAGCCCGACAGCCAACTTAACACATTACCGATGACGTTGACTATATTCGTGAGATAAAAGTAAGAAAAAGAGAAATAAAAGGAAAGGAAATGAAAATAATAAAAACAAAGGGGCTAAATATAATATATTTTTGGCTTATAGAGCAATTTCTTGAATTAGATTAATCAATTATCATCTGGAAATCTAGTTGAAAAATTTCCCGTATAGGGGGATTTGAAAATCATAGTCGGACACGCTTTGGTACAGATGCTGGTGATGGTGAATTACTTACCAGCAACCTCGTAAATAGTCATGACCTCGTCGCTGAATATCCAGAAAACGTAAATGACAGACAAGATATAAAACGCGCAATCCTTGACGAATGCAGTGGGGGACAACCGAAAGGGACAGACGACCATGATCATGCCTGCAATCACTGTGGTCACAAACATCCCCGCACCTGTTACACAAGAATCACAAGGTCAGGACATGTAATCCTTGACGAATGCAGTGGGGGACAACAGAAAAAGGACAGACGACCATGATCATGCCTGCAATCACTGTGGTCACAAACATCCCCGCACCTGGTACACAAGAATCACAAGGTCAGGTGTAACAGAGTGGAAGCTGCTGGGTTGGTGTGGTTAAAGTTAAGTTTTTTTATTAGTGTTTTGAGATAAATGCAGTTGAAGATTTGAGTGAAAACAATAGATCTGCAAACGGATCAAACAAGAAGTAAATGATTGTTGCTTTGTCTCTTTATACACATAAGCTCAAATAATTGAACAAAAATGTGCAATGTGGGTAGAAAGGGACAAGTCAGTATATTTCCTCTATTGAAATAACTTGAAGTTATGTTAAAATGACCCAGTCCATGGGCAAAAACACTGACTCGACGTGTTTATTTCCAATGCAAGAGCAGATCCAGATTATGCCAAAAAATGCAAAACCCAAAAATGGACAAAAATAACTTAACCCCTTATTCCCCCCAGCAGAGATAAATAATTTTCACGTAGCCTATGTAACAATTTCTGTTTTTTAGGCTCACCTCAACTGGATTTTCGGAATATGGTAAAACTTATGTGTTGTTTTATTCTAAAAGGATAATATAATTGCCAAGTTTGGCGTCTACAACATTTTTAGTTTATGAAATAAATAATTCAGTCCCTCGTTTTAACCCCCATTCTCTGGATTTTCGAACAATTGTAAAACAATTGTTCAGGTATTTTTTTAGTAGAATCTAAATACCGAATTTCACGACTGTAACATCTTCCGTTTTAGAGTTTTAAAAAATCATCCCCTATTTTCACCCACTTATCAGAATTTGCTAAACATTAAAATGATTGTTCCTTTTTTTTATGAAATATCTAAATACCACTTTTTCGTCTGTAACATTTTCCATCTGCTGGGAGGGGGGGGGGGGGGGGGGGGGTTAGAAATGTACAAAATATTTAAAAAAATGACACCCCATTTCTTACCCCCCTTAATTGGATTTTCGAAAATGGTAAAACGTATGTTTCTTTGTTTGTAATGGTAAATCTAAATACTAATTTTCATGTCTGTAACGTCTTCGATTTTGGAGTTATTTATCGTCGTTTGATAAAAACACCCCTCTTTTTCACCACCCTTTACTGGGTTTTCTTGAAATGGTGTATTAGGTTTTCTTTATTTTTAAAGAAGAATCTATGTATCAATTTTCAGGTTTCGAACATCTTTGGTTTTTACTATACAAAATTCACCCGCTCCACTTCACCCCTTTCATCCTCCTTTACAGGATTTTAGGAAAATGGAAAAATAAGCATTCCTTTATTTTTAAATAAGAATCTAGCCACCAATTTTCACGCGTGTAAAATCTTTTTGAGATATAGGTGCATCCTTATAACAAAAATCACCCCCTCTATTCACCCCCGTCAACTCGATTTTCGGAAAATGATAAAACACTTTGATTGTTCATTTTTCTAATAAGAATCTAACTACCATTTATTACGTCTGTAACATGTTCGGTTTTTGAGGTATAAATTTATCCCCCCGTTTTCAGCCCCTTAACTGGATTTTCGAAAAATGATGTAATACGTGTTAGTTATTTTTTTGTAATCCTAATTTTCACATTAGAAACAGCATTCATTTTTAGTTTTTAGAGATGGTATCCTTATAAAAAAAAAAATGCAACCCTCATTTTCACCCCCCATTAACTTGATGTTTGGAAAACGGTAAAACATATTTTCCCTTATTTTTAATGGAGAACCTATGTACCAATTTTCACGTCTGTAACTGTAACACTTTTAGTTTTTGAAATATAAGTACCGGTAGTCTAAATAAACACTTCAACTACTCCCCTATTTTCACCCCCTTGGGGATAGAATTCCCAAAATCCAGCCTTAGTGGGTGGTTTTGTGATGAGAGCAACGTACCTTATAAATTTCAAGTTCTCAAGAAACGGTTTGAGCTGTGGGCGTTGATGAGTCAAGTCAGTCATTCAGTCAGTCAGTCACTCAGTATAAGGCCGACTATGAATTCCAACCTAAGGTTGGAATTCATAGTCGGCCCCTACACCTAGGGGCGCCCATTGTTACTAAGGTAACAGTTGTTTCCATGTTTTTCCCATAAACAAAACAATTCCATAGCAACAATGGGTGCCCCTAGGTGTAGGGGTCGACTATGAATTCCAACCTAAGTCGTCAGTCGTCTAGTATCAAAAGAGTCATTTTCCAATAATAAAAAATGAGTTAGGGCAACTATTATTATCTTTTTGCTGAAGGGAATCAGAATTCAACGAATATGTGTTTCAAAACAAATCTAAGACCGATGAAGTTCGTTGTCAGTTTCAAAACTTGCTTTTTCCAAACACTTTTTCTTTTTTTAAACTAGTCTTTCCAAACTTATATTAAAAATTAAAGGTATGCTTAAATTGTGATTTTAAGAACATTTTATCAATACACCACAGATTTGTGGGTTGGTGCATGCAATCATTTAAGATGCTCAAAAGCAATAGGGAATGCTCCTTAATTTAATAATACGACACAATTACAACTACTGTTAAAACTATCATAAACCAAAAGTAAAGGAGCATTCTCTATTGATAGACAATCGGTGCTTCATTATTTGTCAAGATTCCTATAAAGTGGAAAAGGCCAGTTTTGATACTAGAAGATTTAAATATAGAAGATAGATGTAGCTGGATGTAAATAATAAATGAATGTGTGTAAATAGGTACCCAGCAGCTGAGCGTAGACCATCTTCACGTTATCGTCCGGCGCCGCCATTGACGTGAAGAAGTCGGGGGCGCCGTTACCGAACGCCAGGATCGTCACCCCGGCAACAGTATCGGACATTCGTAGTACCCTGGAGACCACGGCCAGGGCGGGGCAGAAGCTGGAACAAGCGTAGACGCTAGGGGTTGAAAGCTATATATATCCTCGCCACTCGGCTATCCGGCCACACTAGAGGATGTTAACACGCAGCCTGGTGTAGTGTCAAGTACCCCATAGGCACACGAGGCCCGGGCCTAGGGCGGCACTTTCCAGGGGCGGCAAATTTATTGGAAATTTGTATGTTATCAACCAATGGATTGATATTCAAGAAGTCAAAATCGTTAATATTTTACTTGTTTCGAACACAGAATGTCATAGCCAATGCAATATCTCAATTTCTCCCCTGAGCGTTCACGAAAAATGACTTGTATATTTCTATGCCCTGTTTATAGTTGACGATGTCTAATTCGGATAAGAGAGTTGGGTGTAGTGTTTAGAAGTGGCAGGTGGAATAATAAGCCGAATGGAGTTTTTGCCTGACCTTTCCTTGAATCTGGCTATTCATTTTGAAAAGTATTGTAGTGTTCTTTGTAGCAGCATGTGGAGACTTGTTAGCCAAAACATGCTTTCATCTTGAGATGTTACAAATTACAAAAGCGTTCAGTCCAACAAATTATTTCTGAGTCTGTGCCGCATCAAACCACAATGCACTATCCCGCAAGTAAATCTGTAAACAAAATGCTTCTTCTGGCGTTTTGAAATCAGTCAAGTTTTCAACTTCGTATGGCAAGGTTCAATTTACTGCACTTTTGTAGTGATTATTCGTGTGCTAAACTGACGTATGCTACTAGGTAGGCGTGTGCTATAAAATGCAAGTTTTTCTGTAACTCTTCATCACGTGTGTTAATGTGACTTAGGCCCGGTATTATAGGGCCCGGCTAAACGTTTAGCACTGGGCTAACTTGTTTTTTCCTATGAAACCACGCTTAGGATTGGTGGTTGCCATGGAGAAAACAAGTTAGCGGTGGGCTAAATATTTAGCCGGGCGTTATAATACCGGGCCTAAATAGTATGACAGTGAGTGAAGTAAAGTACAATAAACTATATTAACAATTTTGCCACGTTCGTTATTGTAAAGTTCGATTAAGTGGAGCCCAGTATAAGAAACGCGCTAAAGGGAAACGAGAAACTAGTCGCCTTATCAATGTTGTCTATTGAATGTGAGCTAACAAAAACAATATGCTTTGACACAGTCATTGAACGATTTGTCAGAAACAAATCCAGGATGAAACCTTTGTGAGATTGCAGGCTCGGCGATGGAGACTGGTGAGTGACAAATATATTTAGCATAAATAAATAAAAATGTGTTCTTATATTGCCCATCACCATCATCGTATACAAAGTTTGTAATGGTGTTGTTGTTATTGTTGCCGTTGAGTTTTGAGGGGGGGGGGGGGGCGGCATTTGTGATCGGGCCTATGTGCAAAAGACATGTTAAGACGGCCCTTTATATATATCCTCGCCACTCGGCTATCCGGCCACACTAGAGGATGTTAACACGCAGCCTGGTGTAGTGTCTAGTACCACGGCCAGGGCGGGACAGAAGCTGGAATAAGAGTAGACGCTAGGGGTTGAAAGCTATATATATCCTCGCCACTCGGCTATCCGGCCACACTAGAGGATGTTAACACGCAGCCTGGTGGAGTGTCTAGTACCACGGCCAGGGCGGGACAGAAGCTGGAACAAGAGTAGACGCTAGGGGTTGAAAGCTATATATATCCTCGCCACTCGGCTATCCGGCCACACTAGAGGATGTTAACACGCAGCCCGGTGTAGTGTCTAGTACCACGGCCAGGGCGGGACAGAAGCTGGAACAAGAGTAGACGCTAGGGGTTGAAAGCTATATATATCCTCGCCACTCGGCTATCCGGCCACACTAGAGGATGTTAACACGCAGCCCGGTGTAGTGTCTAGTACCACGGCCAGGGCGGGACAGTAGCTGGAACAAGAGTAGACGCTAGGGGTTGAAAGCTATATATATCCTCGCCACTCGGCTATCCGGCCACACTAGAGGATGTTAACACGCAGCCTGGTGTAGTGTCTAGTACCACGGCCAGGGCGGGACAGAAGCTGGAACAAGAGTAGACGCTAGGGGTTGAAAGCTATATATATCCTCGCCACTCGGCTATCCGGCCACACTAGAGGATGTTAACACGCAGCCTGGTGTAGTGTCTAGTACCACGGCCAGGGCGGGACAGAAGCTGGAACAAGAGTAGACGCTAGGGGTTGAAAGCTATATATATCCTCGCCACTCGGCTATCCGGCCACACTAGAGGATGTTAACACGCGGCCTTGTGAAGTGTCTAGTACCACGGCCAGGGCGGGACAGAAGCTGCAACAAGAGTAGACGCTAGGGGTTGAAAGCTATATATATCCTCGCCACTCGGCTATCCGGCCACACTAGAGGATGTTAACACGCGGCCTTGTGTAGTGTCTAGTACCACGGCCAGGGCGGGACAGAAGCTGCAACAAGAGTAGACGCTAGGGGTTGAAAGCTATATATATCCTCGCCACTCGGCTATCGGGCCACACTAGAGGATGTTAACACGCAGCCTGGTGTAGTGTCTAGTACCACGGCCAGGGCGGGGCAGAAGCTGGAACAAGAGTAGACGCTAGGGGTTGAAAGCTATATATATCCTCGCCACTCGGCTATCCGGCCACACTAGAGGATGTTAACACTCAGCCTGGTGTAGTGTCTAGTACCACGGCCAGGGCGGGACAGAAGCTGGAACAAGAGTAGACGCTAGGGGTTGAAAGCTATATATATCCTCGCCACTCGGCTATCCGGCCACACTAGAGGATGTTAACACTCAGCCTGGTGTAGTGTCTAGTACCACGGCCAGGGCGGGACAGAAGCTGGAACAAGAGTAGACGCTAGGGGTTGAAAGCTATATATATCCTCGCCACTCGGCTATCCGGCCACACTAAAGGATGTTAACACGCAGCCTGGTGTAGTGTCTAGTACCACGGCCAGGGCGGGACAGAAGCTGGAACAAGAGTAGACGCTAGGGGTTGAAAGCTATATATATTCTCGCCACTCGGCTATCCGGCCACACTAGAGGATGTTAACACGCAGCCTGGTGTAGTGTCTAGTACCACGGCCAGGGCGGGACAGAAGCTGGAACAAGAGTAGACGCTAGGGGTTGAAAGCTATATATATCCTCGCCACTCGGCTATCCGGCCACACTAGAGGATGTTAACACGCAGCCTGGTGTAGTGTCTAGTATACCACGGCAAGGGCGGGACAGAAGCTAGAACAAGAGTCGACGCTAGGGGTTGAAAGCTATATATATCCTTGCCACTCGGCTATCCGGCCACACTAGCCTAGAAGATGTTAACACGCAGCCTGGTGTAGTGTCTAGTACCACGGCCAGGGCGGGAAAGAAGCTGGAACAAGAGTAGACGCTAGGGGTTGAAAGCTATATATATCCTCGCCACTCGGCTATCCGGCCACACTAGAGGATACGCAGCCTGGTGTAGTGTCTAGTACCACGGCCAGGGCGGGACAGAAGCTGGAACAAGAGTAGACGCTAGGGGTTGAAAGCTATATATATCCTAGTCACTCGGCTATCCGGCCACACTAGAGGATGTTAACACGCAGCCTAGTGTAGTGTCTAGTACCACGGCCAGGGCGGGACAGAAGCTGGAACAATAGTAGACGCTAGGGGTTGAAAGCTATATATATCCTCGCCACTCGGCTATCCGGCCACACTAGAGGATGTTAACACGCAGCCTGGTGTAGTGTCTAGTACCACGGCCAGGGCGGGACAGAAGCTGGAACAAGAGTAGACGCTAGGGGTTGAAAGCTATATATATCCTAGTCACTCGGCTATCCGGCCACACTAGAGGATGTTAACACGCAGCCTAGTGTAGTGTCTAGTACCACGGCCAGGGCGGGACAGAAGCTGGAACAATAGTAGACGCTAGGGGTTGAAAGCTATATATATCCTCGCCACTCGGCTATCCGGCCACACTAGAGGATGTTAACACGCAGCCTGGTGTAGTGTCTAGTACCACGGCCAGGGCGGGACAGAAGCTGGAACAAGAGTAGACGCTAGGGGTTGAAAGCTATATATATCCTCGCCACTCGGCTATCCGGCCACACTAGAGGATGTTAACACGCGGCCTGGTGTAGTGTCTAGTACCACGGCCAGGGCGGGACAGAAGCTGGAACAAGAGTAGACGCTAGGGGTTGAAAGCTATATATATCCTCGCCACTCGGCTATCCGGCCACATTAGAGGATGTTAACACGCGGCCTTGTGTAGTGTCTAGTACCACGGTCAGGGCGGGACAGAAGCTGGAACAAGAGTAGACGTTAGGGGTTGAAAGCTATATATATCCTCGCCACTCGACTATCCGGCCACACTAGAGGATGTTAACACGTGGCCTGGTGTAGTGTCTAGTACCACGGCCAGGGCGGGACAGAAGCTGGAACCAGAGTAGACGCTACCAGGTGTAGTGTCTAGTATAGTTGTCCCAAGATTACCTTACACATGCTTTTGTCACAGGCGACTGGTTCGAAGCCAATCAGCGATCGGTATTGGCCCGGATGTGTCTCGGGTGGTTCGCTGGTTGGCTACGACTGCCCCGGATGTGACGAAAGCAGGTGTAAAGTAATATTGGGTCCACTATATAACACGGCCAAGGCGGGACAAAAGTTGGAACCTATTGGGTTTCGTGCTCAGAAGTAGATGCTAATAGGGCTTGAATGTTACTAGTTTCATACCGATCTGTCGCACCAATGTCAGGAAACGTTCTCTTTTTATCCGCCTTCAATCTTTTTACAAATCTATTCCTGGCTCAGGGCTCTGAAGATATCACATCGAATCACCATTATTTTGTTGCTTCATTCTTTCTTTTAGTTGACATGTACTATGTGTTACAACATAATTTTATTGCGGATCTACATTGTTAATTAATTAATGTTTTCGAAATGATTTCATGTTTTCATGGTCATGCCTAATGGTATAAAATGCTGTAGTGTCTATTTGCTAAAAATAGCTAACAAAAACTCCATTCCACTCGTTCGGCTATCTGGCCTCAATAGACGATGTGTTTTAAGTTGTTGAAAGTACCATGAAATGTTCACATGCAATAACAAGTTATTTCTTATACATGTTGTTTAAGTTAGTTATATATTTGAATGAAAATCAAATGTTAAAAAATCCAACCATACTGGGTGTTTCAGTGTTTTGGGGGGTTGCGGATGGTTATTTTCGCATCAAGTTGTTCCACTAAATTTGAGAGTGTTAAATGCTCTCTTTTATAACTATACATTTTAGTAATAATAATTTATAGATCATCAACATATCAAGATGGGTATTTTATACAACCTTAGCCGACATTTGAAATCGTGTATGTTTTAAATATATCAAGTTAAATACCATATCAGTTGAAGTTTACTTTTAGCTGTGATTAATTATCAAACAAATATTGATTTTGATTAACGCTATTTTGAATCTTTCTTTATAAAATAACTTGGTGAAAATTAAAATATTACTCACAAATCGTCAGCTGTAGTTCCCAGGATGATAAATAGAATTATTAATATCAGTACCTGTAAACATTGTAAAACAAATAGTTAATATAATAGTTAATAATAGTTAACAGTTAATAGTTATTTGATAATCAGAAATTTCCAGAAACACCACCAGAAAACATTTCCAGAAAAAATAGTTAATAAAATAGTAAATAATAGTTAATGGTTAATAGTTATTTGATAATCAGAATTTTTCCAGAAACGCCACTTGAGCCCTCCTTTTCTTACTGAGTAAGAAAAACTACCCTTGTATTTAATATCTTATTTGAATGAACTCACAAATAGAAAAATCCCGACGTAACTCAAAGTTTGCGTCACATTAAATGTACAGTAATACACATTTGCGTAGTCAAAAATTGAATTTCCAAACTCGTGGCAATCTGGAGTGTTTTTCACCCATTCACACTTATCTTCTAAGGGTATGTGGTGTACAAAGCGACACTCAAACTGAAACAAAGAAATAATTATTTCGTCACAAGTCAAAACAAAAGATGAAGACGATCTGATTCGTGTAGCTTTACGTCTCTACTATTAATAATAATAATAATAATAATAATAATAATAATAATAATAATAATAATAATAATAATAATAATAATAATAATAATAATAATAATAATAATAATAATAATAATAATAATATTATTAATAATAATAATAATAATAATAATAATAATAATAATATTGATTACAAGAAAGCGTATGATTCGTCACCACATTCGTGGCTAATACAGATACTGGAAATTTATAAAGTAAACCCATTGATAGTAAACTTTTTGCGGACAGCGATGACGAGTTGGAAAACAACATTAAAGTTAAACGTAGGCAAAGAGCAGATATGTACTGACCCAGTTAACATCCGACGAGGTATTTTTCAAGGTGACTCGTTTAGTGCGTTATGGTTTTGTCTTTCATTAAATCCATTATCTCATATACTAAACAAATCTACACATGGTTTCAAGATAAAGGACGGTAATACGGTTTGCCACACACTTTCACATCTATTCTACATGGACGATCTCAAGCTATATGCTTTAAATGCGACACACATGACGAATCTTCTTAACTCAACGTTAGAATTCAGTAGAGATATATGTATGGATTTTGGAATTGATAAATGTAAGTCACTTCATGTCATCAAAGGAAAGATTACGAAATTAGAAGAGTTTGAAATTGACGAAGACAACCGGATTGGAGTAATGGACGAAGAAGATATATACAAATATCTAGGATTTGCGCAGGCTAAACGAATTGATCATAAAATGATGAAAAGTAAACTAATTTCTGCATACAAGAAACGAATAGGATCCATTTTAAAAACACAATTGAATGGTAAAAACAAGATCAAAGCAATTAACACTTATGCTATACCGGTACTAACATATTCATTTGGAATTATTAACTGGACACAGACAGAACTTCATGCCCTAGAAATTCTCACCCGCACAACATTCACCAAATACAGAAGTCATCACCCTAAGTCAGCAATAGAACGAGTGACTCTACCTAGAGAAAAAGGGGGAAGAGGCTTGATTGATTTAAACAATTTATATTATAAACAAATTGAAATTCTGAGAAAGTACTTTTATACAAAATGCCCACATTCACAACTTCATAGAGCTATAGTATCGGCAGACAAGTCGCTTTCTCCCCTCAATTTAAATGACGGAAATTTAAACTTGCTTCAAAAACTAAATTCTGACACAGCAAAAGAGATCAGAATATCAGAAAAGACGTTACATAGCAGACATTATAAAGAACTTCTTAAGGATAGCGTCGATAGGGTAGCATCGAACAAATGGTTAACGTCCGGGGACATTTTCAGCGAAACAGAGGGATTTATGATCGCTATTCAAGATAAGGTAATCAAGACTAACAATTACAAAAAATACATACTGAAAGACGTCACAGTGGAAGATAAATGTAGAAAATGTAATTTGAACGGCGAAACAATTGAACATATCGTATCTGGGTGCAAAATGCTTTGTCAAATAGATTATCTTCATAGGCATAACCAAGTTGCAAACATTGTACATCAAAAATTAGCCATGAAGTATAAACTTATAAACACAACCACTGCGTATTACAAATACAAGCCTGAAAAGGTATTAGATAGTAAAGACTACAAATTATATTACGACCGGGCAGTTATTACAGACCAAACCATACATCACAATAGACCGGATATTATATTTATTGACAAGAAGAAACAAGAAACGATTTTAATTGATGTTGCCGTCCCTTTATGCCACAATGTAGAGACAACTTGGCGGGAAAAGATAAACAGATATAAGGAATTATCAATTGAAATAAAAAGGTTGTGGAAGCAGAATAATGTAACTGTTATACCGTTAATTATATCAGCAAATGGCATTGTTCCACGTAAACTCCATGACAGTATTAAACTAATTGGTCTCCAACCGAACATATACATCGAGATGCAAAAAGCAATTATTTTGAACACGTGTAGGATAGTGCGAAAATTTTTGAACTAAGAAGAATGAAGACTTCAAGAAGTTCTCCATCCCGATGGTGGTTTTCGTGGTTTCCACCGTACAAAGAGCGAATGCTGGGATGAGTACAAATCGGCCACGACCGTACATAGCATCCACAGTTCGGTTTGGAAAAAATAATGTGGACAATGATATATTAAGTAGTATAGCCAAATGTGGGCATTTGAGAAGCAGAAGAAGAAGAAGAAGAAGAAGAAGAAGAAGAAGAAGAAGAAAAAGAAGAAGAAGAAGAAGAAGAAGAAGAAGAAGAAGAAGAAGAAGAAGAAGAAGAAGAAGAAGAAGAAGAAGAAGAAGAAGAAGAAGAAGAAGAAGAAGAAGAAGAAGAAGAAGAAGAAGAAGAAGAAGAAGAAGAAGAAGAAGAAGAAGAAGAAGATATATTAAGTAGTTCTAAGTAGATTTTAATAAGGTAAACACATGGAAATACTTGACATTTGTGTCCGTACAACATGTTTATGCCGGTTTTGACCGAGTTTGTATGTATTGCAACAATAAAATAATAATAATAATAATAATAATAACTAGGAAAACGCTCTGTTTGACGCGTTGATAAGCGAGCGCGTCAATATCTACGAACTTTCTGGCGAAAAGTTTTCAATGCTAATACGAACAACAATTAACAACAATTTCAAGAATGCGCATTGCAAAAATTGTTCTTATTTCCATGGCTATTATACTTTCCGACATTGTTGTATGCAGTGCAATGTGCGTTGCTAAGAATTTTCGTGGTCATGTTTTCAACACGGTCCGCCACCGTTACTAACACTTATTGACAGCAATAGAAATGTAATTTCTGCCTCTAATACGTATTGGATCGCGTTTACATTAGTATATTCGTGACCGGACAAAAATTTACTATAAGATAGCCACCTCACATTTTGCCGTTACTGCGTTTTAGAAAAATATTTTCGAGTAACTTTCGTGTAACTTTGCTAATATTTATCAGATCGCCATTACATTAACATATTCGTGACCGGAAAAAACTGTAGAAAAATCTGGCTATCTCACATTTTGCCGCCATTTTGTTTCAGAAAAATATTTTGCAGTAACTATGGTGTAACTTTGTAACTTTTCGAACGATTTTGCCTCAAAACTATACACCTTCAATCCACATCGAGGCTTGTGGATGGTCCAAATTTCAAGTTGATCGGACTTTCCGTTCGACCGCTATCGACGGACATAAAAAAACAAAAAACAAACAAACAAACAAACAAACAAACAAACAAACAAACAAAAAAAAACAGAACGAAGTGCAATAAGAGTCAAGTGGAAACGCTCGCTTCGCTCGCTTAATAATAATAATAATGTATCATTATTTAGCTTTCGCTATTTGTCCAACATAAGTAATTTATACACTCATTCGTACATAGTACATACAGTGTTACAATCAAGGAGTGTTACTATTGCAATCATGGTATTCGAGACGACGAGTGGTGATAGATGAAGACGGACAATTAGTTACAAGAACCCACGCCTCCTGCGAGCGAGCGAGATTCAAACCCACGTCCCTAGAAACGTACGATATTGGGACCAGACCTGCGTCCCAACGCATGAGCCACCACAGACGGCTCCTTTGTGGAAGAACAGAACAGTTGTGTAACAGGTAACTAATTATAAATTTCGTGTATCTGTATTCCGGAGTAGGTCGCACACACGATAAGCAATAATACTATTAGATATTGGTTACTGTTAATAATATGTTTATTATTAGCTACATTGTAAAACACTAAAAAGTAACAATACCCACACCAGAGATCAAGATTAGACAAAAAGTGTATGAAGATTGAAAAGCATGGTGTTGTCTGATGTGTGTAATGAAGGCTTCTTAGGCATCTCGTTATGAGCAGATGAGTGACATACGTACACTATGATAGATAACGTGTAGCGGTCTACCTCTGATTGACGCTATGAGATATTGGCCGTGCGCGATGAGTGTCATAAGAATAGATGGGGATAAGTTGTGTGTGATTGCAGCAGGGCTTTTGTATGTATCGTGAGTAACGTGGTAACGAGAAAGCAATAGCTGGCATGAGCTATGAGGAAAAGGATGCCCGTCTCTACTGGAATAGATGTGAGAATAAAATGGTAATACATTGATTGAAAGTCCCTTTCCTTCAGCCCTTCATCGACTGAACTACAAAGTCTTTGAACCCAACATAAAATTGGGCAAAATAAATACAATGCCCCACTTTGTGTCAATCTATTGAACATACTAGACTACATAAATATATCTGATGGCTAATGCTTATAGTGCCTCGTAAAACAGGCAGTTACCTTGGACCAAATGTAACGAGGTGCCAGACGGGGGTATTTTCCCTATAGTAGTACCTAGTAAGAAAGTAGGTAAAATGATCGTGATAATGACAACAACTATATGGAGGTATAACGTGCGCTTACACTTTGACTCGGCACGGGCGAGTGACGTGTGTCAGAGCCATTGTCAACACTGTATGACATGATGGAGCCGTATCTCTCGTAGAAGGCGTCTTCTTATTTGAGTCAAGCAATAAACTCACTATTTATATAGCTAGTGAAGCCTTCAAATAAACGAATGATCGGATGATTCACTTGACATCTGTGTCATACAACAAGCTAATAAAGAGTTTCCGCTTTGCGTTTGTTTTGATCTCCGCTAGGCGGAGATCCAGCTGGCCTTGGATTGGTACTTTGAGCAAATATAGAAGGTGGTGTATTGCATGTCTCGATATTTTCAAGTAGCGGTGGTCGGCGGTGGTCATTACTAGTGTCCTTAGTCCTTAGGCTAGTGTCTCAGTCGCATCCGTAAATCCCCTGGCGTGGGCTCATAGAACTTCCAAGTTTGAGGTTCACCGAACCTCCGCTAGGGGATAGCTTTTTATGCTCCAGTTTTTAGGCGGACACTTTGAGTTAAACCAACGCAGCTGGTTACTAAGGTATTTGGTTAAACTGATGACTTTTTTAACTGACTTTTTTCATCAATTATTGAAGTGGAAGTTTATTCAGTAATTGTAAACACTCAATGAAACATACAATGTTGGACTACAAAACGTTTACGTTTCGTTCATAACGTTTACAATGTTTCACAACATTATAGGAAGTATTCACGTGACGTCACAACGTCCATTTTGATGGCCATCTGTAGTTCTGTTTCAAATTTCAACATCTTTGGGAATGTATGTTGACATTTTAGCTGAAATAGAATATAAGATGAATATGATTACGGGGAAGTTTGAACACGTATATCCCCCGATCCCCCAACAAAGTTTACGAAAATGATTGTTGTATATGCCATTGTAAACGATTAAGAGAGTAATCGAGATAAAAGAGTTTATTGACGTTGCTTTCATCTAATATTAGCAAACCAAGGTTAGAGAACAGTTAAATTTGCACCAAACGCCAGCTGAAACATAGTAATAATGATCTACCAATCACATGCCGTTGTGGCCTCTAGTACGGCAACCATGCGCATTATGTGAATACACGCTTTTATCCGTCAATTATTACTACACGTGTTTTTCTTCAATATTTGCAATTTTATTATTTTGGCAGCTAGTTGTGAATTCATGAATTCATTTTCCTGCCCCGGGACTGTTGGCTAGTTTATCGTGGTGGCATGGTTTGTGTCTTGATCCCGAGAGCTATGCCGGCGGAAGCGTACCTTTATGCGATGCCACTCTCCGGACAGGTCGAGGTGGAGAAGCCAGACGAGCAGTCCACGTATTCCCCTTTCCTTTTCCCTCCCCTTCATGTCCCTTTCCTCCAAACAGACCCCGACGTCATATGATTCGGATGTGACGTCAGTTACGGGTTCCCTATACAGGAAATATTACACAGCAGGGTATATGTATGCATTTTGCATATCTCAGTAAGGGCCTGAAATAGATATAGATCGTTATCTAAAAATACAACACACGTAATTCAAAAGTTTTAAAATGGAATTATTATATTTGTATAAAGGTTCAAAGTTTTCGGGTTTCTGTTTCCCACACTTTTATTTTCAAACGTCATGACGTGACGTCAATGTCCATGCAGACTCACTGTTCACTGATGATGAATAACATTGCCACTACATACTAGAGGAAACAACAGAACGACATAATGTCAAACAATTGAACAAACCGAATTCTCTGGGAATCGAACCCAGATCTCTCACTTGCCGATACTTATATAGCTCATATACAATACATATCAATAATTAACCCTGTGATGTTAAATATTAGGAAACAATTATTATTAATACTAAATTAAATGAAATTAATTAATTACATGTTTTTTAAATATAAAATCTATTTCATTGTATTCTGACATAAACATAACCACCCAGTATCATAAAACAGAACTGGAAACACACATACGACATTCAAGTATATGGTCGCAGGTACCATGACGTCATAACTCTTTGACGGCATTCCAATAAGCCTTTGTGTGACGTTTATTTCAAGTAGTAGGCCTATTCTGTAACAACCAACACCCTGATAGCAAGTTCCATGTAATCGATAGTACCAATGTTATCAGAAAACTAACTGATAGTGGTGATGCACAACCTCCGGCGTCACAAAACTTGAATTAATCAATAGATTACGAGTAAGCTTTTCGACTTATTTGCATTGGTCGTTGGGCACGGCTGCCAGTCGCACGATTACCTTCGGTTGACAAGAGCGATATCGTAATGTGACGGGCCCTTAGACTTCGCTATCTACTTGCCGAGTGTGAGTGTGTCAGTCGCCCACTTGTTGCTCACTGTGCCGGTAACATGTCAGTCGCGTAGCGGGCGGGTGTGTATATCAAGGTCACGCGATGAGGGATGCATGCGTCATCAGGCGGTGCGGGGCGGCGTTGTATCTAGTCGCAGTGCTCGTCGCTCAGTGTTCCGGTCAAAACGAGTCGACACCGCTCGTGGACGAAGCGTGTGTGTCAAAGTTTTGCGTTACAAAGTGCTGCCCTTATGGTGAGAGTTTAGCTGCGGACAAGACGTGTAAACCAAGCCCAAGGACTTTCTTTCCGTGTTTCTCGGTGTTCGAGTGGGATGAAAATGATCTCTATGGTGAATCTTACGATAAAGACGGTGTGGTTTATTGTAATGGCACTAACGGTAAAGGTGCAACCCTTAATAACACTCAAATGGATGACTTTAACGTGATGATCTCCAACAATTGCAACGATAACAGGTATTTACGCTTTATTTGACTTTATTTTGCAGCAAGGGGTGTTGAAGCAGAGGAAAAATTAAATTCAGGGAAACCACATAATATAAAATGTTCATCTATGTAGTCAGTGGCGTAAATCACATTTGTTTTTTGAGGGTGATCAATATGATCACTGGACATGGAAGCGAGTTGGTGCGGGCGCTGGCAAATTGTACCCTCATAAATGCACTTATTTGTCGCTCGCTTTGACCACTGTCATAAACGTCAACCATGGCAACGAGTATTGGTGCTATGTGAATGTACAACTTTTTAGAAACAAACATTAGAGTATTTATATAATATTCAGAAGTTTTCATTGGATTTGGGGCACCCCCTCCCCCCCCCCCCTATTGATCCAACTCTTGGGGTGCCCCCTCGTCCCCCAGTAGTTACACCACTGTATGCAGTTGTAGTGTTAATCAAAACACTGTTTATCTACTCTAACAATATATCGTGGATAATATACCTTGTATCATCCTTGTGGATAAGTCGCTACCGGGGTGCAGCTGATGTCCCCCCCCCCCCCAAACCCGTTTCAAAACACTACAGCAAGGAGACGAGGCTGAACCTGTGGCGAATCCACATCCACAGTGTTTTACAACTTCTAGACCCGATTTTTAGGATTAAATTAAATAAAAATGCAGAACAGGCAGTTTTAATTGTGTTATCTATAGGGTGACTTGTAAATTGTAATGTGCAATTATAATGTATTTTAGAAATAATTAAAATAAAATAAATATAATACAAAGTATAACATGCAAATAGTTGAACAAGCAAACGCGTGCAACACATTATTTATATTGCGAGTTGTATCTTATACAATGTGTAAGATCCACGAACAAAAAGTACATGACGTGATACAAATATAAACTCACATCTAATAATTGCATATTTTAGAATAATGTAGAGAAGGATTTAAATTTTTTTTGTCGCAACAATAGATTTTAATGGTATGTGGTGCCCTATATCATCCATTTTGTTTCTTACACAAAATGTAAATGCTTATTATCAGATGCAGTCACATATAAATTAAAATTCTAATAACATTCCTGTAGATCTGTAATGTAGTGTTGATTTTCCGGGTTCTATGATGCCCACATCCACCGGTTTCACAATTTCACACTTCTCTTGAAAATGATCTCAAGAAAATAATGTTTGCTTGTAATTTGGCCAGTCAACAGGCCTAGTACTATCGGAGAGCAATAGGATACAAAACTAAAGTCGTGGCTTCTAGACGTCTTCAAAATCAATCAAAATAATCCAAATAAGAAAGGTCATAGTTTGAATAAATTAACAAACATTATTTATATCCATAGTGATCATCGTGAATTAGATTGCGTGTATATCTGTGTTTAATATCTCAGTGGGTAGTGACAGCCATACAGGTACTATTCCAAGCTAAGAACATTCACTATTTCTTTAGTGCACAGATACATTTTCATTGCAGGTTTAGTCGCGTAAATATGATTCTTACAAAAAATCTCTTGTATTTACATCAACGTCAGTAGCCAACCTGGAATTCTAAATCATCTATGATTAGTGGTACTGATTAGGTGACTGTCGACAACTGTCCCAGTATACAGCCCGACAATGGTCACTACGGCCCTAAGGTTGGATCGACTTTATAATCGTTTTTGGACCTGCGTGTGACTCTAGGGATAGCATTTTGGATACAAGAATCCAATGCAAAGCGGTCTAGATATGTTTTATTACCAGTTTATCTTAATGTATTACCCAAGCACACACACACACACACACAAGTTCTTTGCACTGTAGCAAGATGATAATGTGTATGTGAGCACACACCTTCACTACAATCCTCAGAAGAGATATCTATAATAGAATACAGTGGAAACGGTAAACCTTATCTTGATTGGATCATTGGAATGCCAAGTTTTCATAACTCTAATAATACTCAAGCCGGCATTGCTAAACCTTACGCCAAGTACACACATACACACAAGGTGCTTGCGTGACAGGTGGTGTAGAATTATGAAACCGGCACATTTAAAATGTACATTCTGTCGCTATCTCATAGATATAGCGTGCAAGTCAAACAAGGTGTTATCTGTTAGTTCTCATGGGCTTAACTAGGCACTTCGTGTGTAACCGGCGATACCAGGGCATAAATACAAATAAAACCCGTAAATGGTTCCTTTAAAGAAAATTTGAACATGTAGTTTTTACAGTACAGTAGTTTTTGTTGCTTTTACTTTTTATAATAATTTATCTAAGGATTTATCTTGACTTGAATCCAAAGAGCAAGAAATGTAAGAAATGTATGTAAGAAAATACGTAAGATATGTAATATGTATGTGTACTATAGACCACCGTACGATGGTGATGCGAAATCACATCGAGTTATTATATACAACGAAATCAATACGGTCATAGTTATTGTAGCCACGTCATAAGTGATTGAATTGATACAGGGAGTGATGGGATCTTGTATCTTGTTGGCGGGAGGGGGGGGCGGGAGGGGGAGATCATTTTAATGGGAATAAATGTTGACGAGTTATTTAAAAGATTAATGAGTAGCATTTTAATGGTACACGGTCCTTACGAACAGCTCAACACTCAACAGCTCAAAATTGCAGCTGCCGAGAGAGATTTAAAGAGCGTGTCCCACTGCAAAAAATCAAGAACTCATCTTGGTGTACTTCAAAAATTGTACTTCAACATTCAATATTTTTTGTCTTTTAATAGGTCTACAACTGAAGATTAAGTGTGAATTTGACTTTTTATAACACTTGTGCAAATATCTACTTAATTTTCGTACTTTTCACCTTTATATCAGTAAGGAGATTATTTGTTTACAAAATTGTAAATCAAACTAATGTTTCTTGATTAATGACGATATAGGGTGATTCTCAATAAATCAGCTACCGCAGTATTATTAACATGGTTAGTTGGAAGATTCAAACGAAACGTACACAAGATTAAGTTGTTATTCTGTATAATCGTATCTCAAAACCATGCCTTCAGAACGTATCCCGTTTCTGGTATTTGATTGGAAGGAAAATCAAGGGCAGTCAGTAGGAATAAGTCCCAGCTTTCGCCGTTAGGAATATTGTAGTTTCTGTTATAAGTCCGTGATTGTAGTAAGAGTTACGTTGGTATAAAGCCAACTATCTTGGCTAATCATATTTCATTCTGTGAACCTGATATTGTACAGTATGACAAATGATAAGCATTGCACGTTCTTGCCTAAATAGTAGATTACTTGTTATTAAAATAAAGTAACGGTATGAAGAAAAACAGTTTTGCATTTTAAAATATAATTATGAATGACAGCGACTGTTGTGTGTGACTGTTATTTATACTATACATACAAAATAAACTCGACAACAACATTATGTTTTTATGGTAAAAGCATCATTAGCAAATTTATGGAAAATAGGATTAAGGCTTCAATGATATTATATTATTTTACACGAATATAGTACGTATTAATGCATACGGTTTTTGAAGCTAAATCCAGCTTAATGGATGATGTAGTAAGAGATAGCAATCGCTATCTCTTCAAGTGTTTATGTTTCCTTGTGGTCTTGTGCTGTTTATCATACTTACAACAGGCATCGCTTCAATATTTCCTTTCGATGTATAATACATTTCTAGAAATATAGATAAATATTACCTGTTTACAAAATGTTGTTCGGGCAGGCATGACGGACATGTAGAACATTATGTAAGAATGACTATTAATGTCCAGTAGGGGTTTGTGCCTTCACTTTGCATGTTTCTGATTGAGTACAATAAGCAGCTAGTGTTAACTTACAGGTACCGGTTGGAGCCTTACAACGAGGAAACAGACGAGTTCTTCCTCTTGTCTAATGGAACCCTGTACGTGCCGTTCTTGTACCAACAAGCTCTCAACCACAACGAGTACTGCATGGAGACATTTCTCGTGAACCAAGTGGAGGTGGTGCTACCACTCATCTGCTTCCCACCGATGAAGAACATAACAGAAGCTGGAGAGTCGTTTCACTTCATACTTTACCCCATTGGTGAGATCATACATAATATATAAGATTGTTTCTCTTGATGTGCCTTGATTTGTTGGTCATGTGAGTGTAAATTACTGCTTCTATTGCACAAGGTCAGAGTTTTGATGCCCGGTATGGTGAGGTTCCTGCTGAGGTTTTCTAACTTCTATGATTACCAAAATATTCTTTCGAGCATGCAGTCATATAAACGGCTACTTTGAGCCGTCGTTTCAATAAAGCACATAATATGTACAACAATGTTCTTGTAACTGAACAGGTAGAAAAGAAATATAGCTTTACAATTTACATTGTACGTCAATGGTAACTAAGTAAATGCATTGAGTGTAATTAATGTATAGCCGCAGACGTATATAGATCCAGGGTGGAACATAAAATCTTGTTCTCATTTATTATGTTCTTTGTTTGTTATGTTCTAGTCTCAATCCATTCTATGAATCATTGTCACATTTGTAGATAATAGTACTCAATCATATTTGTTTGCACTCGCATGTTGGATTGCAAGATATGTGGATGTTTGTCCCATTGTGCACCACTACATATCGTTTTACATCACTTGACTCATTGTTTGACGTCCTAATTTACCAACCTTTTTAATTAGTCGATTTACTAATCTCGGATTGGTTACCATGGTTCTACCGGGTGGAATTTTTGATCTCCGATTAACAGAAAATCGCTGGATTAAAGTTTGGTGAAAGTGGCCCAAGAATACTTTGCAAAATCTACAATCAAAGTAATAACTTTTTTGAATCGCGTATATCACTTCAGCTTGTATCCCATTCTTAAACATCACTGGATTGTGCACATAGTTTACTGGTGTCTCTTCTGTGCCAATAGGATACCGTATCTTGCATTCAGGACCAGTTTCACCAAACTTTAATCCCGCGATTTTATGTTAATCAGAGATCAAAAATGGGGCCCGGTAGAAGACACCATGCATATTATATGCAATGTTTTTTGAAACCATTGTAACCCGTTCGAGATTAGTAAATCGGCCATTCAAAAAGTTTGGTGAATTCGGACCTTAGCCAAAATAACAACTTGCAATTCATTATAAGAACTTACATCAAATATGTTAGTTATTTCAATAATTGTATTATTTTGTGAAAATCTGTTAACAAATAATAGTAAATGTACATTGTTTAAATTTGGTTCATCACATGGTTTAGAGTATAGTCACTGTGAGTTGCTACATTAAAAACCAAGTCACACAATATTTAGGTGCGCTTAGTGGTTAAGGCCAGAAGCTGATAAGTTCAATCATGCGCCAATACACCAACACTCAAATTGCACGTTACGTGGTTATCTCAAACTTTTCGAAGTAAATATCATATTTCATTTCATGTTGACATAGTCAAATTATTGAAAACATGTATACATACATTTATGCCATGCTTTTGTTCACATACAGTAGCTTATCGCGTGTAACGCACTTCAAGCTAATACGATACGCATCAGTGATGATATATTCATAGCACAAAATCGTGTCAAAGATAAGATAAAAACCATGTTGATAGTAACACACACATTATCTGTGGGTTATCAATTGGGGGTACAAGGGAAGTAATCAATTTTCACAATTAAAATGCGAAATATAATGAATGTAAGGGTTTCAGTTGATGGTGTGGTTGAGGATCGACGAACTTACAACTAATTACCACAACGAACAGCTAATAAACTTCCTGGTTGTATTAACAGTGACGAGAGAGATGAAAATTGAAAGTTAAATATTTCTTTATTCTTCTAAACAAGTCCAATAATACGTTTAAAATATATTTGGCTCCTACAAAATTGTAAAAACAAATTACATACAACCAACGGAAAAAACGCATATTGAAGTTTTAACTCGGGCATTTCAAAACATGTACGTGGAATAGGTGTTGAGAAGCAAGATTGCATTTTTGTATTTGTCTACCTGGCTTCCCAATTGCTTATCTCTGAGCTCTCATAGCGCCAAGAATAGGTTTCTACTCACCTTGCCAACATGAACAAGGGTAGAGCAAAACAAATTATCTAATTAACGTTGTACCTTCTCCCTAATCTCATGGTAACGATATAATTATATGTGGTTTAGTACAACCAACACTTCTTTAAAACTCAGCTGCTTTTATATTTTTACTTAGATTATAAATTATGGTTGTTAGACAGAAATAGTATTCTCTGAAAAGGAGAAGGTTTTCACGCAACCTACCAAAAATCACTAGCAAGCTTAAAAACTAGCAAGTAGAATAGTGTTTGAGGGTTGATTATTAACTCTCGAAAGGGGTTTATTCTGAATATGATAAATCCAAGTATTTAGATAGCAGACAAAAAGCAGCCATCGCAAATTAATAATATTGTTTTGGGCACAAAAACCGGCCAAACAATATTTTCTTTTTCGACAGAAATTCATCTGTAAAAATCCGTGAAGCAACGAACACACATTTACTCGGCACCTCCACCAAATCAAGACATTTTATGGGAATCTTTAATTTTCGATTTCAAGAACGTGTTATACAATATACATACTCGTAGGAACTTTACTAACTGTTATCGTAGTAGACGTTTTATTAATAGAATAAGCGTTAGTACAACTACTATTATTTGAGTAGTACTTGTGGTAGTGGTAGTCATGGTGGCAGATCAGTAGTATTTATTCATTTAATTGTAATTAAGGCCAGTGTAGGGCACAATGCCCTCTTTAGCCTGATGAGTGTGATTGATGAATTATAATGAGGAAGGGAGGAGGGGAAGCCTACTACCGGCACGCAGCCTACTCCTGTCGAAAAGTACCAAGGAGACCATCGGCTTTACGTCCCATCCGAAAGGGCGGTGTAACTTTGACCAGTCATATAGGTTCCTCCACTAACCTGGACTGCTGAGAAGTTTACAAGAAAAACGAAGCTGTAACACAAGCTTTCTAACCTTCCAATCTGCTCTAGCCAACGGAAGCTAGTGTTTCAGAGGAGAGTGGACACCCATCCACCTCCTGACCTAGTCCGAGGTTGCTTATCTTCGGTGTTCGTATGGCTATTTTAATGGACTACCTAACAAGCTTTGGTACCATTGTTTTCACCAACTTGACTGGGGCTACGGACCCTAAGCACATGTAATTATGTATTGGTGGGTCTTTGTCATTGTTCACACTACGCTATAAGATTTCTTCAAGTACATTACGTCTAATTTAGAAAATCGAATGTCGTCCCAGGATGAAAAGCTTTATGTTTCTAATCGTACTGGTTTTATTTTACGATTAGAAAAGGTACGAATACAGCTACTCTTTGAACATAAAAGCGAATATTTTATAACGATAATCTTAATTATATTGAAATATCAATATCGTTCAATCTAAGCATCTACAGTTTACACGTGAGATAACAATAATCTTTATTTAGCTTGTTTTATGCTGTACTAACACCCACTTCTGTTATCTCTGTCACATTCCTATACTTACTAACATAAAATTGTGATTGATGAGGACATTAGTGAGTACTGCATATATATTCTATATCGAGCTCAATAATAGATGTAATTTACGCAACTTTATCAAGATTAATTTATTACTATAGCATTCCAATAATTCAACATTTACTCGAAGTTCATTGCCACGACAATTAGTAACTATGTGGTATATTGTATTTGGAGAAAATATTCGCAAATCAATCGACAATAATTAAAATTAAAATTTGACTTTTTTAACACCCGTCCAAAGTGACAAGGAAAATATGATGCTACTTTATACCATTTATTTATTTGATTATTTACTCTTTGTTTATGTCGAATTCAATTATTGTAAAATTGATTTATAATGTAGGGCATTTACAACTATACAATATGCTCTGAGCAAAATGAAAACATGAAAGTATATATAAATTACATGAGTAACACAACAGACTAGATGCTTGTGAAATATTACACATAGTATGCACTTTTGTCTATCCCTAACTGGCCTGTTAGTTAAATATGAAAAATAAACAATTTTTTTTATCGCCTTCACAAAAAAACATTAATTATACAGATATGTTATACAGACTTGAACCTATGGTCCGTTCGTAGGAGAGAATTCAGCCAGGTAGCTGAAATAACTCCCCTACTTTTACCCCCACTCGGCGGCCGGCTCGGTTTCGATCAGTGAGCGACGAGCGGACACCTGTCGAGATTTCCCTTGAAGATAAGATAAATACCTTTAGTCAACTTTGAAAAAGTGTAAACTACTGAACTTTTTTAACTTTTGATTAACATTATGGAATATTCAGAAAAAACATTACTCCTACGTTTTTTATTCGTCAAAATAGGACAAAATTTAAGCTTTGGCAATTAAAATATAATTGTATATTACAATACTTAAAACACTCTTCCACATAAAATTATATTTCATACACGCACACGCACATACCGGTTTCAATTAATATTAATAATAATAATACTATTGAATGATAGCAATAATTGTCGTAAAAATGTGTCCCTGCTGGTGGTCGAACTCAGGTCCATTGGCTTTCCTATCAACTGAGCTATCGGGCCATGGGAACACATCTTTACTGATTTGCTATTTGTAATAATTGTTTTACCAAGCTGGACAATCGAACAGTTGGTAAAGCGTCGGTACGGAAAGCTGGAGGACCTGGGTTCGATCCCCAGTGGTGACACATTTTTACGATAACTGCTAGAATAATAATGATATTAATGAATAATGAATGAATAATAATGATAATAAAAATGATGATACGTACAAAAACAACGTAAATAGCATCCTGCAATTGTGTGGTGTGCGTAACATAGAAGACAATAATCACCCCCAGCGGTAGTTCCAACTATCGAGCGCGTGTCAGTGACTTACGACTTCTATCACAAGTGGGCGTGCAAGATATTGATCCGTGAATCGTGACACGCGTCATTGTGCGTGTCACTTCCATACCTTATGAATGATCCATGCACATTATAATATATTGTTTATTATAAAAACAAATTTGAAATTCATGTCGGATAGTATACTTAACAGATGTGTGATAATATAATTATGATAATATTGTATTAAAACAGTAACATAATAACTAATGTAAATATTATTATTATTATTATTATTATTATTATTATTATTATTATTATTATTATTATTATTATTATTTTATTATTATTATTCATTTTTTATGAGGTTATTAAGATGACACTTATTTATACTCACATGCACAACTTTGAAGACAATCACTCCCATTGGTAGTTATTATTCATTCATTTTTCATTAATATCATTAATATTCTAGCAGTTATCGTAAAAATGTGTCCCCACTGGGGATCGAACCCAGGTCCTCCAGCTTTCCGTACCGACGCTTTACCAACTGTTCGATTGTCCAGCTTGGTAAAACAATTATTACAAATAGCAAATCAGTAAAGATGTGTACCCATGGCCCGATAGCTCAGTTGATAGGAAAGCCAATGGACCTGAGTTCGACCACCAGCAGGGACACATTTTTACGACAATTATTGCTATCATTCAATAGTATTATTATTAATATTAATTGAAACCGGTATGTGCGTGTGCGTGTATGAAATATAATTTTATGTGGAAGAGTGTTTTTAGTATTGTAATATACAATTATATTTTAATTGCCAAAGCTTAAATTTTGTCCTATTTTGACGAATAAAAAACGTAGGAGTAATGTTTTTTCTGAATATTCCGTAATGTTAATCAAAAGTTAAAAAAGTTCAGTAGTTTACACTTTTTCAAAGTTGACTAAAGGTATTTATCTTATCTTCAAGGGAAATCTCGACAGGTGTCCGCTCGTCGCTCACTGATCGAAACCGAGCCGGCCGCCGAGTGGGGGTAAAAGTAGGGGAGTTATTTCAGCTACCTGGTTGAATTCTCTCCCACGAACGGACTTTAATATGTTTGCCCTTAAACTGGTAGCATTTACTTTACAACCGTTTTCAACTTCAGAGTTATATATATGATCAAATTGTTACATATTTCTTCAACGTCGATCACAAACTCATGTATTATACAGTATTTGTATCCACGTCTCCGTTCCGCGATACAACAATGTTCATTAGGCAACACTGTACATGTCTCTAGGTCTCCTGATCTCAGTGCCCTTCCTGCTGGTGACGTTCATCGTGTACATCTTCATCCCCCAGCTGCGAGACCTACACGGCAAGTCTCTGTCCTGTGTCTTAGCGCGGCTACTGTCAAGTCTCTCGCTCACCTGGCAACACTGTACATGTCTCTAGGTCTCCTGATCTCAGTGCCCTTCCTGCTGGTGACGTTCATCGTGTACATCTTCATCCCCCATGCGAGGCCTACATGGCAAGGCTCTGTCCTGTGTCTTAGCGCGGCTACTGTCAAGTCTCTCACTCACCTGGCAACACTGTACATGTCTCTAGGTCTCCTGATCTCAGTGCCCTTCCTGCTGGTGACGTTCATCGTGTACATCTTCATCCCCCATGCGAGACCTACACGGCAAGTCTCTGTCCTGTGTCTTAGCGCGGCTACTGTCAAGTCTCTCGCTCACCTGGCAACACTGTACATGTCTCTAGGTCTCCTGATCTCAGTGCCCTTCCTGCTGGTGACGTTCATCGTGTACATCTTCATCCCCCAGCTGCGAGACCTACACGGCAAGTCTCTGTCCTGTGTCTTAGCGCGGCTACTGTCAAGTCTCTCACTCACCTGGCAACACTGTACATGTCTCTAGGTCTCCTGATCTCAGTGCCCTTCCTGGTGGTGACGTTCATCGTGTACATCTTCATCCCCCAGCTGCGAGACCTACACGGCAAGTATCTGTCCTGTGTCTTAGCGCGGCTACTGTCAAGTCTCTCGCTCACCTGGCAACACTGTACATGTCTCTAGGTCTCCTGATCTCAGTGCCCTTCCTGCTGGTGACGTTCATCGTGTACATCTTCATCCCCCAGCTGCGAGACCTACACGGCAAGTCTCTCTGCAGCTATGTCATGTGCCTGACTGTAGCGTACATAGGTCTGGCAACTGTGCAGCTTGGGGGCCAAGCGTTCGACCATGAGTTCTGTGTAACAGTCGGTAAGTCATGCTATAATACCAGCAAACTCACACACTCCAGCCACTAGCTGCAGCTAGCTGATGTTCAGCTCAGTCTAAAGTAAAGTGCTTAGCAGAAATATGTTGTGTTTAATTAATTTTAGATTATTGGAATGTCCTCTTAAATCGTCATTTTCCCCGAGAGAACAGAGTTCTTACACTCGTTTATACAATTTTAATTTTGTGAACGTGTAGTTAGTAAAACATGAATATGTGAACTTGTGAAGTAATCTTCTTGTAGAGTTGGCTCAGTTTTAGCAAACGAGGCTCTAATTCGAGAGGTCGATCACCAGTTTGATACCCGCTACTAGCACTCCCGATTGAAGGCTTTCCTCTGTCAGAAGGCAAATCCTGGCATTGAGTCCTGGCATCCGTCGGACATTCCTGCCCAACGTTTCCAAATGCCACAATATCTATAGTTGTCCCCTGAAGAGGAGCAGGAATTGTCCTATGGGCAGGTTTCCTGCGACAAATTAATTAATTTAGTGAATAATATAGTTACTCAGAAGTTATAGTAACGAAATGCAACAATGTAATAGATCTCAAAAACATGTACAAGCAGTCTGAAATAAGATACTAAAGCTACATACACCTCAAAGTCACCTTTCTTGAGCATTGTTTGAGTTTTCGTTCCCTATCGACCACGAAGTGGTGTTGCTTTTTTAGCCAGTTATCTGTAGTCGTTAATCTCTGTTATGTCACATTCTAATAAAATTGTATTCTATTGTATTCTATGGTATTGTATGGTATTCTATTGTATGCACTCAAGTCTCCATGACTTTGTAGGCTTCTCCAACTTTGTATAAATAGCCACTTTTTAGTAACATGTATGTATTCTGTGTTGAGAATAAAATTGTCTGAAATCTGAATCTGAATCTGATTGCAGCTTTGATCATCCAGTTTTCGTTCATAGCTTGTTTTTGCTGGCTTAACGTCCTGAGCTTTGACACTTGGAGAAACGTCACGTAAGTTTTACTACCAATTACTCAAAGACCCCCCCCCCCCCCCATTCCCCAATATATAAACAGTAATTATCTATTAGGATATTCCCAAGTATAGTCTTAACACTTTGCTTTAAAACTTATTCAAATAAAAAAAATTTAAAATAATAGAGAAAGAAAACTTTTTGGGGGTAATAATTGTTAAGTTTTATTTCTTAAGATAAGCACATATATTTAAATTTTACATTAATTTCATTTCAATTCAATGAGGCCTACCTACATCATTAAATATGTAGCTTAATTTCAACAGATTTAACTCCCAGTATATAAATAAATATTTTTTTGCTGATCACCTTATTATATTTTTATGTAGAATATTTGTTTTGCTTATGTGTTCTATTTTTTGTTTGGTAACAGCGACCGCGTTGTTAAATAAAAATATCATTGGTACCTCATATCTATTGTATTTTGATTTCTAAAGCATAATGTACATAAACTGGTTACATTCATATTGCGGTGATAGTAGCAATTATGTCATAGTAATTAGTGGTATTAGTAGCATGTAGTAAAAGTTGTAAGGCCGACTATACAATATGTATGTTTACGTAGGGGACATTACAATTACAACTTAAGCCCCAACCACAAGTGTCGGTATCGAGATTGCAATAGCAATACGGAAATCGTGAAAAAGTTGTTACATTGTTTGTTCTTATGACGCCGTTCACAATAAAATCGTAATGCCTTAATGATTTAGCATGAGAAAATGTACGATTGCGATCCCGATCCCGATTATGATCACGATGCCGACAGTTGTGGTCGGAGCAGGAAGCTTTATATGCAATTCATAGTCAGTGAAACCTGCTGATGATCTATTTGTTATTTATATTATTTCGTTCCAGCTTCCACGACAATCGTTACTTCTCGATGAGTAAGCAACGAGAGAGGAAATACTTTCTGGGCTATTCCATCTACGCTTGGGGGTTGACTACAATCTTCGTTCTCGCCACCATAGTCTTGAACTTCAGCCCCACCATTCCGGCCTCGTTCATGAAGCCAAGCATTGGCGTGAGCAGCTGCTGGTTCGAATGTAAGACATTACTCTTACGCACACGCACACGCACACGCACACGCACACGCACACATCGCACATTCATATGCACACATTGTTTCCGCACATTGTCATAGATCGGAACAAGTCTACGAAAACAGACCAAACCACGAGTTACTATAGCTGTGCTCTACAATTCCTACGCGTGAAACTTGGGGTTATAGTTATAGATGAGGAATAGAAGTTTTCCATTTTTATAAATATGTGACAGTGCTTACTTCCAAGAACAGTCTGGTATTGCCTCTAAAGCAGTAGAAAGTTAAGAAATATTCATTTTGTACTCGGTTGTCGCTAGTAAACTTGCCAAATTCATTTTTTATTAAATAAGTTTATAAATCTCATATACCTTCTGTGGTATTTTTTTAATATTTAGAGAGCGTAAATCTTATCTGGATGGGACTAAAGGAACGCGGGCTAATATTCCGCATCATAGTTCTTCCTTCTCCGGTATCATTCATTCCTCATCGTCTCAAATAACGTCTCTACAAACAACAAGATAAACAAGAATGTCAGGAACACAGTCTGCAACACACACACACAGTCAGTCCATGATCAGGATGTATAGTTTGCAGACTGCTCTTGATTGTGCTAACAAATTCACAATAATCCGATATAGCACTTCCACATTCGCGACGCTTCCACGCACTTCCCGCGCTTCCGGTTGGTCAAACTCTGCGGCGCTGGACGCTTCCACGCACTTCCCGCGCTTCCGGTTGGTCAAACTCTGCGGCGCTGCACTAGGTTCGTTTGTTTCACCTACACTTTGAACTAGTGTAGGCTCAATCGCTGTAAAAGGCGTTTGGGTATTACCGTATTAAGTGTAGATTGTAGTCATTTTACTGCTAAAACATGCGTCTAAACTTACACTCCTCACGCCCAAACCGATAGTAGGATTTCTCTCTAATTTTACATCCTAGTATAAAAGTGTAAAATTGATCACTTCCATTACGAAAGCACAAGATATTAATCTTGAAATAGTATATACAAAATGATATATACAAATTTGTACACATTGAAACAATATTGTGTAAAAATTTACATATTTTATCATTTTTAATATACTCTTTCAAGATCAATATCTTGTGTTTCTGTAATGAAAGTCATCAACTGGAAATTTGTATACTCGAACGTAAAATTAGAGATAAATCCTATTATCGGTTTAGGCGTGAGGAGTGTAAGTTTAGACGCATGTTTTAGCGGTAAAATGACTTCTTCCGAAATCTCTTAGGTGTAGGGCGTTTGTTTTACCTCAGTGATACAGTGTACTAGTGTAGCACTATATCTAAGATATGTAGATATGTAGTTTGTAGCACTTTCTACAACTGTTTTTCAGCACATGTAGCTAGTGTAGTGAAATGAAAAGGCGCCAAACATTTGTGTCAGTTCAAAATAAGGAGATCACTAATCATGAAAAACGCATTCTATTTCCAATTCCACCGATGGTAAAACCGTAGCACTTTCACAATAAATAAACGTATCTAAAAGAGATAGTAATTGTTTATTAAACTTTTTTGGGATTATATACGGAAGAAATGTGAGCATGCACACCATAGCCTCAGGTCAGTGTAATGCCGACATTACACGACTCAATACTTTCGTCAAACTTATTGAGTTCAAGAACAATAGCGAATCAAAAACAGTTTGGTAAAAAACTGCAACAATGTAGCTCCTACTAATTGATGCTTTTTTGTCCTTGAATTCAATAAGTTTGACGAAAGTATTAAACCGTGTAATGTGGATATAACGTGTAGACAAAAAGCGTTTTCTTATTCTGGTTGACGCGTAGCAAAATCAAGTGTAAAAGCCTACAACTGGCCTACACTCCCTTACACGTTACACTACACGACGCATGTAAAAACAAACCTATTGTCAATCACGCAAGTCTCTCCTGATTGGTCGATCCGTGGTCTTCACGCAACACCACGCAAGGTCGGGCAGCCTGCTTTAGCCATCACATCCTGCCCACGTACGTTTTATATTATCTATTATCTCATATCCTCTTAACCATAACACCTGTGATAACAACGTGGTAAATCCTTATGCCCACATTACACGGTTCAATACTTTCGTTTCGTCAAACTTATTGAATTTAAGGACAAAAAACCTGCTATATTGTTGCAGTTGTTTACCAATTTGTTTTTGATTCGCTTTGTTCTTGAATTCAATAAGTTTGACGAAAGTATTGAGTCGTGTAATGCCGGAATTACAGACTATAATGAAACAGATATCAACAGCAGACATATTTTAGTGAGGTTTCATTGGTGAGCGTGTGAAATGAAAAACTTTGGATGTAACATATATATTTATTTAAGGCGTAGACTAAAAGACTTCAAATAGACTAATAGAGCAATATGTGTTGTATTTTTTTCCAAGCAAAAAATGCATGTTGATGACGTCACCGGAGAAGATAGGTAATCACACATGTGCGCAAGACATGTCTACACAGTTTTCATACCATTATGTCCTGATAACTACTACAAACAACGTTCACAAAAAAACACTGTTGGAAATTGGAATATTCATGAAAGATTGTGTAGTCAGATAATATACCATTGCTTATAATTACATTTTTGTTTTTTGTTCACAGAAAATACTAATGGATTAAAAAATGATGCCTTTAATTTTGTGGTATTGTGTTCCGAATCAAACAATTATTTTCTGTTTCCTGTATGAAGCATTTCAACAAAATTTCTAAATCGTTTCAAAGCAGTAGATCCAATTACGTTACAATTTGTATGTGTGAATAGTTGGCCATGCACGAGTTTGTGCAGATCGCCCCGAGATCAACTCCCGGTTTAAATATTTTTAACTTTTCAACTTGAATTGATTTTTCGTTTATTATTTTATTATTAATTTTAATATCGTATTTCTCACTTTGAATGTGGAGCAGTCATAGAAAACTAGAGTACTCAATTGTTAAAAGTGTCCTGAGCGGGTGCGCAAGAAATACTTGTTGTGATATTGTGTCTGTTTGTTCAGCTGATACCTCAGGCCTCCCGTATTTCTACGGACCAGTGAGCGTCCTCATCTTCATCAACGTCGTCCTCTTCATATCGACCTCGTTGAAACTGGTTCACGAACATCATCAGCGAGGACGGGCCGCTCAACGCACTCCCAAACAAACGTAAGATCTTGCTGCAGTTTCGTATGAGTCGTTCAATTCAAGAAGAGAGTTCACAGCACATGGAGCCATTTTGAGTAAATTGAATCAACTGTGTGCATCTTAAAATATTGTTATAACACCTATGAGAAAACTGGAACTGGGCATGTTGTAATAAAACTAATTGGCTTTAAATGGTAGAAGAAAAACAAAACAGAATCTGGTAAGGCATCGTATGAAGTCACAAACCTTGTGAACTAATGCATTTTCTTGAATACGTACATGAAAATAAAGCACACTTGTTTTGTTTAGAAAATTTAAAAGCATATCAAAAGTTATTTTCTGTTTTGCATTTATTTATTACACAGTAGGTACATACATAATATCAAATAGATAGCATAGCTAAAACTAGGTGGATAAATGGAAACTTGAGGAGATCGAGTTTCCAGTCACTTTTTCTACGGCTTTATTAAAATTATTCACATCATGCATCATCATATCAAACAGTTAACATAAATTTATTCAAGAATCGGCATTAGTCCTGGCACATTCCTGGACTTTCTGTTTTTCGTGAGCTTTCTTTTAAAAATTAAACATTGAATAATCGTCATGTTTCGCGGAAAGCACATAGGCTGCTAGGACTGCCTTTTCTTTGGCAACTGATACAAATGTCAGATTAGATAAACATTACTTCTTATCGGTATCCGTGCAAAACAAACTTGTGTGAGCTGTTGTTAGATCTAATGTAAGGAGAAAGACTAACAACTTCTATTACAACACAATAAGAATGGAGTTCCCGGAACCTGCATAAGAACAAGAAGTGAGGTAGACAATGCATGAAGATTGATTGATCGGCTATAGTTATACAGTAGACAAATAAGTTGATTGATTATACGATAGCACAATACATCACATTTTTTAAAAATATTAACCAAACCTCTAGGTTACTGTTAAGGTTTTTGATAACATAAACCCTAATGTTATTGTTTTATAGCAATATTTTGTTACAAAAGTTATCTAAAGCTTCAGAGTTTAGACTAACTTATTAAAAATACATTCAACCCTCGAGTCTCACAAATAATATCTACAATCAAGGCTAAAAATAATGATAACCTTGTATTGTATTGTATTGTATTGTATTGTATTGTATTGTATTGTATTGTAACGTATTGTATTGTATTGTATTGTATTGTATTGTATTGTATTTATTTGAAGCTGTAAAAAGACATTCCAGATGACGTAACGAGTACCTACCACCATCGTAACACTAGCATTGTCGGTATTGTGATTGTCACTGTAGCATTGTCTAGTTTGATTGAGCACGCACGCACGACTGTTCCAGGTTCCGTCTGTGCGTGACGCTGTTCTTCCTGATGGGCGTCAGTTGGGTGATGGAGCTGGTCTCCTGGGCAGCCGGCGGTTCCAACACCTACTGGTTCGTCACAGACGTCCTCAACACCCTCCAGGGCATCTGCGTGTTCGTCATCTTCGTTCTCCAACGTCGCGTCAAGAAACTGATCCGCAGTGTTCTCCTGCCGCGCATCGCCCCGTTCTGTCCCGCCTGCTGCTGCGACAAATATGTCGTCAAGGATATGAACCGCATGGAGATACTCGATCCCGCGAGGGGCGCTCGAGACAACGCTGTCAACATGTACATGTTTCCTATTAAAGAGGTTGATGAACAGGAAAAGTTTTAACCTGTGCCTAAATAAAATATTACTATTGTTTTACAGCTACTTTTGTAGACACGCTAGTAGTATTAGTAAACATTTTTGATAAGATATAAATTAAGAAATCATCCTAAATCAATATGATGTATGTATGTGCGCGTGTATGTGTGTGTGCGTGTGCTTGTTTGTGTGTGCATATTTTAAAATTAGAGCCATATATCACTTGTGTTGTTTTAAATGTGTAGGGTACTGGTGTATTATCAAACTGTCTTCAATAAGTTTAAGAAACCCCAGATTTTAAGTCCCTTTATTAATCTAGCAAATATATTAGTCGTATCATTCAAACCAATGTGTCCTGCAATCATGTATCTATATTTTCTAAAAATAAAACATTGATTTAAGGGAACACTCCTGTCAAAATAAAAAAACTTACAGTTTTTAACTTACAAACTTAGTTTTTTTTTTGTGAAATGGTGTACTTATTAACAAACTATTCAACATAAAAAAAAAAAGTGGACTCATAATTTGACCCCCCACCGAATTTTTATATTGTAAAATTTTGCTGTTCGGTTGAAAAAACAAAACTTTTTAACTATGGGCACGATTTTGGAAAAAATTTATATTAGTGTTCCTTAAGCATGTGTTTAGATAACTGTACATTGATTTTTTTTTCTTCATATATTTGCTCATGTTTTATGTATATTGAACTTTAATTAAATTTTATTGTTACTCCTGATGAAGTTCAATATTTTTTTCTGCTCTTAGTTTTAAAGATATGTTAAAAACGTTACACCACTTTTTGCTTACATATTTAAGGAACACACACAACAAAAATTGGCATGATCAGATAATTTTTGCAATGGAAGTGCACTTTTCAAGTTCTAAATTGGTGCTAGAAATATACTCGGGAAAATGCACTTTTAAGATTTTCTTGCAGAAAACTGTACGTACCCATTGCCATGTAGTTTAGAACTGCCCTGCTCCATAGGTTGGCCCTTCTGATTGGGTTGTCTTCTTCTGGGTTTTTGTTTTGGTCCATTTCTTTAGTTTCCTAGCATTTTTAAATGCATTTTGTAGCCTCCGCGTACTCTGGTTTATGCGACGCGTGTCTCTTTTTTTGCAGATGTTGCTGGTATTTACACCAGGAGATAACCCAAACAATGACCATTTGACCCTGGCTGTTTCCATGCACCCCTGGTTAAACTCTAGCACTCCTGCTGCCACTGCACTACACACTTTCGCTTTGCCGACAAATGTGTCTTTGCCGCACTTTCGCCAAATCTCTCTCACTGGAATAGCTTTCCGATTGCAGCAGTTTACAGTTGTTACATACAACTTTGAACTTACATGACATACCTGTCCTCTCTGCTACTTCAACTCCAAGTTCCATTTGTAAGCATCCTTTGCATGGGAATTCTTTGATCAAGTTGTACAAAGAATTACGCTGTACGAAGAAGAACTCGGCACCAGACTCTTGTTCTTGTATTCTTGGCTGCGGCGTAGGCCCTGGATTCATGTCTGGTGTAGTAGGACTAGACCTACATGTCATACTAAACTTAGATAAGGTTGCAGATGTAGGTGTAACGTTTATATTGTCAGATGAAGTGCTAGGCCTAGAAGTAGGTTCAGGATCTTGGTCTAGGGCTAGGCCTTGTACAGCTGGAGTGGGCGTAGCAACTTCATTTGTGACATTACTATTGTTAACAATAGGCCTAGGCTCATCTTGATCAGAGTCTACAGTAATCTGAATCACGTCTTCACCTGGTGGGCACACAACATCATTTTTCCATCGTTTCGCAGCTAAACGTTTACCTTTGTCCGACAGCTTCTTCTTAGGCATTGTAACCCTACTTTTGACACCACACTATTTGAAGCACAAAGGTACTCTAGTCCTCAAAAGTAACCTCCACAAACAGTTGTATAACTCAATTAATATTTAAACACTATTATGAGTTAATAATATTAATAATAAAGCTTTGAAAAACAGAAAAAGCTTTGATAAAGACGAAAGTTTGAGACAAGGCGTGTATACAAACAGTTGTCAGTTTATTGCCGGGTGAACAAACGAGATTTGAAATAATCGATTGTGAAACAGTTGCCAAAGTCACCAAGAGAGTGCACTGCAGTTCAGTTTGAAGAAGCAAAGACGCTGCTAATAAAGATATAACATTCGACTTTGTAGCGGGAACCAGTAAGAAATTATGATTTTTTGAAAATCCTACATTTTCAATGAAATTTTCTACAAAAATCTCTAGTAGAGTGCAATTTCGTGCGCGCACTCATGTTTAAAGTTATTTTTCACACAGATAAAGTCGCATATACCATATAATATTGCTATATGACGTATTTATAAAGTTTTTAAAAATAAATAGTAAAAAAAAAAAAAAATGGCTAAATTGAAATTTTTGCCATGTTTTCACCGGAGTGTTCCCTTAAAGAAATACATCTGCTCGTCTCTTGGGGGCTCCCAAAGGTCCCTCAAAGCGTCTTCCCCGGACTGCAAAGAAGAGACGGGTGCCGTGACCCGTCCCAGTCTATAGCAAGGGCCCTGGGCCCGGATGGTTCAGAATTCAGCCCTAGAATGAGACGGCTCTCCCTCGCTCATACTATGATTCAATTCCGTTTCCTTCTCGTTTTTTCACACCGTGACTCCATTGTAGCAGGTTCTACTCCCATTAATTCCCACACTCCATTTTTATTATCACCCCAGCCCTCGGGCTTACGCTTTTTATCTCAAACGATATTGTTCCTTCTTCCTACGTTCGTTTGTATTACAGTATTACTATGTCTTATGGTTTGTTTAACGCCTATTATATGACTAGACTAGATCACTTTTCAAAAAGTTTGCCTCCGTCTCGATAGTGGGGTACCGGGTTGTTAAAAGCTGCCAACAAGGTTATTCTTACTCAGGAGTTCCTGGATGTGCTGCATTCAAAAACCATTGTTGGCAGTTTGTTTTGAGTGTTTCGCCCCAAACACCCCAAACACCCCCTTAAAATCAATTTTTACGGAATTATCTTTAATAATTCATAAGTCCGGAGAAAATTATCCAAACATTTATTTTAAAAACTCATGTAGCAGAAAAATGTGCTGTAAAGAATTTGGCTATTTCAGACTTTCAATTGGTATCGAAACTAAACCAGAAAATGGCTCTGACAAAAAAAAATTCAGTTTTGGCTGAGCAACAATTAAATGTTTCACTTTATTGCAAGTAAACAGTTCAAAATGAAGATATTATTTTTTCTCGAAAACATCATTGACAATTCATAAATAGTGTGCAATCGTAATATTTATTCTAAATAATTTAGGTATGGTGTAGTAATTGAAACGAGGTGGCAAAGTGTAATAATAAATAATAATCCTATGGGCAGCGGTTCGAAGCGGAGTCTCTACTAGAATGTACATCCGTGTGGGCTCCTTGATGAAGCAAATATGGGAGTAGGCTCAATCTCTTCCTTTCAGCTTATAGAATAATAAATTACATAGTGCCCGGCTCAAATGTTAGGCATTCACGAGCTGTACGCAAAAAATAACATGGCCGCCACTGCAAGTGTTTTTCCCATTTATCTCAATAATGCTAATTTTTATGACAAAATTCAATATGACAAGAATTATTCTTCTTAAAATTATACACAAACATGATATTCACGTATGTTTGTAGAATTTAATACTTCGTAGAACTTTAATTTCTTGCATGTTAATCTGTACTCAAACGTACAAACTTTTGCTCCAGTGGGCTTCTCATTGAAAGAAGAGTGAACTATGTGGGTGGGCTAAATTTGTTTATTTATTTTGGTTTAACGACGTAATCGACAACAAAGATCATAATATGTCGTTGGGGGTATTTGGAGGAAAGTGTCAAGAAGGACGTAGCAGTCCCTGGGCAGATGGGTGAGCTCATTCTCTTCTTTTAAGCTTTTTGCCTGGCAATATTGATAATTTGCTATGTTTAATAATTTGCTCGGAGTATGACAAATCCAATGGTGGAAGACATTGATAACCAAATTCATCAATCTGGCTCTCAGGGGGAACCAAATGACTGAGATTGTTAAAATTGTTGCAAACCGTGGCCTTTTTTTATGTTACGGAGTACTTATCAATATTTATTTTGTTTTTAAATATTTTTCTGTAAACAAGCTTAGCCTTACGAGTTTATAATAGTTAACTTTATGGCTCTACCTAGAATCAATTACAAGCTAAAGTTATTTAATAGACAGAAGTGCGTACGTGACATTCAAGCATTGTTTGGCCTTGGGGAGTCGCAACGCCACTAACCCTTCCGATATTGAAATGTGCCATACCAAATAACGTATTTGCAAAATGCAAATATAACCTAACTTAACGGTGTATTGCTGTTGCATATATAACCAAATTTGTAAGGTTGGCTCTCGAAGCTAACAAAACAAGTGCGATTGTTACAATTCTTGCAACTGTGGTCTATTTTATCTTGTTGCGGACTAACAAATTGTGTTTTTGATATTTGAACATTACGAGTAAGTGTTAGGCTCTGTCTAGAATAAAGAAATACAAAGTTAGAGGTATTTAATATAGACAGATGTGCACACATGAAATTCAGACATCTGAATTTGAGACGTCGCGACACCATTTCCCTTCCGACATTGAAAAAGTGCCATATACAATATTCTCGCTAGTATTGGTAATCCAACGGTATATGTCACGTTTATTCATGAGCCATTTTTACCCTCTGGCTCAAAGTCTAGTAGTTGCATGTATAACATGCACTTTTTTCTTCTTGCACCGTCGTTTTATACCCCTCTATTATTTTAAATTACAGTGTTAATTTCAATGTTATTCGGATTCAGCGTTTAAAAATCTAAAAGAATTACTTTGTTGGCAGCTTTTAACGGCCCCAAAGCTGAAAAATTATTTAATCTGGTCTAGTCAACTACTCACATCCCAAAATCGGTAAAAAAGTTTTGAAAAACCAAACAACGCGCTGTGGGGCCAATTTGGGGAGCTCTTGTCCCCCCCCCCCGCCGAAAACTGTTCTTTCACTTTGCCCCCCCTTGAAAAATGTCCTGACAGCGCCCATGAATTTGCTACCGATGACCAAAATTGATTAATACATTACTTTTGAACTTTCCCGCTAGAATGCCACAGCCTTAATGTAGTTTCGTGTGGCCTTGGGATGTAGGAGGCTGTGTATATCTCAGCTGTTTACAGGTGCCATTTTGACATATCGCAACTTGCACATTTGCATATTATCTTGTAACCTATTATCTGTTACACAATGACTTGTGAAAGTAGGTCTTATGTATGGTCTATGTCGCAGGTGATAAAATAATAAGAAATCGTAATCTTTACCATAGCCAATCTTACCACCATGTCAATAAGTCGGTAAATGTTCGTGTCACTTTGTCGTAGGCCTACTCGTAAGAAAAATGGATAATTTGAGGTTAGTAAAACTAGGCTAGGCCTAGGTTAGGCCTAGTGAAAGAGAGAAGACAACACGACACATGCTGCGTAGTGTGTTGTTACTTGGCACTAGCCCTAGGTTGTTAGTTGATGGTCCCTCTGTTTAATGTTATGATTATTAGCTCCGGCTAGGCCTAGGCTTAAGCTCAACCTAGGCCTAGGCCTAGGCCCAGGCCTAGATTAGCTGAGCCTAGCCCTAGGCCTAGGTCTTTGCGTTTGAACCCCACTTCAAACCCAATAGCTACCTAGCCTAGGCTAGGCCTACCTAGGTCCTTGTATTTTTGTTGTTGTTGTTGTTGTTGTTGTTGTTGTTTGAAGTAACAATCACAATGATTTATTTACTGTTTGTTTCATTAATTAGATAAATGCGAATCATTAATCAACCGCAGGCCACAGTCAAGTGCCACAGACGCTCTCTTTGTGTGCTTTGTGCACCTTGTAAACAGACCTAATCTATAATCTTTGTTAGCATATAGCCCTAATTATACCGATACATATGGCCATTGGGTTTAAAATATATTTTAAACCCAATGATATGGCCGAAGAAAAGTTTGATCAAGTAGGCCTACCTAGGCCCTATTTGATATTATACAAATGACTATTTGGCCTACAGTATGCACATGTTTGTGTTGTTTGGTATTGTACCTAGGTCTAACCTAGGCCAACCTAGAAGGCTTAGGCCTACTAAAAAAATAAATTCACATTTTGGTTCAATGTTTACAAGTAAGCCTATCTAGGTATGTTGTTTAGTTTGGTGTAGGGCCGATCTACGAATGTATTGTATGATGAGTAGATAGATATCTACATCATTCCCGTGCATAGATATTAGATGATAATGAAGCTAAAGGTAAAGGTAGGTAGGTAGGTTTATACTTTTTGATTTGACTATGAAAATGCAAGGTTAAATGTGGTAAATATGGTCATAGGCCTACACGTGAGTGTGATTATGTTTGGTAAAAAACAAAAACAAAGTGTATTGTGAACATTAAACTCCACAGCGATGTTCGGGATCAATGAAGCAGACGAATGAGCAAATGAAATAGCTCGTAACTCGGAGCTTAACGCAACGCTGTAAGCAACGATTGAACAAAATCGGCGCAACATTTAATTTTTTAGGGAGATTATGTATAGGCTACGTGTACACTTGCACAGACGTGTACACGTTCCCTCCCTAGTTTTTAGTTGATTAATTCATTAGGTAGGTGTAGGCACCATGCCTACTTCATAATGCCACGTGTGATTTTTAGGTTATACATGGTGACTTGGAATGTGGCTACAAGACCCCCTGAAGAAGATCTTCACAGGATGTTGGGGTTTGGTGCAACACCTACTCAAGAACGCCTACCAGACTTCTATGTCATAGGGTAAGTAGGTAACCTTTAACCCATCTAGAAGTTTAGTGAGGAGTGTTGCCGGCAATTTAGCCTATCGCCCATTTTTTAAATGATCATAGTTCTATTAAAATTCAACAGATTGCATAAGTAGGCTAGTAGTGATGACAGATCGAGTACTCAATTCCTACCCGACTCCTTTTGTAGTCGATTCCATTTTCAAGGAGTCGATTCTTTCGAAAGTTGGTTGCTGTGCCTGTGCCGGATACATAGCGCCAAGTTCCCACACAAGAAGAATTATAAGTTTACCATCCGTTTCATAGGCGTGCCAAGCCATGCTTACAAACAAACAATAAATTATTGTTGCATAATGCCAAAATATGTTTCTTTTGCTACCACCTGGAACAAATGTGGGTGTTCATACATTGGTCAAGGTCAAACACTTCTACCTTAACTTTATCGCGCATCGAGGAGCCGACTCCAGTATTTAGGCCTACTATGTACCGGTACTACCCGATGTCATCACTAATTACTGTAGGTTAATTTTATTTTGAAGCTGAAATAGGAGCCTTTACCATATCAATTTCAGCTGTATTGAACTAAATTACTTTAACAGAGTCTTCTAATGCGTAGCGTGTCCATTTTTCTGAAAAGAAAAGCCGGGACAAATAGACATGAACACAAGCTAGGCATACCGTTCGCGAAGCTGACGAAAGGGTTTGGGGGCAAGGCCCGCCTTAACCCATCCGCATCGGTAAGCGGACCGGTACGCTTATACGAAACTGGCCGCGGTAACCAGAAGCGGACTGGTACGCACTTGCGCGCGCTTCACTTTGAACATGTATAGTGGTGCTGTCTAGCGTACGATATCGGAACTAATTCCTGCAATCTCTTGCTCAAGCTAGTGGCGATTCTAGTGTGCATTTCATGAACTCTGTCGGCTTTTGTTTGTTCTTAAAATCGATTTTATCTCCGCTCATCTCGATTCGAAACTTAGATCAGCTGTCAAATTTGTCAAGATGGACTCGGGCCGGAAAGCAGTACATAGTTGTTTTCGGGGCAAAGAAAGTGACATTATACAGAGTTTAGACGTTTTAGGATCTGATTTTAGTGACAGTGATGGAGAAGGTGTTTACAACAACCCAAACTTACAAAATATTGTGGTTTCAAATGAGAGTGAGAGCGATTGTGAAATGGACAATGACAGTGACACTAGGCCTAGGCCTAGGTCTCGCGTGTAGGTGTATGCCTAGAGATACGAATGTGCGTGTTCCGGCTAGTAAAACAGCTAGGTCTACTATTATCAGTGACAGTGATAGCGATGTGGACATTGGTATGGACATTGACGAAAGTGACAATGAAGACGTATTCGTGTTAACCTTGGCGCGCGCTAGAAGTGCGTGGTTTCCGGGGGCGGCCAGCCAAATGAGGCAACTGATGCGGATGGGTTTTAAATATCCCCACAGGGATTTGTTGTTAAAGATCATTTTTGGAGGTTTTTTAGTGAGATTTGGTTGCTTTGGAAGTAGATTATATCGTCTTTGATGTAGGCTTAAAAATGATTTCATTGGGAATTAACATTATGAAGTTGTGTTGTACATACGTTTAGTTATCATAACGATAGCGTCGTTCTCTTTGAAAGTTCAATTATTCTTACCAAAAATAGGAAATGTTAGTAATCTTACACTTCGAGACAAATCCGGGCCAACTGCGTGTCCAGAAAGCTTTTTTTGGGATACCGGGACTAGGGGTAGAAATCTGGTAGAAATCTGGGTTTCTCGGGACGGATGGTCACCCTAATATTGTGACATGATCACGTATTTGCTATGTTTTCAAATCACGTGTAGGGTGAGAAATGCTGCATGAAAAAAAATTGATGCACAATTTGGATATGTAGGCTTATGGCCTAACTCGCTAAAACATCCAAAATAATATTTGGTGGGCCTACAGTTCTAAAAAATGTTGTTTGTTCAAATGAATACATTATTATTACTCTAGTGATTGACCAGGTTCAGCATGATGACATAATAACCGAAAGTGGCCAAAATTGGAAGAAGACATTCAATTCCATTTGGCCAAGTTGAAATAATGTAATAATAATTCAAATAGCCTAGTTAAAAAAAAAAATTGTGGTGAGGTGGGTAGGGTGGGGCATCCGCATGCATATCTTCTCTCCTGCCACGCTAGGGCCCGTGGGGTAGGAAAGGAGATCCATAACAATAATGATGTGATGAAAGCACGTGCAACAACCAAGACATTGTTTTATGAATTATAACTGCAGTTGGACTCTCCTTGCCCACAACCACCCCCCATGCTGATTCGAATTGTCTCTGTTTATTGTCCTGTCCGTAACTTGACTTGCGTTTAAAGTAACACACATTTCACTGCCCTATGCATGTGTGCACTAGCTGATATCATATGAATGAATGTATTTTAAATATTGCCAAGAATGTTTTCGAACTTGTTTAATCTTCAGCTATTACAAATTTAAGTTAAGCTTAATTCCACCAATTATAATATTCAGTGCTTTTGTTTCTAAAATAAAGTTAACCGGTACGTTCGGTATAATGTTTCATGTGACTCGCGTGGTATAGCTGGGGCAAAGCCCCAGCTGCCGGAGGCAAATTCGCCGTAGGTGAATTTTTTGTGTGTTACTGCATTAAGTTTGATGGCCAAAATCGCATTTTTAAGGCGGATTTGTATCGTAGATATCGGCGAAATATGAAGCTTATGTTGCACAGCTAATAACTGGGATTAGATCCTGTGGCCACACGATCGAGCAGCGCGTGCGCGTGAACTAGCGTTCGCAGAAAACATAAAATATCTTTAAAAGCAATTTCCAAACATGACTCATAGTCGTGTACTCGTCAACAACACGTCGGTCTCTTGCTCTGCTTTGGGTATCGGTGGCGAGGTGACGACCCAAGAAGTTATTTTTCGGTTCATTTTTATTTTTTACACTCTCACATTATCACACACACACTCGCTAATGACGACGACATCTCCACTCGTCAACAGAGAGGAAACTAACCCAGCCACACACAACTTACAATCCCTTGACCACCGATCTCCCCCCCCCCCCTTCCTCCAACCCAATCGTTGTCTGTAAATTGAAAAGGCGCTTTCCAGGAAAACAGAAAAGTAAGAATTGGTAAATTCTCTTTGGCGGTTCCCAGAAGCTACTCTTGACAAGAGATGACATTTTAGTCAAAACAACCCTAATTATCCTTCCTTAGAACTGATGACCTAAATGATAGAACAGATTACTGTAGTGAGTGGCCGCCAAGAGTCTAAAAAGAAGTGATTTACTACATGTCACACTCATGTCACCAGCAGGTGGCAACATCCTTATATTACAAAATGAAACATATTTTGCAGTCACAAGCCTGTCACACTGCACACTTCAAAGTTATTCACGCGCTTCAAGGCTAATAGTAGCGTACCGGCTATAGTGTAACTTTATTGCCTTTTACTGGTACGCCTCTTGTGTTAGCCGGTACGCGTACCGGCTCGTACCGGCCGAAAAAAAGCCCTGATAATATTATAATTCAGATTCTCACTAAATGTATTTGTTTGTAGACTCCAAGAAGTTAAGTCACAGCCTCAGAACATGTTACTGGATGCCATATTTGATGACCCATGGACTAAAGCCTACAGGTAAAGCTGCTAATCGCTAAGGGGTGGAGATGATTGTAGGGATGATTGTTGAAAGCCAGCTAAAACTGGTTTATTAACTCAATTATTTGGATATGCTCTGTACTTGTGTGTACCCTAACATCCTTTGCATGAGCATACTATACCAAGTGCATAGTGTTTAAAATAAATATGTATTTTATAAAAATGTTGTAGGCCTAATAAAATTTGCAAGTAGGCCTAAATCTTTCAACAATGGTGAACCCTAGTTTTTGAACATCCAAATTAAGAAAAAACGTTACAAAGAGCACTTTATAGTACCTATTGTATTTTACTATATACCTAGGCCTAGTATCTTTAGGCCTAGTACATTTGTAAATCATTCTCGGTACGTATTAAAATAAATGTGTTAGTTACTAGTAGGCTAAGTAGGTAATTAGTAATTACTAAGCAACCGGTAGCTGCTTTGCATAAAAATAAAAAACCATGTAGCCTAACGAGCTTGTGAAGTCCCATAAACTAGCTTATGAATGAATGCTAAATTTGTATTTCAAGGTGAACATTTGCAAGTGTCACAAATGCTATTGTTTAATTACCAGCATGAACAGCCTTCATTTTATTTAATTCATTGAAATCTTGTCATTAGCTTTTCATTTGCATTCTTAATGTTTGTAATTTTGCTAACCATGCAGTAGCATTGTCCCGACAGTATCCGCATAGAGACCTATGTAAAAAAATATATATGTTTGTATGTTTAGAGAAGTTCTGGCCCCAAAAGACTACGTAAAAGTGAAGACAATCCGACTTCAAGGCTTGCTGTTGAGTCTGTACTGTCTCCGAAAGCATCTTCTACATTTACGAGACATAGAAACTCAATATACTAAAACTGGGTTTGGTGGTATGTGGGTAGGTGATACTTGATATGATACTGTATACATAGTTACTTAAACACATACATAGGCTACACTTGTGTAGGCTACATCATATGCCAGTGATGTGCCAAGAAACTCACAATGGGGGGTCGAACATCCCAGAGAGGAGGGTCCCAGCTGCTGGAAGCTTTTGTGTCATAGGTTGATTTAATATTTGTATACCTTAGTTCATATTTGAATGCCTATGAAACACGTTTTAGAATCGGACAATCGCTTAAGTTAAAACCTCATTGAAGTATCATACGTACAACAATAGGGTATATATATATATATATATATATGTGAAATCCAGAAATTAAAAAACCAACCCCGACTGGGAATCGAACCCAGGTCTCCCACTTGCCGGGTGGGCGCCATAACCCCTAGACCACCGGGACCGGTAATTCAATGATTGGATGTAGTGCATTAAGATAGATTGTGGCGGTGGAACAACACTGCAACGCTTGGGTTACACTTGAGTTGACCAGCCCACATATTTTTTAATGCGTAGCGTGACGTAAGCTTGATCGTGGAGATATCTATATGAATATTTTGCAAGAACACTCTTGACGTGGTAGTTATGTGAAATCCAGAAATTAAAAAACCAACCCCGACTGGGAATCGAACCCAGGTCTCCCACTTGCCGGGTGGGCGCCATAACCCCTAGACCACCGGGACCGGTAATTCAATGCAAGTGGGAGACCTGGGTTCGATTCCCAGTCGGGGTTGGTTTTTTAATTTCTGGATTTCACATAACTACCACGTCAAGAGTGTTCTTGCAAAATATTCATATAGATATCTCCACGATCAAGCTTACGTCACGCTACGCATTAAAAAATATGTGGGCTGGTCAACTCAAGTGTAACCCAAGCGTTGCAGTGTTGTTCCACCGCCACAATCTATCTTAATGCACTACATCCAATCATTGAATTACCGGTCCCGGTGGTCTAGGGGTTATGGCGCCCACCCGGCAAGTGGGAGACCTGGGTTCGATTCCCAGTCGGGGTTGGTTTTTTAATTTCTGGATTTCACATAACTACCACGTCAAGAGTGTTCTTGCAAAATATTCATATAGATATATATATATATATATATACACACCTGTTGCAACTTTCTGGGGATTGTTGCCGCGAATAATGTACTAAAGAAGGAGGCACTGACTTACCCTTCCCTTCCTGACGTTTCGGGAAAGTCACGAAGGGAAGGGTAAGTCAGTGCCTCCTTCTTTAGTACATTATTCGTGGCAACAATCCCCAGAAAGTTGCAACAGGTACACATATGTCCGCGAAAACTTGAAAACTTATATATATATATATATATACTGGATTAAAGAGAGGCCAAAAGGCTAGTACAGTAATATGATAGGTAGAAGGATAGACCCCAACAGCAATAATAAAAAGCAACAATATATATATATAAATATGATTTATAAATAATTCTCCTGAATACCTACAATATTAATAACTTAAAAGTCACTTTCCAATTTTGAGTATTTTTGAAGATTTATGTGGTAATCAATAATCATAGACATTTATTTTGTAGGTCTTTATAAATTAAACTGTTTGGCACATTGCATTGCATAAACACTCAGTGCTACTCTTATGTTATCAGTATCACTTATTATAAAATTAATCATCATGTTTGCCTATACTAGGTATTTATTTAATATTTATATATATATACTAGTATTATTGTAAATTGTGATTTGCGATAGTGAAGTGTGAACATGATACATACCTAGTCCTAGTGAAAAAGGTATAATGCTCTTTTTAAATGTAATAGACTACTTACTACTGATGAAGCACTTACCATATTGAAATTTTTATTCTCCCAGCTAGTCAGCTACACCACAATTAACGTAGAGTACAAATCTAAAAAATGTAAATGTCGAGTAAGAATATTTAATTCCCTTAAAAAACCACTGCCCCCTTTCACTTTCAGCAGAGGTTTGACCTTCGACAGTCTTTACACCACCTGCATTGGGCTAGAGAAAAAAAAGTGTCTCGAAATTCAGTCCTGACCATCTGGTCACCCTATGTAGCACTTAACTTACCACTTCAGTCTAGTAATTACTAATTAGCAAACGGTTGTAAATAACACTAAGAATACATATTATGCATTTCAGGGCAATAAAGGAGCAGTAAGCATCCGTCTGAGTATCTACGGTTGTTCTGTCTGCCTCGTTAACAGCCATCTGACACCTCATGACCAGTTGCTTCAAGAGCGTATCACTGACTATAACACCATTATCAAGAGTCAGCAGTTTCAGGCCAAGTTGACTAGAAATATTCTTTACCATGAGTAAGAAAAATAGTTACTAGAATATTTTATACTTTTTTTGCTAGGCAATAACGCAACATACGAAAGTTAGAAGATGGCCTATTGTGATTTCATTGTTCTGGATACTGAATTAACATTTGTAATAGACCTACCAATGCATATTTAAATCTGTTAGTTATTTTGCATTTAGGCTACTTTATTCTAAGTGAATAAAAAAAAATAACCATTGACTCATTAGTAGGCCTATATACATAATATATCAGAAATGTTTTTAAGTATGTGTTTTACGTCTGTGTTCTTACTATCTATTTAAATGTTGTGTATCATTTAGGTTATCATACTATTAATTGCAAACTATAAAACTGTAATTTTGACCAGTTTTAATTTTGCAACTTCTCTTTACCATTAACACAAAGTTTGCAGAGCCTCTGATGAAAGGATAGAAATTTTGTATGCCTCTTGATTATGCTGTAGGTTAGCTATCTAGCCTATGTCTTCTATGTACATGAATCTGTATTGTTCATGTTTTAGCTACGTATTTTGGATTGGAGATCTGAATTTCCGTCTGATTGATGGGATTGGCTATTCCTCGGATGAGATCAATCAAATGGTGCGTAAAGGACAACTTGCACAACTGTTGGAGAGGGATCAGCTGCGGCAAGCAATGGCGGCTGGTGAAGCATTCAGTGAGCTCGTAGAAGATACTCCCACCTTTGCTCCCACTTACAAATTTCAGTTTTTTTCATCAGAATACGATCTCAAGTAAGTTTAAGCAAGTGTAGTGTAAGATTGTAAATACAGTACGGTACCGGTATATCATAAACAAAGTTCATGTTAATAGTTAGAAAAATAGCATTCTTAGTTGGAAGTTAGTATGTATTACATTAATTAATTATTTTTTAAGTAAGCATTTTATTGCATTTTCTTTGCAAAACCCACAAAACAAAATTATTGATAATTTGTGTCGGGCTGGCAAGCTGATGTTAGCAAACTCTGTATACTCGAGGATTGGTGGCTAACCACCTCCTGACCTGATTTATTTTGGAAACAGCCATATTGAAATATAGGCCTATGTATTAGTAAGGTACCAACAAGAGTAAATTTTCTTTTCTAAAGTATCCATAACCTACTTTAGAGAGTGGAACTTAAAGAACGTCTTATCAAATGCTCAAAACTAATTTTTAATTTTCTTTTTTTCGTTGGGCATTAGCAGAGGCAGGTATTTTCGGAAGCCACGATAATCGCGATAAAGACCCAATTTCTCTTTTTGTTTTATATAAGTACGAATTACGTCATTGTGATCCTGAATATACCTTTAAAATAATCGCGACAATTTGCGAAATTGGGCGTTAATTGCGATATTATAGACAAATAGCGATATTGCGCTATATCAGCGAAATCTCCGCGATACTACGTGAAATCGGCAATTTTCCATTGTTAATTTGGTTCGAACCCCAAATTTTTACGAAATAGCGGACTTCCGTTAGTCGGCTACTCGGAGACTCGGGCCCTATTCACATGAATACCCGTCGTGCGTCGTCGAAGATAATAGTGAAGGCGGCGGGTGATCCGCAATGGCACTTGCCGTGCAGTGCTGTGAATGGGGTTTTATGGTCGCGGTCGGCCCCCCGTGGTTCGGCTGCTGGGCGGGCAGAACAAAGGTTTCCATTCTTCACCGTGTATAGTTGTCTGGCGCCCCAGTCCCAGTGGTATTTTATGCAGTACGCTCGTGTCAGTGCTGGTGACTCTAGTGAGGCAGGCAGGCAGGCAGGCCCACAGACTGCCGACAGCCGAACGACACTGGACACCTGCTACTGAGCGCCCGTCGACCGCCAAGCGCGCGGCCACCGGCCGGCGATCTCAGTCGTTGTTTGTTACGCACGTGGGAAGGGGGGGGGGGGGGGGGAGGAAGGCTTCGTCGAAGAAAATGCAAGAAGTACCAACAAAATCACAGTTTTAATTATGCGTGGGCTGCAACAGCATATAGGCATAGGCCTACTCTAAAAACGAAGTCTCATTCTGGACATTCTTGTCTCGTAATCGAGTAAATACTAATTATTTGACAATTTACCCAAAAAACGATATTGACATCCACAATCCCGCCAAACTTCCGCTATCACCATTTTTAAAAACGAAATTGGACAAAAACAATCTCCACAAATACCTGCCTCTGGGCATTAGGTACTCTCAATACCTATTGCAATTGTAAATCATGTCTAGAAAAATGTAAAAAATCGTTTTGTGTTGTATTATTAAGCAACAACTGCAGGATTGTGTGCTATAGTCACTCATAAGTCATCACTGTCTCATATCCCATGAGTTGGATTGTACGCATATTTTTAAGTGAAATATTCTTAAATCAAATTTTATGTAATAAATTAATATATTTAAGTAATAAACCAGTTTCTGTAGTGGGCACAAGAATAGCAATCTTTGTAGCCTACCCATGAGAAGACCGAACTTTGAGGTTTACCAAACCTCTGCCAGGGCCAGGGGATTGACAGTCCGTCATTTCATTTTTAAGCTTAATACAATACGTATTTAGGTACCTACTAAGTTCTATCTTTGGTTGTTCTGCAAGTTGTTACATGAAAACATCTAAACAGCTGCATTAGTACATACAAAGTGTATACTAATAGTAATGTGCTCTTTTCTAGGCGGCGGCCATCATGGACAGACCGTGTCTTGTACAAAGTGTATACTAATAGTAATGTGCTCTTTTCTAGGCGGCGGCCATCATGGACAGACCGTGTCCTGTACATAGTGTATACTAATAGTAATGTGCTCTTTTCTAGGCGGCGGCCATCATGGACAGACCGTGTCCTGTACATAGTGTATACTAATAGTAATGTGCTCTTTTCTAGGCGGCGGCCATCATGGACAGACCGTGTCCTGTACATAGTGTATACTAATAGTAATGTGCTCTTTTCTAGGCGGCGGCCATCATGGACAGACCGTGTCCTGTACATAGTGTATACTAATAGTAATGTGCTCTTTTCTAGGCGGCGGCCATCATGGACAGACCGTGTACTGTATAAAGTGAATGCCCATGTTTACGAGAACCTGACACTTCATGCTCATCAGCAATCGTATCTTAGTATGGAGGACTATGTCCAGAGCGACCATAAGCCAGTGGTTGCAGCCTTCATCATCAAAGTCAGTAGCATTGCACTTAGCATTTGGATTGTTTTGTTGATTATTTTCATAATTTTGAACCTTTGCACAGTATGTCCTTTGGGATAATAATAGCCAATATTATTATTTATTATTATGTAATTTGTCTCTTTAATTAAATAGTCCTAATATCATTACGCAAAGAGAAGAAGTTACTGAACAATGTTTGCACTTATGAACTGTATAATTCTTCTTTTCCTGTGCAGAGTTGGCCTCTTCAGCCAATGATAATATCAATTAAAAAAGTTATAGAATCAATACATCACATTAGCTGTAGAATATTAAATAAATACTCTGTACATCTTGCACATCCTTCAAAAATTCTTACACTATGAAGTTACATAGAGAATAGAAATAACTTCTGTATTTTGAAATGAATCAATAAATCATATTTACATATTGAATACGTACAGTATGACACTTTGTACAACTCTGTGTAGCTTCCTAGAGCTAACAGTAACACCATGCACAAATGGGTCATCAATCGGCTCTGTCACATATACTAATGAATGAGTAACGAGTAGACTAACTACCAAGTCTTTGGTAACACTAGCCTATACTAGTAAGTTCTGTAACAATAAAACGAAAAGTGCTTACTTCTAAATTCACTTTTTACCAGAGTGTCATTTTGTAGCTTACCTAGGAGGTATACTGCAGGGATAGGTATGGGCATTGGTGTTCGTGATGGGTCACCCATATTCTCGTGGCATAATAATAGGTGTAACACAAACAAAAGGAATCTTATCCATTTTGCACAAATTTAAATTTCATCAATCTACTGTCAACGTGTAGGCATTGAGTTCAGTAATTTGTTCATACCATTTGCTTAAGAAAAGTATGTGACAAACACCTCTTTTAAAGTTGATGGTAAAAAAAGATGACTGTAGTGGGGTTACTTTAGCCCAATTTCCTATACCGACCCGGACAAAATTAGGAGAAGGCTGATTTTTTCAGGGTCGCTTACAAATATCATTTTATATAACATACTTCGGGTCTGCCAAAATCCGCCTTGTGCGTTAGCCGCCATCTTGGAAAATGTCGGCGATTACGGTATTACACTAAATCACTTGTTGTGAGTGCTCTATGTAACATAAAATTACGTGAGTGGTGTCAAATGAAAGATAATATTATGATTAATAAAGATAATGAATGGAATTTTAGTTATTTATCATATTACAATAGAAGGAAGTAATTAGGTGATCCACCGCATAAGTGGATATTTGTATTTTGATGATTTGCGCTAAAAGTAATAACGTATTCATAACTTGTGTTCATACAAAACATAAAGATTATTCTGTTTAGAACACACGTGCCAAGTCTTATTTACATAACTTTAAAAATGTTTGAGATACGAGCTATTGTATATCTGCATGTGTCGTGGCCGCCATCGCCCCGGACAGAGCAAAACTCATTACCTTAGCCCATCGGTCAGTAAAAACACATTAAAAGAAACTTGTTTTTACATGATGACTAATGAATGTAATTGAGCTTCCCTTAGACCAAAGTCACATATGTGCTTTAGTCGCCATTTTGAAAAATGGCGACGGTTACAGTTTTGTCTTCAAACATGCTTTGTAAAGGCTACATAACATAAAATAACATGAAGAATCTTTATTGAAAGATATGATTGGGAACTTCTATAAACAGGGGAAAAATTGTAAGTAATTAGATGAGCGTAGCCAATGTATCAATCAATTCAAATGGTTCATTCTCTCCATGCGCGAATTTTGTTCGTCGCACACCGGTCAAACGGTTCGACGGATTTGACCAAAATTTTAAACCAACACTCTTTAATACTCAAATTGACGATTTCAAGATGAACAGAAAAATCCGTCAAGATGACAACCTACAAAAAATTAATTACCGAAAACATTTAAGTTTTAATTTCTGTTAATTGAAACTACGGACGGATTTAAGTCATGTTCTGAGCTCGTGGTAGAATGGGCCCATGGTAAATCTGAAAAATGAGACCCTGTTCCCCCCCCCCCCCCCTTCTCCTCTGGCCCACTTAAGATTCCTTCTTCGGCAATTTTCCCTGCCCTTCCTAGCTTCTGGACTCTCCTAATGACGACCCCCACGATATAAGAAAAATGGATCTGATTCGAAAGACGCCATGTGGCCTACGCTGTCGCGTAAGTCACTAAATGCCAAATAATAACAATGTCTTATATTTATTTATATCCACAACAAAGGTATTGCCACTGTCTTGGCGAAAGTTAGTTTAACGTTGTAACTGTTACCGTCATTTTGTAAGTGCATTTTTAGTTAATATTTACGGCAATGTTCCCAAACACTGCCGCACTTATAATTATTCACATAGTAAATGTTGTCAATCACTCTCACTTGTTTAGGTGTCCAATTATACAAATTGAACATTGCTCCAACACTGTGGCTATCTTTTTTTTTTGTTGAATGAATAGAATCGCTCTCCATCCAATGATGTATTTTAGCTCCATAAAGAGCCAGTGAACATTTCCTCCTACACCGTTTACTTGTTGTGGATTGTCTTTAGTCATCGTGAGAGGATGGGGAAGTTCACGATTGTTAATGATGATTATTAAGACCCGTTTTATTTCCTTCTTTAAAACAAGCACTAGTCGCGTCATTCACATCATGTCAGTACATAAACAGCCCACTGCAATTTTTCAATTTCTGCTAGCTTGCTCTGAAACCGAGATATATTATTTCCTTTATTGACTGTGTTGGCAGATCCTGGCGATACCATTAAAAATGACAACGTCTTGAGAATTTTGACCAATTAAGATAACTAGTAATCTGTATCATTACCTAGTTCTGCAACTGGGGGACCACTGTCTGCCAAGTTTAATGTTGTCTCCACTATTAGAGTGCATGCAGCAGTTTTTGCATTGACAATGTTTATATTTTGAAACATTAACCGATTGGAAAACTTTTAAATAAGCCGGGCTTTATTCTGCCAATTCCCAGAAATGCGGCCGCTGACGTAAGCTTACGCATATGCAATGCATGAGCGAATCTCCAAAGACAATTTCGTGTGAGGTGGTCGAGTCCATATGTACGCGATGGAGAAGGACCCCCCCCCCCCCCCCCCCAACCCCCCCCCCCCAACTATTATGTTCGTACTTTTGGCATATCTCATTTCGTGGGTGCAAGTAACCGTTGATTGATGCAATAGCTTGTTCAAAATGTTTCGTTCTACTTATCATACCATTATCATCAAATTATCATCAAGTGATGGATAACAGACAAGAGTTGCTCTATTGCATTTGACTGTTTATCATCATGGGGGTCGTCATAAAGAGAGTCCAGCAGAAGAAGGGCAAATTGCAGAAGAAGGAATCTTAAGTGGGACAGTGGAGAAGGGTGGGGGGGGGAACAAGGTCTCCTTTTTCAGACTTACCATGGGCTACTTAGAATGGGCTATTCTACCACGAACCCAAAACATTTAAAATCCGTCCGTAAGTTTCAATTAACAGAAACTAAAACTTAAATGTTTTCGGTAATTAATTTTTTATAGGTTGTCATCTTGACGGATTTTTCTGTTTATCTTGACATCGTCAATGGGGATCTTTTAAAGCTCAACCACCAGAGCGCAGCACCGAAAAATGCGGTCCACCTGTCAAAATGAAAATACACTGATCGGCAAGGCGGTGTTAGAAAATACTGGCTTTGATAGGCTGTGACTTAGAAATACTAACATCAATAAAGCGGTGACTTCTGTCTGTTGCTAGGATACTTGACGTGTTTCTTCGTCGGTTGATGGTCAGTTGTCTTTATTGCCGTGATCGTGTTTGCTAGAAGTTAATTTCACGTGCGGGAACATGGCGGCGTTTTTTCTATAATGTGACGCCCGTGTTCGACTGATTTACTTTGTAATATTATTTATGACACCTTATTACCGATATCAAGAAACATTGACACTGAAAACATTACAAAGTGTCCTTTCAGAGTGGTAATATGTGTTTCCTGTGCTTTTATGATACGACAACATGCAGAGAGACAAGGGTAGGTCGTCCGTAGCTGTTAGTTACGGTCTGTTAGCCTTTGTTTTTATTGATGAATTTGTCTTAAAATAATATTGTTGTATAAATATGACTGTATAAAATCGGAGCCTCAGCAAACAATGATTTTAAATTAAAGTTCAAATAAAATAACTAAATTAGGTGCTTCTTGCAACACACAGGCAATGTCATCTGTCAGCTAGTTAGTGGTTGAAAAGTCGAGACCTAAAGGCTGTGATAAACTTGAATAATTTAGATCTATAATGATTAGGGCCAATACTAGGCGTTATAACTTATTAATTACATATTACTGTTTATTATATTTGAGGAGATTATGCTCGTTACCAAATATATGTTGTAAATTTAAACTACCTGTCATCAAGCTCGTTCCCGTTGCAATCCGCGTTTGTTTACTATTTTAAAACCGGGTTGTTCTATGCTGCACTCTGGTGAGATATTTTGACTGAAAGACTCCCATTTGAGTATAAAAGAGTGTTGGTTTAAAATTTTGGTCAAATCCGTCGAACCGTTTGACCGGTGTGTGACGAACACAATTCGCGCATGGAGAGAATGAACCATTTAGATTGATTGATACATTTGCTACGCTCATCTAATTACTTACAATTTTTCCCCTGTTTATAAAAGTTCCCAATCATATCTTTCAATTAAGATTCTTCATGTTATTTTATGTTATATGTAGCCTTCACAAAGCATGTTTGAAGACAAAACTGTAACCGTCGCCATTTTCGTCGCCATTTTTCAAAATGGCGACTAAAGCACATATGTGACTTTGGTCTAAGTGAAGCTCAATTACATTCTTTAGTCATCATGTAAAAACAAGTTTCTTTTAATGTGTTTTTACTGACCGATGGGCTAAGGTAATGAGTTTTGCTCTGTCCGGGGCGATGGCGGCCACGACACATGCAGATATACAATAGCTCGTATCTCAAACATTTTTAAAGTATGTAAATAAGACTTGGCACGTGTGTTCTAGACAAAATAAGCTTTATGTTTTGTAAAATTACAAGTTATGAATACGTTATTACTTTTATCGCAAATCATCAAAATACAAATATCCACTTATGTGGTGGATCACTTAATTACTTCCTTCTATTGTAATATGATAAATAACTAAAATTCCATTCATTATTTTTATTCATCATAATATTATCTTTCATTTGACACCACTCACGTAGTTTTATGTTACATAGAGCACTCACAACAAGTGATTTAATGGAATACTGTAATCGCCGACATTTTCCAAGATGGCGGCTAACGCACAAGGCGGATTTTGGCGGACCCGAAGTATGTTATATAAAATAAAATTTGTAAGCGACCCTGAAAAAATCAGCTTTCTCCTAATTTTGTCCGGGTGAAAACCTAAAATTCCTCCTCTACTGGTGATTATACCAGCTAGGGTAAAAATATTTTTTCCAGGTACATTTCTAAAGTTTTGTACTGTATAGGCCTACTTATAATATAATTATTTAGACGAAACTAGTCACTCATTTCAATTGTTTATGTTTATATTTTCATTGTTCGTATAAGTATAGCACAATTTAATTTTCCTATGTTGTATTAATTGTTAATAATAATCTATACACAGAGGCAGGAGTTTATGGTAAAATTTTTTTGAATATTTCGTTTTTAAGATTTAAAAAGGTGGTGAATTGGTGTTGAATATTTTGAAAAAAAAATCGTTTTTATAGCGGTGTTAATTTTTTTCTATTTTTGGCACTTTGGGACCATGGAAAATGCATAGGCTAAAAATTAGAACACAAATATGTATCAACCTACATTTATAAATAAATAAAATAAATAAATTCACATTTAGAGTCTACCCACTCAGTAACTAAACTGATTTGCAGTGGGGGACTTTAATTGAAAGTGATTAAACCAACCCTGTAGGCTTCGAACACCATCGACGAGTGAGCGATAACCAATCAAAGATCGATATTTTCAAATACGATACATATGAATCAGTGATTGGACAGTGCGAACACCTGCGGACAAATGCCAGAATCAACAAGGCTGATTCAGAACAACTTCGAATTTATTGAGTGCTTCGTTGCTAGGACGGCTCCAAAGTCACCGTTTACTTATTCCTAAGCCAAGAAGTAATGGAATTGAATCCACATTAGAAGATAAAAAAACTTCTGCCTGAAGCGGGATTTGAACCCGGGACCTTCTGCATTGGAAGCAGGGATACTAACCACTGAACCAACGAACAAGGTAGGCCTACATAGCAAAACTATAAACACATTAATTAATCAATGAATCACTGAGTATGCCTATATAAAACAGTGAAGACTTCTTGTAGGCCTACTCACACTAGTTTTCTTAATCTATGTCTCCAAATTGCAGTGCGTGCCAAGGACGCCGTTCGACCGTGACGTGACTGTTGACACAAAAACGTAAAAATTGGACTGTAAATCGCAAATTTGTCATTAATTTATTTTATTCCAACGTTATTCGTTAATACTGTAATGGGTAGAATCGCTCAAATTGGGGCTATCCGCTATACTTTAAAATCGCGGAAATTCGCGCGAAAAAAAATGTCATTTCCAGCACAACAAGTAGGTACCTAAAACGTCCATATCTGTAGTTATAAAACATTTTCTAAGAAAATCGCGTTTATCGTTAATAACATAGGCCTAAACTCCTTCCTCTGTCTATACACTTGGACATGCTTACTGCTTAGCTTAGAGTGGTTGTTGGAGGCAAATACGTGTTTTGTTTAGTTTTCGAAGTGATTTTTTTAAAATGCTATTTTCAATTTCATGTAACTCTTCTCTATATCTTTAAGTGGTACTGATTACTGAACTATTTTCCTTTATTTTGTACAGGTGTTCAGCGATTACTACGAGCGGGTCGTCGAGTTCCAGCCTGTCGAGTGGTGGCACACGGATGAAGAAAACACGGCTACCTATACGCTTTCTGGCGACGTCACACCAAACCTCTGGGACTGGATTGGACTCTTCAAAGTATGTTTAGGAATCATTAATATACTATACTTTATACCAGGCTGGCATGTCACCATAGAAACCGGTTCGTAGGGGACGTATTGTCCACCCCTTGAGTAGCGCTGTCAACGTTGGGGCGAGATGTTGATGCGATAAGTGTCTTATTCGTGGAAAAAGATAATTGAGCCTGGCTTCCTTTAAATTGACCTTGTTGTTCAAGGTTCAAGAGTCCAGGCGATGAGAGCTATTAGCAATCCATTAGGGGTCTGTAAAGTAAAACGCCACATCTCGCGGTGACATGCCGGCCTGGTATGGAGTATACACAGATGGTTGTTGTGATACAGGCCTATCTATCGATTATGTTACTTAATACTTAGTTGTGTTTGGGGAAAGGAGAAAGGAGACCAAAAGCTCACCTGAAATTTGGTAGCAGCTGAGTGAGAAGTATGAAGTCCTTGGTTACTCGACTTTTAGCAAGTTACTGACACATCTTTACATTCTGGTTTACACTATTGATTTACTTACACTATCTATTTATATTGGTAATAATTTATATAATACAAAGGCGCTATCGGTAGTTGCGAAGGTGGGTTGAGAAACTAAGACCTCAGGTAGGCAAGGAAGTTACCTGGGTGACCTATCTTAAGTTGGAATTGGGTTTCTTTCTGGCATTAATTGGTGACAATTGGGTGGGCCAGTTCTCACTGCTTAGCTGTTCCTCATTGCAGGTGGAGGTAGTGATCTCACTTCTTTGCCAACACAAGTCTTAGTTCCTCAACCCACCTTTGCCACTACCAACAGCACCTTTGTAACATTTCTCCTATCAAAAAAACTATTTAGTCGACTGGTATCAGTTAAAACTTAAATGTTCATACAGTACAACCTTGTTATTACTTATCACGTCGTCTGATACAACGTGATGTCGTTTTGTTAAAGTCCCAGCAAAACCCCATAAGACACAATGTTAATTTTCTCTTGATAATACGTTATCTGATATAACGTCCAATGCGATAGTAAATTCCTGTTTTTACGATGGAATTTAACTGTCAGTTTACTCCTCTTACTCCTCCCCCCCTCCCCGCCGACCCTACGCGTGGCGAAACCACACAACTCAAGTAGCAGGCCCGGGGCAGGTGACTCAGAGCCAGCCTGCCGGCCAGCGCTTTGTTGTCCTTTATCTGTGTCCAATACATTGTCTCGACAAAGACCCAAAATGGAAATAAACCAGTTTATCACTCGTGAGATAGGCATAATCTTAAAAGCACTAGATGGTCATGTTATCTCCTCCTTGAAAAGATGGGTGGTGACAGCAGACTGTACAATAGCGCTGGCCAAATTAAAAGTGTGTAGGCCTATACCTAAGATAGTGAGCCAAATACAAATATCTCCCCCCCCCCCTCCCCCCCCCCCCCCCCATAATGTGTAATTTCGTTGTGTGTTATTGTTTCTTTAATGTTACTATAGGATACTGCAGGTCATACCTTGCAGCAAATCTAATCTGTCACTTTTTTACTATTTTATCTGTTACTATTTTTTTTTTAGTCCCTTCGTTATTGATGTTGCCAGAGTACATTTACTTCAAAAAGCCATAAATCAGTTTTTTTTAAAGTTAATTTGATACGTCCTACTTGATATAACATCGAAAATCAATAGTCCCTTCAGCGACTGTATATCAAGGTTGTACTGTATTAGGCCTACTGTAAGGTGCAAGTCCTTGATGGCATTTGCATGCAAAAGTAACTACTGTTGAACCCACTATTAACAAAAGTCTTTAAACAAAATTCTGGATTTAACAAACTTAGCCTAATTCTTCTTCTTCTTACCCTATGCCCACATTTGGCTTGTCAGACCGTCATGCTAGATTTGGTCAACCAGTAGAGACAGGCTTCCTTTCTTCATGCCGATAGGCAATTTGTACTCATAATTACAAATGCATACAAGAGTTGTATTTTTAATTTTTATTAAAGACCCTACAGTATTATCTACTAAGTTATTTTTTAACAAGTAAAAATCAGTTCCGTCCACGTTGGTTTTAAAGTGAGCTGGACTGTTACAGTAGTTATTCCAACTTTATAACAACTTCAATTGCAATGTGTTCTTAACATGAACCATGTCTGACATGTACATGCAACATTTTGTCTCTCAGGAGGGGTTCTCCAGCCTGGATGATTACTTGTGCTACGTGTACGCTCCCCGTTTGACACCAATATCCGGCAGTAACAAGAAGGTGACCTTCCCCGACACGGCGCTTCGGTCGCCGGGCCGATATCGGCTGCTGTACTTCAGCCACGTGTCTGCGTGCGTTCTGGGCATGAGCGAGACGTTCACCGTGCGCCAGAGGGATAACGGACATGTTACACAGTACAGTGAGGTTCATACATAGTTCATTGCAATAGCTACGTAAGGTTACCGAAATAAGGGTCCATAAAAGATAGCCTATCCAAAATCGTTCAGAAACTAACTTCACACCGTTGACGTTTAACTCTTGCTAACATTTTACATACTTTATTCTACCCCTTGTTAAACACGTAATGCAGTATTTTTATTAACAATAATAACCAATAGCGTATATTTCTCCCCCTTGTATCTGTATTTTCTATGCCAACCCGTGTGCCTGCCTGATGGTATATTTTTAATTTTCTACCTTGCCAAGTGTGAACTGAAGTGCTCACAATGTGGCAACACTCTTTTAAGTCAACCCACAGTTGGTCTCTGTTTTCGCTCTGTTTCGCCTCGTAAGCTTGTTTCGCCAACGACGTGCTCGTTCGAACATGCCAGAAGCGAAGCAAGCCGCTCAGAAGTAAAATAAGGACTTAAAGCCCACTCGGGTCTAGTTATAGATCATAGCCTGTATGAATAACAACATTGTTTTCAGTGCTCGGGGTCGTAACTAGAGTCAAACAATTGCCTGGGTAATGAGTGCATAAAACAATGGCTTACTACTCGCATGATATGAAAAGGTCTTGAAAGACCCATACAAAATCACGTCTTTTTCTTTTATATCAAGACATCATGGTGAATTTTGATTTCTATTTATCACTGCGATAATAGAATAGCAATTGAAAATTGTCATCTAGATACTTTTTACCCAAGTTATGCCTGGTTATGCCACAACGGTGAATGTACCATTGGCTCTTTCTTTTTAAACAGATGTCCCAACAAAAAACTAGGATGGTAGGCCTACGTATTTAAATAGATACATTTATCTAGCCTACCAACATTAGAGTTAGACTAACAATAATTAAGACTAACGATACAAGGAAATTTCACTTGTATTTATTTCTCCATTGACTTTTTTTTCTTTTACAAAGATTTCCGTCACAGGGTGCCCATGAGGTATTTATTTATATAGGCGTAACAGTTTTGTACACTTTTAAATGAGCTTCACCTTTATTAGAATATATTAGCCTAATTTCTACTCAAATTTATTAATGGGCAAGAAACCATGTCATAACGACAATTAAAGTACTAATACAATGTTTTAGTGCACTGTGCTATTCAGATGTTCGAACACAAAAAGTGGCATGGTAAACTGGACGGTCTGTTACCCACAGCAAACTATGAAGTTCACCTCTCAATCTCTCTCACACTGTTAACATTGTCACTACATAGTTACCTAGTAGGTAGATGTCACTTACGGCCTGCGTAATCATGGTAGGCTGCCGACACCATGGTTTATGAGACCATGACTACATATATAGGCTTAGTTCTTTGATGTTATACTTGCCATAATGCTCAAGAATCTGTAGGAGACATGTTTGGGAAAATAGTTACAAGTCTACATGATTGTTACTGTTGCATAGGGGTGAGCGAGTGCTCGACTTACCAAGTTTTCTTTTTGGGTTCAAAATTTCAAGCCAGCCATGAAAGCTGACAAATCCCTTCACTTTCAAACAAGCAAAGGAATGATTTCATATTACTATACAATTTATTTTCTCCTTGAGATTATCCTATTGTGAATATGTACTTATAACCCTATTCTCATCAATACAACACAGTTGTTTGCATTGATGATAATCAATAGCAATAGGGATACTGGGATAGGCTAGGCAAAACTATTGATTTTATCAATCGATATTTGATACTAAAAGATACTTTTGTTATCAGTAGGCCTACTGTAATAGGCCTACTATTGTTGGTTTTATCAATGTTTTTTCATGATTTCGATATTTTATGCGACCCGACTCTTTGTGAAATAACTGCGTAAATTATTCCCTCAGAACTGTTCACCAACCACAGCGTGAGTTTTAAACATTCCGTCAATTGAGAAGCTAAGATCAGGATGGGGTTCGCACACCCCTGCTCTTGTGTCATGCAAATACTAGAAATGATTACAAGTAACTTAAAAGCCCCAACATTCCAGTTAGTAGTTACTGTATGGTACCATACCTACTAAGAACGTTTATAAGAACGTTAATAAGTTTCTCACAACAGGCTAGTAAGCCTATCTGGTAGTCACTACATTGGTAGTGTTCAAGATTTTTTAAGTTAACATGTTTAATGTTATAGTGTAGCCAAGCCATACTGAATGCTAAAGATAAAGTCTTTTGGGGTCCCAATTCAAATATAACAATGCTGTCTATGGCAAATGAACTCCAAATAACGTTAACAATTAATTCCTATCCAAGAAACACCCTCGCACAACGTGGCTCAGCGAGTGAGGAGTGACTTAACTTCTTGCCTTCTTTTTTCAAGGTTTCAAATTTAAATTTGTTCTAAATCTTCAGGCAACAGTTGGTGGGGGAGGGCTCACAGGTAGGCCTACTAAAAAGGATTTATTTAATATACATAATACAAATGATGTGGAAGTCTCGAAAAGTTCAAGCAAAAATGTCCTCTTGGCGCTCGCTCGACTTGCTCCTAGATTACGTAGGCCTACCTATCTTCAAATTTAAAGTCTCGAAAATTGAGATTTAGCTGTCTTTGAATTTTCTTGACATTTATTAGTATGTACATACACGAAGTTGTTCAATGTTTAATCTGTGGGCAGTTACCTCTATAAGTAATACTACTGGGGTTTTAACAGTTTTGTATAGATTCCAGTTCTATTGTAAGGCTAAGTTAAGTAAGAAAGTTGGGAGAATGATTAACAAAATTTCCAAATTTGGCTCTATCTCATTGTACAGTCCTTCACAATACCACAATACCAGCAGCAAGTGACCTGGTGTTCGTGGGTAGAAACTAGGTGTGCAGTCGGGAAGGTAGAAAGTTTTGAAAACTATATTTTAGCTCGTAGTACGTAGGTACTAAGTAATATTGAGCTTTGTCTTGGTTACTTAAAAATTTAAAATACAAAAATCTGTAGGCCTAAACCCTACTATAGTTGTTCGTTTATCAAAGTAAAAGTTATGAAATGTACTATGTACCGTTTTCATTTAATTGCAGTGTATTGCAAAGTATTAAACATTTATAGAATTTATATTTTTTGCTAAGTATGGTTTGATCATAATGAATACTACACATCTAAGTTTTCTTAAATAAATGGCTATGAGTTACTTTAGTGATGACTGAAGAATGTGTATATTTTGTCATCAAGGTGTTTGTTAAGGAGCTTCCAAGTAAGATTAGGAAATTAGAAAGCTTTAAAAGAAGTCGTTACTATATTTTAAATACGTAACCGATACGTACTTTGCCATAATATGTAGTAGGTACTAGGTAGTCCTCAAGAGCACCTGCTTTAGGTAGGCCTAAATATTTTTGCTAAGTAAGTAATAAGGATATTTGAGGCATTATGTTCTTGATATGACAGTACCCGTAAAGTAGTTTAGGGCTTTAGGCTAAGACTTGCATTCCTACATTTAGCACCTAAATCTGAAACTAGTTCCGTATTCTATTCGAAATTCATTACACAGATTAGATTTTCTTTGTTTAGCAAGTTTAACATAATATTGTTTTATATAGCCTTGCAGGCTTATTGTTGATTGTTTATAATATTTTACAATTGTGTTACATTTCTTCTTTGACTGTGTTTATCTTCTTTATTTCCCATCATTCTGCATTTTTATTTTTTAGTTATTATTAGTAGTTACTTTTGTTACGGTAGATACTAGAAAATTGTAATTGGAGATGGGACGATTCCGAAATTTCCCCGATTTCAAAACCGATTCTGATTCAATTATTTGCCAAACCTAGGCCAGACTCGTGAACTTGTACATTTATCTATTTAATATATAAAGCCCTAGGATCCAGCACTAGCAACTGAATTCCTCCATGAAGTCATATGTTCCAATGAAAACGTTCTTGGACTAGACCTAGATGTTGATGTTGTTGATAGCCTAGAGCAACTAAGTCTACTAGATATACGGCACTAAAAAGAAACTACGTATTCTGGCTGGCAACAAAATTGATTAAAGCACATGTGATGTTTAGCTGTCAATTGTTGAACATTTGAATGATTGAACCTTTGTTGAATGCTAAATAGCACAGAATGATACCTAAATAGTGCAGCTTAAAGCAGTGCTATCTCTTAACAGTTTTAGTGATGTATAGGGGAACTAGATCTAGCCCCTGGACCTTAGAATCATCCTCTAACTAAGTGGTATTATCATTGACATCCTACATGATATCACGTTTATCACTGACTGACGAGTCTAACCTCTTTAGTGTTTTTGAAATGTAAGGCCTATGCATTGTTTGAGGGTTTTGTTTTGAAGTGTAACCAAGTAACCACTTGATTTAATACAAACATAATTATTCCTGTTTCATTTAGCCTAATTGTGAATACTTGATGTGAAAAACATTGTTAATGGAAGCTGAAATACGAACTGCCCTGACTAGGTCCTTCCACACATGCACAGCCATGACACTTTTCTTTCGATATATATTGATTATTGCAAGGTGGCACTTGCAGCACATCCAAAGTACATGTACTGTAGTTGAATTTCACACACGTGCTGCCAACCCTTCCCTTTCTTGAGAATCGGTGGAATCAGTATCGGCACTGTCCCATCCCTCGTTGTAACAAGACACCTAAAGCCCGATTCACACAAAGTTATAAGAATGTTATAAGGTATAGTCACAAGCCGAGTTGGGCCATAGGGATTACGTACAAGGGTTCACACAGATGTGTCATTGCAATAGCAATAGCAATTGGTATAAGACTGGTATAAGAGAGTTCAGATATTTCAACTTTCTTATGACGGACCAATCATGCGTTGAAACGTCACTTATAACACGCCAATGGGATGCTAGCAACTTGAATCAATGTAACAGATGCGTTCATTGTAAATTATTAGTCAAAACAAAAACTCACCGTATACATCCGGTTCACATCAAATAGACCTTGCATCCGGTGACTACGTGCAAAATATCTTCTCCCATCAGCGTCATTAATGATTTAACAGCACAACAATAATGAACAATAATAATTATTGTTTTTCTTATTATTTTTAACTATTTCTTTTAATTATTGTCAATAGATTCGATGCCGGTTTAAAACGTAAATAACAGCTGCGGGAAGTCAGCTGATTGACAGCCAACTGTAGTTACTCAAACTGCCGCCAGAGCAAGTCAAAGAAGTCTACACAAAAATGTAGTATCTTTTCAGGAAAGTCTTTGGCGTCCTAAGCTTATACCTTATACCACTTTCTTATACCCTATTCTTATTGCTATTGCAATACTTTATAACTTTGTGTGAATCGTACTTAATGGTAATCATAAAGTGAATATAACAATTCTGATGGTCTAACAATTAGACTATCATTCTTGATGACAGGTTTAACTGTGAGTACCTGTGCATTGTAGTTCATTTATATTAATTATGAAAATCAGTAGTATATATAAACGTATTTACTGGCACTATTTAGTTACAATTTGAATAACTAGTAGCACACATGTTTAATGGTTGTTGCTAGAGATAGAACCAAAGTGATAATTTCTAGAACGTTGTTCCACAGTCTCTTCCTTGATACATATTGTCATTATGTGGTTCTGAAATTGAAGGAGTGATGCATCAAATGCTAAAAGAAATAATGTAATGATATAGGATTGTGGTGAAACTCTGTACATGTGCCAGAGTATTCCTGGATACTAGACTTATTCTGTAGATAAATCTTTGTCGTTAAACTTAGGATGCCATTTTTCTTTTGTGGTAGGGGCGGGTCTTACAATCTCCTAATAAGAAAGTTATTTGTAGCAATTAAGCTATTTGGAGGATTTCAAGGGTTTTGATTGGTAGTTGCCATGGAGAAAACAAGCTATTCGACGAATAAGTAGTTATTGGGACTTTGTACGACTGGTCCATAGTGAAATTAAATGTGTACATGAATTTATTTCTGCCAAAACCGTATAAGATTCTCATGAGTCTGCATTTAGTAAGAATGGCTGACCCTCGGGCTGACCTTCATTCAAAGCTTATATTTTTATTTTCTTGATATTAAGTAAGCCTATATAGAGGTTATGAAGGCTTGCAATAACCGTACTTGTGAATGTATTTAGAGTGCCTAACAGCTTTGGATATTTAGCAATGGGGGTGGATAGTAAGAAAACCAACAGCTTACCTTGTTTCTGACAACCTTCTGAGTTGGTAGACACATAAAAAGACTAAACAATAACGTCGATACTGTTTCGGCCTGACGTGGCCTTGTTCACCCGACGAAGGTGGAGAGGAGACGTATCATGTCACTTCCAGTTTTACACACTGTATACAGTAGTGACTCTATTTACACTACATTTACAATTGTAAATTTAAAGTGTGTATTTACACTATTTACAAGTGTAAATAGTGTAAATAGAGTCACTACTGTACTGTATACACTATACAGTGTGTAAAACTGGAAGTGACATGATACGTCTCCTCTCCACCTTCGTCGGGTGAACAAGGCCACGTCTGGCCGAAACAGTATCAACATTATTGTTTAGTCTTTTTATGTGTCTACCAACTCCGAAGGTCGTCAGCAACAAGGTAAGTAAGCTGTTGGTTTCTTTCCTATCCACCCCTATTGCTAAATAACCGTCCTTGTTTAGTTTGACTTAACACAATATTATACAAGAAAAGTAGTAGGCCTATGCATTGTTGTCGGAAAGTGAAAAGTGCTAATGCAGTACATTGAAAATGGATTCTAGTTCTACAACGACCTGTGATAAAATTAGTTTTTAAACGTCGATGCTTAGCAAATTACTTGGGCAGTCTTACCATTTCAATAGACCTTCAAAAGTACTACAATAATAGGTTAGATATGTGGAGAATAGTAGTGAAGTGCAACAATATTTTTTTCAATGGCGATATCGGCTATTTTGCTATTTTCTTGTGAGTAACAGAGAAAATGCAGCGATGAGTTGTAAATATGAGAAGCTATGTAAGGCTACTACAGTGCTAAAGCGCTAACTGCTGAAGTAACAACATTTTTCTGGAATTTTCCTAATTATTTTCTGTTTTGTTAAGTTAGTCATGAATGAATTGGAAAATAAATTTACTTAGGTAGTAAACCTAATCCATGTACATCTCAACATTTAAGTAGGCCTATAAATGCATGACCACTAAAAACTTGGTTTATACATACATCAACGATATTTGTGCAAGGAAGGTGTCTGTATACACATACTACTATGTATATTGCAATTATAATTATAATGATTTGTTAATTAAGCAAAGGTGTACAATGGACTATGGAGCAAATGCCTTTCTTTTGGTGACATTCAGACATAGCCAATCAACCACTTACAAAATGACTGAATGTTGATCGAAATTTGTAATAAGCACACCAAATATCTAGGCCTATGTTGAAAATCGAAAATAGTTGCCCAATTTCTAACCCACATACTACTGTACACTGGAAAAGGTATAAAAAAGTAACCTTGAAAATTGACTTCCTCTGATGGTCTAGTCCTCTTTTATTCCCAGCATTCACATTATCAGTTTTGAGTAGGTTTGTAGCTCTGAAAATATTCCCATTTTTCTATGCTTCGAAGATTCGTGATCTATGAACACACTCTTGTGCATCATTAATAAATTGTACATGTCCAAAGTATTGCCCTATTTCAGAGGCTTTCGTGGCTGGTCAACTATACTAGTATAGTACTATTGAGGTTTTTCCGGCTGAAGCCGTAGGAAAAGGTGGAGGAAATCTAACGTTTTTGTCTTCTTCAGAGACCTTTGAAGAGTGTTTATACTGGAATGACAACAGGGTTTGCAAAGGGACCTTTAGACTGTTGTTATCAGAATAACAAATCTTATCACAAAGGAATCTATTTTTATATGCTCAGTTTTATCTCCACTCCTACTCACTCACTAGTCACTACCAGACAAGATGCGTGCACTTAACAGAATGCCTCCTTGCTTATGCCATTCCATTCAATGTCGACACTCTGCAAACGTCCCTGACAAAGCCCATTGTAGTATGGGCAAACGTTGGATTTCTTTCTACCTTTTGACACCATTGTAATCAGAAAATCTCTATACAGTAGTAGCATATTTACCTTTGGTTTTGAGTAAATGTTACATTCCACCCACCTTTTCCCAGTACATGAAACACAGTACAGGTACATGATGTTCTTACATGAAATTGAAATCATCTTAGTTTTATATTTAATTTAATACTAAAATTGTGATTATGTTACCAAACTCTTGAAACAAATTGTGTTTAGTGTAAGATTCTGTGAACTGTGTACATGTAGTTCAGTTGGTTGTTGACAATAACTTGTTTTAGCTACATGATTATGTTAGGTTTATTATTTTTGTTTTAGTTTTAGGCTAACAAACACTATTTTTATGAATTAATGTGGTAACAAAGAGCTCAATTATTGTTTTATGTAAGGTTAAGTATTATTTTTGCATTTTTGTCATATTATATTAGGGTCCCGGACTCCCGGTATCTGGTGACTAGTGTGTACACCGTGTGGAAGCTGGTTTAACCAGGCAGATAATTGAATTACCTCAAGCTTATAGCATAAACATGGTTAGTGTTCTAAACACGTGGAAAAATAAGTACCGTAAGCAGTATCAATTGTCCTGAGTTGAAAATAACACATGTTTACCTGTTCTGTTACTGATTTACTGTATGTAGCTTACTTAAGCTTCTAGTAGACCTGGGCTAGTTCAGTTGCAGTAACAGTATCTTCAACAGGTGATCACTGTGCTGCCCCACCCTTTAGGTGATTCATGCTTCCATTTATTTATAGTATTCTGTATTAGTCACAATGTGTGTTGTCTATTCTTATCTAAGTTCATCTTCTAAAACCAGATTGATTATCTATGTATTTTACGTATTAAGACTTGTTTTTCATTTACTGTTGTCAGCTTGATTTTTGTTATGGTGTATGATAGTATAATTAATGACAATATAATTTTCTTATCAGTAATGTAAAGCAATGGCTCACAAGTGAGGTATTAGTATGGCCAAAAGGGAAGAGACTCCATAGAGATCTAGTTAGTACTACTACATGCGCACAACAGATGAACAGTGTGACCATATGTAAAGTGTAGTTTCTGCGAACTAGTGCCAGCCTAAAACAGTGGAGTTGCCAGGCAATCATTAATGTTCAAAAATCAAAATGCATTTACTGATTTAGATAATATGTTATATAATGTATGTACACCATAACTTTTGTAGCATTTCACCAATAATCAATGTTTTTATGAGTAATTGCAAAGTTTGTTTGTAAACTGAACACTGCCGTTTCAAATTTCAGAAGATTTCGGCATCTTCTTTAATTTTGTTTTGTTAGAGTTCCTATGCATTCTAACTTGCATGGTGTACACTGTACAGTTTTAAAAACCCACTATGTACCTAGTACCTACCTAGTGTTGAATATTAACACAAATATGATTATACGTGTCACATAGTTTACATAAGAGGGCCAGTTTGTTGGGGTTAAAGTGTAAGAGATGAGGTAACAGGTGTAAATAATATATACAGACAACATAAAACTTGACAGGCATAAAGGAGGAAAAGGATAATACAGTACATGGTATGTGCTGTACAAGGTTCACCTGCTGGTGTTAACTTAGCTATTTTGAACTGTCTTCTTTCAAGAGCCCTGCCATTTGAGTACTGTGTTTGCATGTTTTCACCCCAATCTGAAACCTCTTCTCTAAAAGGAAAGCAGTTGTGATTTAAGGTGTTCTCTTGTAACCAAGAGTTCCAGAGCTCGAATATGTTTCAATGAAGCTAAAACAGTTTTCATACTGCACTGGTGTATGTGCCACACATGCTTTGGCCATATCACATTATTTTAACTTGTCACAGTCATGTTAAATATACTTTCATTGTAGGAGAGTCTTTGTTGAGTACCGTACTTAAATATGTAATAACATAGAGCCAAAACAATTTTAAGGCCCAGTTTTTCAGTCAGTTAACGGGTCGTTAACGGGGCCGTTAGCTGAAGGTCCGTAGTCTTTAACCCAACAAATCCTATGCCCTATAATGGCCCCGTTAATGACCGATTGAAAAACCGGGCCCTAGAAAAGCTTTAAAAAGAAATGTTGAATTACTACTGTTGTAATGACAACCTGTGGGTTGAAGCATATCAGTGCCTTCATTTTGCAACAGTTTCAGTAGGGGTACCTAGTAGTAGTACCTACATCATTTTATTAGTTCAGAATCACTTTAGTTGTCTAGTAAATTACTAGTAGGCCTATTTAACTTGAACTTTGGAACTGTTTCTTTTTCTGTGGATGTATTAATATTATAGGCAGAATGTCAAGTATAGTATATTGGTGTAGTAATAATGGTATCTGTAGTGTTGTATTAACAAGAAATAAAACCGTTATTTTCATTGTTTTAATTGAATTTTATAGCATTATTCTTCATATGACACATTGCATTTCTAAGATTGGGATTTAAAGATGGCCAAGTACAAAACGGAGAGCAAAACTGTAGACTTACAGTCAATACATTCTAACACATACATTGATACAGTACAGTACTAACATAGCATGATATAAAACAACAGCACAAATAATCTACCCTAGTAATCTACTACACATATTTTGATGAGATATCTTGTAGGTATGTACAACATTAGGAACAGGAAGAATAGGGTGCTGCTGTCAGTCATACTTGTAGATATATTTTCCTTTGGGCAATACAGCAAGCGAGACAGCCAAATGAGTAATAATTGGGCCTCACAAGTGTTGAAATTGAAGGTCTTTGTATATGTGTAACTGCACCTGGACATTGATTCACTACCATAGCTTAAAGGATTTGAGTACCAAAAACAAAATACATAAGTAACAGTTGAAGGTCTTTGTATATGTGTAACTGCACCTGGACATTGATTCACTACCATAGCTTAAAGGATTTGAGTACCAAAAACAAAATACATAAGTAACAGTATCATTAGAATGCTTAAACATGGAGTCCCCTCCTTGGAACCCATCCATAACCAACCATCTATAATAATTTAGTAAAGCATAGATAGACAGTCAAACTGGCAGCCATATTTGATATTAATTCAAATTTGGCAGCTGTACTTTTTGGTTGTTCCCATTATTCCATGCCTTCAAACAATAGAATACAATTTGAACTGTAAATAAATACTAAAGTAGAGTAGGTACGTATTAAAAAATGCCAAAACATACTAGAAAACCTTAATTTTTGCACATTTTGCGTACAGGGAAAAATAAGAACTGACACTGCACACAGAAAGCAGTGCAATCACCTATCTATAGTTTACTACTACATTATATTACAGATCGTTGCCTGTGACTCCATAAGTAACCTATATCTAACCAGTAGGCTACCAATACTTGCAAGTTTGTTCACATAGACTTAATTACTTTATCCACCAGTTGACCAGTTTGCACATAACATTAAAATGTTAAATTTGCATTCATGATAAATTTCTCTACTGCTGTACTTAGTACTATTTAGTATTTTGTTTGGTCTTAGATAATTGGTCACAATTCCTTCATGTATTGTGTGGTGGAATGTCATGATTCACATATACTTACAGTCTTGAATTAACTACGTAGTACGTACTGTAGCTTTTACTTATTTGCCATCAAATGGTACATAAATTTCTCATAAACAGTAAACCCCATACGTTACAAAAATAACATTTCAGAAACAGATGGTCCCGTTTGGTTGTTACTAAGAACTATTGAAAAGTAGACAATACATCGAAATGTGACTACTAAACAATATGTAGTTGTAGCCATTGTATCTGGTACAGTTTTGCATTTCATACCAATGTATTAAAATGTCTTAATAATGTTTTTCTGAAGTACCCATTCAAGCTAGGGCATGACAGAGTTTTCGATCCATATCTTCTATTAATATACCAGTAGCAGCAATACATACTACAAAAGAGACAATTAACTATTATATTAAGTACCTTGCCAAATTCCAAACGACTGATTGGTTTAAGTGCCTAAAACGCAATGTGTTTGGATAACTACTTCAATGACGGTATAGTATAAAATATAAATACTAGTTTATGTATTCATTTGGATTAAAATTTAATTGTTGTCTAACATGTTACATGCACTCATTTATGGACACAAAATTCATCATATTTATCAGTTTCAATCAAAATATCTTCTTCACCAGCATGTACAGTATTACCATGTAAATTACATACTGCATTCATAACTTTAAGGCTACATAATTTAACCTCGTGGCTACATGTAAACCAAGCACTTGAGCTGTTCAAATACTGTGATGATAATTTACCTAGTGAGTAATTCTGTTTTACTCCAATAACTAAACTATGGTATTGTATAAAAACACTGGTATTTGAATACGATACACTTAACTTAAACACTTGATAATAAGCAAAAAATGTTTATAAATGAACGGAGAATTAAACCAGCAATCAAAATCTACAAGTAAGTCCTCCTTTTAAAAGAATCTGCTTCTTATTGTCCAACTGCAATCGTAGCAAAGGAATGTTTTTCACCACAAGCGATATAGGTAGCGTCATGTCCAATGAGACAAATGTTTCCCTCAGGCTAGTACATCATCCCCGGATGCACTCCGCCTCTCTGGAAGAATACGTTGGGGTTGCTCGATAGCGTGGGCTCCAGGGTTGTGTACATGTTCCCGTCCTCCGGCTTCACGTAGACGCCTCCTTGAAAACAGAGACAACTTTTACGTATTGTATTGTTGAAGAAAAAATATCTTGCAGAAATGTGTAGGCCACATTTTATCTGGATTTACATCAGCAAACTTTAGTATGTAGTAGCCTATGTACAGCCTTTTATTTCATATGTTACAGTGATAAATTAAAATTCTGTGATCATGCAACATCACAGTTGTGAATTGAAGGTGTTCCCAGACCAAGCATAGCCCACTGTGCATTCAGCAGCACCCTTTCTATTTGTTTGCATGCTTTCCTTTAAGAAAAGTTCCCATTACCATACACTGAGCTGAATAGCTCACTGGTTGCATACACTATTTTAATACAGATCACACGCACACATGGTTCACATCTGAAGTAAATTACAGTCTACCTAGTATGTTTTTTATTTTTATGCAATCAATAGATGAAGGAAGAAATAAGTTTTTGATTTTAGTATGTTGTGCATTATTCGTTCGGTTTGTACTTTGTAAATTGGAACAAGAAAGTGATTTGATAATGTCTTCAAATAAATAAAATAATCTCTCGTATGCAAATAGTTATTAGCTTACTGCTCCCCCCGTGCTTCAGCACAGGCAGACTGCACATCTTTCTATTAAGTTTGATATGCTCCTCCATCTCAATAAAAACTATTTCTATGTATTTCAAAAATCTCAACAATTTGGATTAATTGACACACGCAACCCCACATTGTAATAACTAAAAATGTTCAAACATCAATCTACTCAACCGCCATAGAAAACCGTGCATAAATACACCATAGATAACTTTAGGTTGCCCAATAAAAGGAGGTAACTACGTACAACTTTACAAAAACAGCAGTATTTTTACATTAAAGAATCGTGCCTCAAAACAGCACAACACAACACGGTGTTGGAGCCAAGGCACCTACTAGAAGATAGAAATAGAAGTTGTATACAACACAACACAAGGTTCTGGATTTAATAGGCCTGGGTTTTAACCCACCTGGGTAGCGAGGGTGGTAACAGTACGGGTAGTAGTGGTACATTCTCGTGTAGCTTGGCGGAGGGGCGACCATAGCGACACGATCTGTAACAGAAGATGTGCGGCGGATAGTGTGCGTCCTACCGTGCGAACAGTTGCACCCAGACATTACTGTACGTGCAACCTTGTGCTCTCATCTCGTTCTAAGTGGGGTGTTCTACATATTATATTTTTACAACAGTTTATTGGTCAGACACAATTTCTTAATTTATATACACCAACCGACAATTCATCCCTTCGTAATCTCTAAGCACACCTAATTAATTATACACTTCACTGTGCTCTACATAAGAATGTTGCATGCGAAGGGGTTGTTGCATCTAACCTGTGCTGTGTTGACCATAATGGGAGTGTTCGATGTATTTCTTTGAAAGTGTTATCAAATTATCAACTGCCAAGTGTAGCACAGAGAACGCAATTAACCAATAAATATGTTTAGAATAACATTTGGTTGGTCGTGTCATTTCTTTTTGGTGAACCGATTTTTTAAAATTTATTGTACCTTATCGTGTTTGTTTTCTCTTTCTTTTTTTTCGTGTTTGTTTTCGTATATTCTCGATGGGTACCCGTAAAGTCGACCTGCAGAAACTCGACAGTAGATAACCCCTGATAGCGCGTTATCTTACCGCCTTTACCGCCAAAGGTATAACCCAACAGTGGATGACCCCCTAACCCGTATACTGATAGCGCGTTATCTTATCGCCTTTACCGCCAAAGGTATCGCGCCTAATGTTCGAGTTTCTGCACCAGAGATAGATAGCGGCTTGCTTTTACTTCCGTGTGTAGATGAGTTTCTGCAGGTTGACATTCTGCGTTCCCTTCTCGATTAAATTTTTTATTTTTTTATTATTATTCTGTGTGAAAGCATCTTATCTAAGATAACGATGTGTTTAAATAGTAATACATATTTGTTCCTATTTTCTACAAATTGTTCCGTCGAAATGGTCGAATAATGTAACGAATTTAGGTTCTGGCCAGTGGATGCCTTGGATTGTGTTAAATCCCATACTTTACCCCAAAATTATACACCTTTGTGCGTAGTCCTTCCTCGTGCTATTTACAGACCAACTATGAAGTGCTAAATTGTTTGGTGGGAGTAACGTTAAGCTCGTGTACACAAGTCGTTTTAAACAATAATTTATTATTAATCGTACCTTCAAATACAAGGTAGGCCTACTTTATGTTTGTTTCGGTTATTAAGTCGTATAACACGGCTTCACTCTTTACAGAACATCATATTATCTAAGGCGCATTATCGTATCTGAAGCCTCGATCTTTACAGAAATCAGAAATAATGATAGTGTCGTATTTGTCTAATAATACGGGCATCAAGCATTTTATTTATGTACAGTATAATGTAACATTATTGTAGTGCTTTAAAGAATACCACAAATACTGTACATAAATAAAGTAATAAAAATTGAAAAACTGCAAACAGCTCACGCGTTTGAGTATACGTAAACAAAATACCTTGTTCACCGGCAGTTTCAGACATTTACCCAGGACGCAGCAGCGAGATGGAAATAAGTATCATCCCGAAGAAGGCATCGGAGTTGCCGAAAATTCGCGCACTTTTATTTTATTTAAGCTTCCGGCTTCCTTTGCACTCTTCAAAAGCAGTATCAGTAGAAGTAAAAGAAGTAATCTAGTAGATTCCAAAGTGGCACTAAGTTCAATGGATATTTGCCTTTCAACCCCACCTAAGTCATATTGAAAAAAGGATAATGGGGAAATTATTCTAATCTCTTGTAATAATATTAGCATGGTGTTTTGTTTTGAAAAGTTTCTCTATAGAAATCTGTTTAAAATCTATAGTTGTGTGCATTCATGAACTAATACAAAGGACTATCATGATATGTCGACCCATTATCCAAGTAGATAGACTACATATCACCAACATAAACAAAAAATTAGACAGGTCATTGGTACTGCGTGGGAACAAAAATATTTAAATTTATTGGAAAATTAATTAATTTAAAACTATTAAATATAAATGAAATATATCAGTAGCAAAGTCTTCGATGAATATATATATATATATACTGGTTTAAAAAACAGTAGCTACGGGATCTATATAAAACTGCAAAATAAGTGGCACGAACGTAAAAACACAATTTTGAATTTTTTAGTGCTCTTAATCATAATACGTAACAGAATATTGTTTATTTTTAAAACCATTTTTCCACAGCAGCTGTTACATCATTAATGAAACGACTATATCCTGGATCTGTGCAAAACGCTCACAACATTCCTTTTGCCTCTCCAACAAATCTCTATTACTGATCACCAAGTTTTTGTAAACATTGGCGACTACAATGAACAAGTACAAATAGTTCTGCTTGGATAAAAAGATTACGAGTAATTCTATCCTTGTACAAAACTTGCTTTCTATGAAGATTGCTTTGGCAGATACAAATGCAAAATTCTTAGTTGATACATTCCACTCCACTCTATACAATTAATTTATAATCCCGAGAGGAGAGTACGCATGTGTGAACTTCAAAGTCATAGTAATTTAAATGCGTGTGGGAAGCAAGTTTTTGCCGAATATGAAGAATCACAACGAAATTATTAGACTCGTTCCAATAAGAAGGCACCAAATAAGTAGTCAACCGATTTGTGCCCGAATATTGGAGCTAGAAAAACTAACAACTATATCGTTGATTTCTGGTGCACAACAACCTACAGTGCCAAGCAGTTTTATAATGTGTATTTTTTTTTTTTATATATTATTAGGTCAAAATGAATCTAAGTACAAGTACATCTTAGATACAGTACCTACTGTACTGTACCTAGATACACAATACTTCGAAAAGTATCTGGTAGAATTAGAATATGTAACTATAGAATCTTATTATTTCGTCAAACTGTTTTGAAACCGAAGAGCCAAATCTGTGCACTTGAGTTATGGGGATGTCACACAATTTTGGACCAAATTAGACCCCCCCCTCCCCCCCTCCCCTCCCCCCACACCAGTCTGGGGAAACATACTAGCTGAGGAAAAATCAGTCACATAGAGACAAAGAGATCCAATATTTGTATTTTATTTACAACCAAGCTTGACACAGGTGTACTCATTTCCAACAGGTGGTGCATTCTAGTGGCAATATTAAAAACAAGTTTAGAAACTGCGTGAAATTATTGCGGGATTATTAGAAAAATATAAAATACTGAAAACAGCATCTGCACTATAAATGACATTATATGCAGTGCATATATGGATGTCACCGAGAGCTAGACTCCCCCCACCCCCTGTCACACATTGTCACAAGTTGAAGACCCCCCCCCCCCTAAATTTTGTGACATAATTTATGGACGACCCCTGGATTAAATTAACGATAGGGTTTAGATGTGTGGTCGGTAAATTTATTTTAGCACTGTTATACGTTTAACAAGGGATTTTTGCAATGTGAATGTGAATATAATTCGAAGACCTACAACATCATAACAAGTTCTATCTCTCAGGTAGAAGAAATGAAATGAATCTCAGTATAAATAAACGCGAGTTCCACGTCCTTGCATTCATTGAATTTAACTAGCTTCCCACGAATTCCTCGCGAAAGAGTGAAACTGTTTGTGACATGCACGCACGACACGAGTGGCATTGCCGGAAGGAAGTGTTCCAGTAGAGTGCCCTGGCTCTTCCAGCAAAGCCAGCTCAGCTAGGCAGAGGCATCTCTCATGCTCTCATTAGATCGGCCCACCTGGCATAGCTGTACATAATGACAAGCCTCTCCGACAAATGCGAGCCTGTACGTTTTCGTCTTGCTCGCTAAGATCTGCTGGGGAGATATAATATAATGTCAGCCTCCCACTCTAGATTAAATTTAGGATGTAAGCCGGGGGTTATTTTTGTTGTAACATGGTACGCTACTCGCTCAACAACGTATAATAAATACATTTTTTAAATAAATAATAGATTGTGTTTCATAGCAATTTGGTGTTTCGTGTTATTATTGAGTGTTTTAGTAACACTAGTTCAAAAAGTGTTCAATATGGTAGTGTTTTATGCAAATGCGCAAGTGTGTCCGCAAGTAGTGACGAACGCTTTAAATTACACGAATGTGCTGAATTTGAATTGAAGCATCGTGTGATACAAATCATTCAATCTTCTTCAAAACTCCTGCAAGATAACTTCACTTCCGTATAGTATTTCACAAATAAGTCAACGTTTGTTGCAACTTATAAGCTTATGCAACTTCAAATATTATTGTATAGTGTGTGCTTTATTTGTGTTAACTACTGGATAGTTTATGTTATACATCACTGAATGGTAGTTAGAGGTCACTGCCTCGAATTATAGCAAAACAACACAATGTTCTGATCGACTTCCGAGTGAAGTGTTAACCCGAATAAACTAACAAAAAAATCCTTTTCAATGCAAGATCACTTGCCGCGCATAATTGGATTAGCAGTGAATGGGAGGGCATCCGCACACATGGGACGATCGCCCCCCCCCCCCCCCCCCACCCCTCCTACTTCTGTCACCGCAATAACCCAGGTACATAACTGTCTCTACGGCTATTTGCATAAACTAACAGAAAATATCAAATAATTGTTATCATTTTTAAAAAATTTGAAAGCTCCATTATGTTCACTCAAAATATGAGGGAGGCACGTTTTAAATGTGAAAATGCTCTCACTTAGGCGTGACTATGTTTGAGGAGCTGCTGCAAATACTAGTTCCATTTGTTTCTACAGAAAACATTGACTCATTTAGGCTTGTTTTTGTCTTAAATGTGGATACGTGTATTTCAATGTGTATGTCATTGTTATGATTAACAATTTCGGTGTTGGGGGTGATTCAGGGAAAGAAGGGGGGGGGGAGGCTAGGACAACTTGGAGGAAGGAATTTACAATTAAAATAAATAAATAAAAATAAATTCACATTTAGAGTCTACCCACTCGGTAACGAAACTGATTTTCAGTGGGGAACTTTAATTTAAAGCGACTAAACCAACCCTGTAGGCTCCAAACACCATCGACGAGTGAGCGATAACCAATCAAAGATCGATATTTCAAATACGAAACATATATGAATCAGTGATTGGTCAGTGCGAACACCTGCGGAATGTCAGAATCAACAAGGCCGATTCAGAAAAACTTTGAATTTATTGAGTGCTTCGTTGCTAGGACGGCTCCAAAGTCACCGTTTACTTATTCCTAAGACAAGAAGTAATGGAACTGAATTCTTAATAGTAGTTAAAAAAACTTCTGCCTGAACCGGAATTTGACCCCGGGACCTTCTGCATTGGAAGCAGGGATGCTAACCACTGGACCAACGAGCCATAACCTCGTCACCCCCCTCCCCTCCAAAGAGTAAAGCACAGTAAAGTCTAGATCCGCTACTGGTTGTCATCACTAGTTTCGCGTGTCAGCGAACGGACTTGGAATAAAGAAGTTTCCTTCACACAATAAGAAAATCAAATTTAAAAAAATGGTTATTAGTGAATATAGGCTTTAGTCTTTCACTGCATAATTAACTGTTAGACTAGATTGGAATGGCCGGCGTTGCACCTAATCGCTGTCATGTCACGGTAGTCTACAGTCAGAACATCAGGTTCTTCTCCGGTCGTTATCTAGCCCGGCTGTGGTTTACGGTTTACATCGAATAGAACTGCCATACGGACGAATTCTCCATAACCCGTCGCGTGTGAGGTCACCACACGTTTTCAGGCATGTAGGTCTATGTTTTGCGACATATCATAGTTTTATATACGACCGTTGAATAAATATATACTACATGACTCGGGAGAAGTGTTGAATATTGGGAAAGGAAAGTTGCAACTGAACCGCTATGAGAAGTTCTAGGGCTGGCTACCCTTAGTATAAAAGCCGCGCAATATGAGCGTTTTTGGTCGTATCTCAAGAACGCCTGCACTTAACATTGAAAACGTGAAAAATACGCACAATTTGGTTGATTTTGTGCCATACTTTGATGTGAAGTAACGATCATTGACCATATCGGAAAAAAATGAGTGCAGAAGAATTGTTTGGTACGTTTTCTGTCCCCATCCTTGATTTACTTAAATCGGATACCGACATAATTTAAGACCCAAAACAATTTTTAAAATATTATTGAAAATTGTAAGAATTGAATTATAAAATGTTGATTGGCCGCGCGGCATATCAGGATGTTTACGAATTAGCTATGATGCATTCAGATATCATTGGCCGGCGCCAGCCGATTATCTCCACAAGTACATTGTTGCAATAAAGAAGCGAATTACTTTTCATGTCGGGAAGTAAAGGGAGGGCCGGTGCCCATAAGTTGCGGTGGCATCCGACAGAATGCCTTTTAATTTCCTAACTTTAAAAATCTGAAGTCAATGGTCAAATAATAAAATAACAAACACAACAAAAATCATGAGCAAATTTGTTTGGTCATCTGCATTTTTTTTTTTCATTTCGGAGAATTTGTGGAATACATTTTTGTAACAGGTGCTCATTGGGATCTGGGGAAACCAAGTATAGTTACGTGTATGCGGGGGGGGGGGGGAGGGGAGGGGAGGGGATAATATCTCTCCAACATCCCTCTTATCGTGGTTCTTACTTTCTTAATTTTATTTATTACTTGCAATAAAATGATGTAACCTTATGTGGAACCACTTGTAATATCGACGAGTTAGAAACGATGGAGTGACTCGATTGCCAACTTTGACTGCATTTGTAGAGACGCAACAGTCACTGAGTCACACAACACTTTCACGATCTTATTCCCGTTAGCGGGAGTAGCACGAACACCCATTATACCACTGATATGCGTCCCTCCTCCGTTCATCTCTACTCCATGTAAACACGCACACACCTACCTCCATGTTGACACAACACCATGTCTCCCAAACACTCGCAACATGTTTTTACCGATAAAACAGACTCCCGTTTTCTCACGTGTATTTCGCAATTTTCTCATCCAATCTACAATAATTATTAATTTCACTTTCATTCTGTGTGTAATGAGCGTAGTAGGTCTACGCAAATGCTTAGCTCACATTTTCTTTCCATGTTGTTATTGTTTGTGTTAAACGTATTACGTAGTGTAGGCCTACATGAAAGATATTCATTTTTATTATATGATTATGTCATGCTGAAAGGTAAATCAGCGATTGCCAATTTTTTGTGACGTTCAGAAATGGAGGTAATTGTTTAGAAACTGCTGACATTTCCTATAAGTTCTGTCAAGTCATACAATTGGAAAAAAAAAATTAAATTCGCTCGTAATGTGGTCTGTAGCTAGGCTACCAATCGTGTTTTTCTCCTCTCCGTGTAATGAGTCAATGCAAAGCAATCGGCTGGCCTCATAGCTCGTACTCGTACCTAGCTTACTGGTTTCCCACAGTGGATCCTATCATGTGCAACGAGCATGCGGGTTATATCGCATCTACCTTCGTATGAGTGAGTATGTCTGCGATAAAACCAATGTGGGCAACGCAATCATACCTATGATTCGACTGCGCATGTTTAGAAGTAGACCTGTACAGTTATATCATAAGCACATCAGCAAACCTCTAAAAGCAAGATGAAATAAAATCTTATAATATTTTATACAATTTTTTCACCGTTTTCGATAGAAAATCAATTTTGAATTGTGATGCAGCTTTTACGTTGTATTAGTGCGTATTGACTAATTATTAATTTGCATGTATATGTGTTACAATAATATTACATACATACGTTTGCAATGATTAAGCAAAACTTTAAAATTGTGTGGTTATGGATCACCGCAAATAAAGTTTCTTTCGCCCAATGTACTGTTAATAATAATTATGCAGGATTGCTCAACTAGGCCAGGTGTTTGGCTCTATCAAAACTAGACACGTCATATGAAATCTACCTTGGATAATTATTACAGCTACTATGAATTTTAAATGCTAATTGTGAAGTCAACCATGTATGTTTATACGAATATACGAATAACGATATTTCTATCACTTGGCTTATATTACGTACACTATGCTACTTTCAGCAAAATGGTGCTGTTTTCCTATTAATTTATTTGCTTTCACTATAGTTGATAAATAAAAAAAATACGTTTTATCTTTATTTTCTATAAACCCACTCAGTTTTAGAACTTGGATTTACAGTAGAGGACAATCTCATTCATTGCTACCACCACAGCTACCACGGTTCAGAAGTCACAGTTTACATGCATGCCAGCATCAAAATGTTGGATCATTTGAATACTCTTCACTGTTGCGCCTACGTTTGCTGTGGAATCGTACTCTCTACAATCCAAAGAATCTATGAAATGGTGCTTGTAGTAAAACTGCAAAAAAGAAATGCTGATGTGATTTTGGATCATAGAGACTCAAAAATCCTTAAGTGATAAGTGATAATATGTATTCGTCGGTATAACATCGGTTCTGTCAGACTCGGATTAATAAAAACATGTACTTTATTTGTCCTTAGGCCGCTATTCCACACACTTTACGTTGAGAAGAAACCACAAGAAAAGGTGTGTTTGCCAGTATTATGCATCGGTACCCATGACTGTGTGATTTCTTCCAATCTGCCAAGTACAGACGCTTGTAAGAAAATATAATAATCCCTGCTTGTAAGTGTACAACGGGATACGTCATTTTCAAAACCATTTGCTTCATAACAAAACATTCTACCAGAAATATACAGGGAAATATGCTACAGTTTTATAGTAAGTTAATCAAAATATTTGTATTATATAAAATATTTTTTTAAATGTGTATATAGGTTAAAAAAAATAAAGGGATATTTAAAAATTTGTGTGTGATAGTTCATTTTAACATTTCATTCTGCTATGCATTGCATAATGAGTATAAATTGCTAATTAAACTACAACTTAGAGCATCATTATTCACCCCTGTCAACCTAATTCTTTATGCTACTTGGTGTCTATCCATCTCTATACGTGCATCTCTTTCTATTGTCTATGTTGTAAACCAATTCCCAACAAATTTTCTTCTATGCTTCCCTCTGCTTTCTCACCGTATCCTTTCTAGGCACTCGAGATAAAACACGTATAAAACTGTCTTACCGATAGTACTTAGTGCTAGCACACAGGACTTCTTATTTGGGAGGTACGGTTCGATACCCGTTACGGCAATGTTGACTGCATGTTTTCTTAGCTATAATTTTCTCAGATTCAATACTGGGATTAGTAATAATCTCGATAATTTCTTCCCAAATATTCCAAATGCCACAATGCCTCTATAATTAGTAACCTGGAAGAGGGTAAGTTTCCGTCGATAAATTATTATAACTTGCATAATCCTCTATTAGTAGTAGGCCTACATAATACGAGCCCGCTCCGATTCGGGAGGATGCCAGTTCTTTCCCGGCATCAGTTTATTTCTAGAAGATCCGAGTTTCCAGTGGATACTTGGCAAGCAAGACCCTATCACATCCTTTCAAACTATCCAAATACTCTAATAATATACCTCCACAGTAACACATCGTTCCCTCACCCATCCAATCAGGTATACCTTCAAGCATTATTAGTGTACACAGTTCCTGACTGCACTTTTGTTATGTTATGTATAACAGGTTACACGAAGGCCTCAGTTTCGTTTCATATTCATAGCATTACACTGTAATTTAGTAATCACTGTAATCAAGTTCAAACCTCTTTACCTTTGTTCGCCCAAGATTTCCATCTCCACTTGCATAGTTTTCATCTATTTATAATGTTTACTTTTCCCTCTCCGATGGTGCATTTTATTATGTGGGGCAATACAACGAACATGTAAATAACCACCTTATCTGAATGAGAAGGCATTTTCCTTGTGGTGAATCTCATGTGGTTATATTATAGCTCGAATAAGTCGCACCCCTCACTTATATCCCCTGTTTTTTATGTGGATATAGTTACCACCATCATTATATAGATCACCAATTATTTCGGCTGAATGCTGCATGAATTGGTGTTCGATGGCGAGCAGAAAGAACGAGACCTGCTGTCGTACCGGGTATAAATAATTAATAAAATAAAATATTTACCGGAATTGACATTAAATCAACGGTTATTTAATAGTCAAACGACACGAAAGCTATGAATTAGTGTAAAGAAGATTCACGTGTTTGTCAGAGCTTCAGGCTTGAAACATCACAGTAACATATTTGATATTGTTTCAATGTTTTGTATTGTTGTGTTTTCAATGTTGTATTCGTATAAGATGATTAAACCTTTTCGAGCGATTTCAATCTTGGAACTACCCTGTCACGGTGGTACCACTTTATAATCTTTGGTGGTACCTTATAACACATTTTTAAAAACTGTAATTCCAACTCATTTGAATAGCTCAAGATCAACCCTATCCCACCGTAGGGTATAGCTTATACTCTTTATTTCATGAATTGAGCTTACAGTTTATGAAACTAGTAGAAGAGGACACCACACGTATGAAGTAAAGCTACCGATTTATCAAGATAAGATATATATTATATTGTCATTACGTTATTGTATTCTGGCGGTGTGAATGTGTGTGACCTCGAACCGACAACCTGCAGCTCTGTGTCCTGGAGCTACTTTTGCTGTAGCTGTAGCGTCAGTGCGTAGAGCTGGGTTGTTATCCCACACCAGTTGGTGCTACATCTACATAGACGATAATCAATCTAAAATAATTATTAATTTATAATTTTTATAAAACACACAAAACTATAAAAATAATACACAATGCCGTTTAAACATCGCATATCTAAAAGACATTATTTTAATGAAGTGTGCAACATTTGGATTTGCCCAAGCCATACAATATACACATATAAATGGTTTAACGTACTGATCCATACGTACATTCTGTTATTGTTATCACTGACGAATTTACTCATGCATGCATGCAATTATTATTATACAATAACATCTAATGTTTGCATAATATTACAAACTGTACAGTGTACACAACGCACGTAATGCGTTGTGTGTAGTAGTGTGTTGTAGACTACTATTGCGCGTATGGTATGGTCAGCTCATTACTGCAGTTTTTGTTGGACGTATTCCAAGCATAACATCGGTTATCAGCTAACAAGTGAGGTTGCTGCTTATTAAATGTCGCACCATTACTTGCAAAGCCAATGTTAAAAATTAATTCCCAATCTGGAACTTTTTTCCTCGCGAAGGAAGTCCACAGAATGCTGAATCATCCGAAAACGAGTCGTTCATCTAGAAGTGGTATAACTAGTTTTGGCGCGAGGAATAATAATTGTGTTTTCTGACAATCGCACATACTTGTGGCATGGGTAATGGCGGTAAGTACGAAAGATTCGGGGAATGATTGAACTCTGGTGTTGTCATTTAGTATGCGCGCTCGTCAGCGTCTGGAAGCCGGTGCTACTGCTACCTCCGCGTTTCGGAGTATCGGACGTGAGCTGCATTGCGTGTCCACGTGTGACCACTCGCATAGTCGTCCGATGAATAACGATGATTAAAAGCATTTTCGCACGCGGTTCTCAGACGGAGAAACAATAATTAACAATTAGCATAACACAGTTTATGTTCGACTAGTACAACCGACTGGTAATTGGAAAGATTTTCTCCTGAGGAAGCTCATGCAGTAGCATGGGCGGCGTGCATCATAGCGACATTGCGTGCGTGCTGCTCTTACCTGCAAGGGTGGTGACAGTGGACTGCTGGTGTTTGTGCGGTGAGACGCTGTGCGGCATGGGGGGCACACCCCCGGGGATCATGCCGTACTTGACGGGCTTGAAGTGGTAGAACGACGGCGAGTAGCCAGACCCCGCGGGCGTCAGCGAGCTGAATCTGTCCTCCCGGTCTTCGATGTAGACGCCCTCCTTGCCCATGGCGGCCAGCTGGCGTCCCTTGGGCATGAACATGACGAGGAAGACGACGGTGGCCGTCGTGACGAGGCCGTATGCCAGGCAGGCGTCGCGGTGCCGGTCGGGCACCACCAACCCGCAGAGCACCCACACCAGCCAGATGGGGATGGTGCAGCCCACGGAGAGGCCGATGAACGTCGCCTCGCGGTAGTTGTCTCGGATACCGCGGGACTTGATGGCGAGGATGGCGACGAACACGATCAGACACATGACGTACATGAGCGAGAAGAGTACGTCCACGTAGGGCGTGTTACAGAGGGGGAGCGTGGTGACCATGTCCTCTAATAGGTCCTCGGCGGTGACCACGAGGCGGTGGTGTGACGTCAGGTGGTTCTCGACGTGCATCATGACGATCTTGGGGGGAGCGTTGAGCAGCCACTGCGATCCCACGGCCACCTGTATGAGGACGGCGAACAGCAGCAGCAGAGCTTGGTAGGGCGCGGGAAGGTACACGCCGCCGTTCAGGCTGATGAGAAACACGCACTTGACTAACAATGCGGCAAACACGATCGCGTACGCGACGCCCGTCCCAAAACGCACCGTCGCACACGTGACCGCCGTGGGCGTCGCAGCCAGGGTAGCGGCGAGCGCTGAACACAGAAACAGACCCAATAGCAGCATCTGTCCTAGGAACAAGTGACGTCTACTCGGCGTTGTCCGTACGGCCTTACACAACACGAACACTTCGAAGCCGGCGATCAGTAACATCGTCAGCGCCGAGAACACGAGGAGAGGGATCACCCAGGACTCCCGCCGCAGCAGCCCCACCCTACTCTTACTAACACTCGTCCAGTTGCGGCTGGTGATCGTGGACTCGCACCCCCCCGTGGGGCAAGGGCCCCGGGTGACGAGCACCACCCCCGCGCGCTCCGACGGCGTCACCGGCCGCTCCGGCACGAGGAAGAACTCGGTGCTGAGCTGGAGGCGGTCCTGCCTCCGCGCCTGGGTCTCCAGGGTGCGGATGAGTCGCTTCCCCGGGCGCGTCGTGTTGTCGGCTGCGAGGCAGAGGGCGGGCAGCAGCCACGCGAGGCGCCACCACAGCCTGAACGCCTCCATGAGCGAGGGGGCCTCGTCTCACGTCATCGGGGCAGCTCGCACGCTTCAACCTGCAACACACATTAGAGAGTTAGATGGCGTGTTTGTGACCATGGTTATTGTATTGGAGTATCATACTACGTAATGTAACACACGTTTATTCTAAGCGGTGAACGTAGTATAGCAGAACTGCTAGTCGCACTGTTAGTTGGCGATAATGCACATTGGTTTGTCGACGACAAAAACAATACTAATGACAACAATGAACAATAAAGTTCAATCCCTGCATGCGAGTATGCGGTAACACGCAATATTCTAATTCGGAAGGTTGCTGGTTCGGTTCTAGCCACCGGCAACATTGACTGGAGGTTTCCCCGAGGTTTCCTCCATCATAAGGCGAATGTTGTGATTCGAGTTCTACTATACGTGTCCCGAGACAACCTTACAGATGTTTTCGTCATGAGTGAGGACCTCGTGGCCAATCAGCAAGCGCTATTTGCTCGGCTTGGCTCGGCTCGGCTCGGCTCGGCTCGGCTCGGCTCGGCTCGGCTCGCTGGTTTCCCGCGTATCCCTCGTCTAGGACGAAAGCATGTAAACTTGTCTGTAAACTTGCCTCGGGACGCGTATAAGTTCTCGGACCTTCCTTCAAACTGTTCTATCCCCTAAAAACGCCTTGGTAACCCTAGAGCAGAGGTAAGTATTCATAATTGTTAATACTGACAAAACGTTTGACTTGCTATATCAAATTCCAACCACAGCACATTTTCCCAAAATATTTAATAACATTGGGGAGAGTAATTATATAAAAAGAATGTTAAATATTTACACTCACTCGTTTCAAGGTGTGTTCTTTTAGTACACACATAAGCTCAACGTACGAGGGTAAGTAAATAAAGGCCCGCGGTGCGTGCATCTTACGACATGACGCACACGCACACGCACGTGCTACGCTAACAAGATCACTCGTCTAGTGACTGCCGGCCATGTCGGGAATACAAATGCAGATTTATAAGGACAAGCCACTTTGTCCTATTGACTCTACTAGGAGAAAGAAGGCTTGCCCGAGGAAAGCAGTGATTAATTACAATGACGTTTCTTAAGCTGCCATCCCTAAATCTCAGATGCATTATTCAGTTCCAAGGAAGAAGGACTAGCCTTATATAAATATTCAAAGAAATTTCATGGGCGATATATACAATAACTTTATGTATAGAAGACCATTCTTGAATACCTAAGCGTTCCCAACGGAGGAAGCATTTTGTCTAGCTTATCTCGTTCAACTAATCTCAGATGCGTTTGTCTATACACGATGATGCATATTAACCGAAGTTACGACAACTTTTAGATTCTTTTCTTTGGGAAGCTCGAGTTAGTTATTTACGTTTGAAATACACACGTTTCAATACCACTTTCTTCGGGTTATTACCCAGGCGGGACGGAGTGCCTACATGTAAGACGTACACCTACTCCGTGATTCCTTGAAAACAACATCCAAGCGCATAATTGTCTACATTTGTTGAAAGTAAAGTGACATTTTTTAAATTACACCACGTTCAAGTGTAATCACCACAGAACCAGAGAAAGTGTTTCTCGTATATCGCATTGTCTTTCATTGTACATTTGCAAATGCGTTCACTACTTCGTTTCGGTGAAATTAATTGCGTATGCTATCAACACACATGGGAAACGCACACACAATAAATAAGCTCTTGTTTCTAAGCCTCACGGTACAGTTCCCGGGGATCCATTCTCACGCTGGCATTCAATTCAAAACGACCGGCAAAACATTTTTTACGAAAAGAGTTCATCGAATTAATCTGAATTCTGAAATCAGATGCGCGTGACGTATTTTTTATCTGGTGCGACGGTGGTCTCTCTGATAATGGAGTGATTGGCTATGGAAATCAATAGAACTCTGGGTGAATGAGTGGGCTGGGCAATGCATGAAATTGGAATATAAACATTGGTTGTGGAAGTGACTGGAGCAAGAGAGATTCGGGAGCTGCCACGTTTCGTGTCCGATATGTAGAGCCCTACAGAAATGGTTTTATTTTTTTCCAAATTTCGTTTTTTCAAAACGTAAATTTCGCGTTTTGACGATTTTATTTTTATAAGGCACAAAGTAAAAAAAAAACTTTATTAAATCAATTTAGGAATATTACTCAAAACAAAGACGAGTCATGCACGTGTATAAACAGTACTTCCAATTTATTTCCTTTATATTTTAAATTCTTTTGCGGGTTTTTCTTACACTAACACATATTTTTGGCCAATATTTCGTTATTTTGGTCTTATTTCGCGAATCCACAGATATTTCGTGATAAAGCTCCAAATTGGCAGGTTAATATACGATTCCAAATTTGCACAATTATCATTTTTAGAGGTATAACTACAGTTTCCCGATATGGTTTATCCGACGGAGTCAAGTCTGAAAATGTATTAAATAATAGATGTTGCAGATGTTGTAATTGTCATAGTTGTGTGTTTAGAATGGCACATCATTCTGCTTTACACTGTCATTATTCTGTGTATACTATTTAGGTAATGCCAACGACATTTTTTTATCAATAACAACCAGAATATATCTTATTGGTTTAATTTGTGTATATTTAAAAATAATTTGATTTAAATCGAGTTTGACTTTCATTTATAAAATTAATTAACTAGAAATAAGCTGTCGAACAGTGTTAGGTTGGCGTGCGATTGAAACAGATGTGAGCGTTTGAGGCGAACGTGTCTCACGAACAGTGTTGGGGCAACCTGACATAGGTCGTGAATCTCCCTTTTCAAAAATCTCCAAATAGTGAAATGAAGTACAACTATAACTGCTACATATTGTGAATTAAGTCACCATTTTGTTTTAAATAAATTCATTCGATTGAAATAAAAAGCCTACTCGATCACCCAAATGTAGTATTTCATCAACAGCTGTATCATCAAAACAACATACGTAGTTATTTTTCTATCGGCTGGTTCTGGAGTTTATATTGTCATAACTAACTTATTTTATTTGGCAGTGCTGGCTAGACTAGAAATTATAAAGATTTATTTGAATGGGTGTATTTTATACATCCGATCAAAGTTAAAAGCTGTTGTCAACACCATTGCGTGCATTATTATTGTCGTGGGTTCACTATCATGTTCAACGTTCAGATAGATGTAAATGTGGTATGGACACATTCTTGCTAGGTTTCACGTTACAATCAGTTATCAACTGCATCAGTGAGAATGGAACCCGCAAGTCCTCCTTCTATGGAGACAGGATTAAGTACAGATGCCATAAAATACATAGTAAAGGAATAATGTAAGTAGTTTTAAGAAGCAATTTTGTAAAAGATAACTTGAAGGAATGTATATATATAATATACCAATGCTTAATGAAGTGAACAGCATTTTACTCTCCGATATGATTTGACTATGTGCGTCTTCCTTTTACCATTTATTTACTTTATTTATCGGTATATTCTCATCTCGTCACGATTAACTTCGATACCATTCCAACATTATTCATGACGTCACGAAGCTCTTCATATATCAAGTCCAAGTAGCTGATTGTACATTGATAAACATGGAGAACATTAATAAATATTTTCATTGCGATCACTTGCGTTGATTAACGAGAACATAATTTGAAATAAAATAATTAACTTGAAATAATGATCGGGGAAATCGAACAGCACAAAATAATAACCCATTAATCTAGTTGATTTATTGGTCTACTTGTAGGGCCTAGTGCACCACACCAGGCGATGCAATCGCTGCGCTTGCCCGGCCGTCACTAAATGTCAATTGAACCTTCACTCATGCGAACACACGGAAGCTAAAGGTAATGAAAGAATCGTTGCCACACTTCGGCATTATTTGGTTTGTGTGAACGTGCATTTTTAGCTATTTACATAGCTATTAATTGGATTGAACCGGCATTAATTTCACAACACGGTTTCAAAACGAATGAAATTCTGAGCTCTCGTTTCGCAAACGACTTGGGAACATAGTGTAGGTAGATAATACTTACTGATAGCATTGCTAATGATATGCCTATCTTGAAATGCATGTCAATGAATAAAGGCATGTGGATATATGGCCACAGTTTCTATTTCATAAGTCCATATTAACAATACATACATTCTACTAAAGTTATATTGAAATGAGAAAATGTATCTTTTGGTTGAAAGAATTAAATAGTTAAATGAAAGCCAGAGCCAGGGAACAGAAAATTGACCCAATTTCTACTCAAACTCAGGCAAGGCGACTTGGTAGACCTACATTTAGTCCCATGACTATATTTTGCATTATTTGATCTTACAATTTCGAGTTATAGTTTATTTGAAAAATTTTCATGTCAAAAAAAGATATATTCACGTTGAGAACGAAGCTCACAATGAACGTTTTAGGTAGTTTATTTTTATTAGTTTCTTTTGCACATTTCCACAAATGCTCTATAGCATACATATATATCGTTGCATGTTTATATAAACATTCAGGGCGATCCTCTGTAAGCTTGTTCAACTAATCCACACAATGTTATAGTAATCGATGGAGATCCTTTAGCCGCAAACATGCAATGCTTTCATTTCATTTCCAGACTGAAAGTATGTATAGGGGTTCCTGGTCATAAGATGAATGTTAGAACACGGTAAGAACGAAACTTTATCCCAAACTTCGTTCCCAAGTACGAATATACCCTTATGAGTTACTGGAAGAGGGAAACCGCATCAATACCCATCACTTTTTAATGTATGCAACACAACAAACAGGCTGGACCAATTCACCAGAAATTACTATAGAGATACGCAGTGTTATATATTAATTAATACAACAATAATAATAATGCTCATTGGCCTATCCCACAAACAAACAAGCCATCATAATAGATTCACTCGTGATAAAAGCAAAATAGAACTTGGAAATTATCGTGCATCTGTAGATAACAACATATACACTCAATTAATTAATTAATTAATTAAGGGAACTTAAGTATATCATATAAATCAGCAGTTTTAAGCGTGTAAAGGCTATCGTTTTCAGTTTTCACCACATTCTTATGTGCATTCGACCTTCGTATTACGTTTCATGTATACTATATTTTTATTTCTTCTGTATGTGCTTTTATTTTCATAGTATAATGTTATGTTACTGTTACAAACAAACTCAATGTCGCCGTAATGTCATTGCACTTTTAGCGGAAAGAGAAAAACAAACAAGGACCACTTAGCTTACACTGTGATAACTGGTGTAGGCAACGTGCAGATATCGTTTATAAGGTTCTACTGGGCAAAATCAAAGAAAGGTTGAAAGCAAAGCTGTATTTAGTATTTAGTGTGTCAGTGAGTCATGACACGAAACTTTCACATCAAATTTGATACCATCGATCTCAACAAATAGAGCATTTTTATAACTTTCATTTAAAGTATTATTGTAATTCTGTTTGATTCGTGACAGTCTGAATAGAAGAATAAACCACAAATAAGTAAAACCCACGTATCTTGTAGAGCAAGCCAATGACATTTCTATCTGATAATTGAATGGAAAGTCTTTTATTTTATCAACTAGAAAATCTCTAAAGAAGAACTCAACTTAGTAATAATTATTAGTATTTGCTGGTTTTAACAACCTACTCGACAACATGTCATATTATACTGTCGGAAAGATGAAATAAGTTTTAGCAAATACTGTATATAGGTATTTGGTTTTAGTCCACAAAAACAGAAAACCCCCCGAGAACATAAAAGACAAGTTTTAATTTTACTCTGATAAGGAAATTCGGGTTAAAACGTCGCTTGCGACGACGAGGCGTTATTTTCACTATCTAGTATAGTGAACGTGTGCGAATGTAAAGATTCGTTTAGAAATTAAACGACTGGCAGAAATAATTAAACCGAGCTATTTCAAACCAATCCACACTTACTTATATGAACACAAACCAAACAGGGAGGTCCATATGTACAGAAATAACAACGATGCCACATCTTCATCGTAAACACTACAATTTTATAGAAGTATTTGTTCAGATATCATGTTACTTGTTGGTAGAGGAAGATAACTTATGTAAATGTAACGCCTGTTTGACTTCCCCGCGTATATACCGTCAATGTGGGTTTGAAAACAAAATACCAGTCGTGTTTACGTAACGTATTGAAGAGATTAGAGATATATAACTTTGTCCAACGCCCCTGAACACAGATAATGATGATTTGTGCTCCAAGAAGCGGGGATATATCTATCTACTTGTCAACGGCAACGTAGCTTGTGTTAGAAGTATAGGCTATGTGGAGCATAGAGCAACGTAGCTTAAGTTAGAAGTATAGACTATGTGTGGACAATAGAGTAATGTAGACAGCCCAACAATGTTGACAGTAGTATTAGTATTCGGCTGACCAATGTCAAGTTGCTGTATTTTTATTTGTAATTCAGCACATTAGGTCAGTTTGCGTTATTTTGGGGTTTTCACTCCAGTTATTAATTATTTATTAAAAAAGCATAGCCAATGAGTCGCATGATGCATTCACATCATGATATATAGGTCTGCATAACCCCGTCCTCAAACACTACGTTATCTGTGTGACTGTTTTGTTGAAACTTGACACATATCTTACAGATGTAGCAGGTCCTCTCCTATCGGTGTACACTCCCACACCTTAGATGTACGAGGTGTATGGACGTAGCTTCGAATCCCATGCTTCTAGTTAGCCTCTTCAGTAGGGTTTAGGTTTACGTGTGTCCATTCACCCATTAATCGCGTTATCCACCATGTTCATTATAATCTTTACCAAAGAATCCATTCCTACTACACCCAATCTGATCGAGTGCAGTAGTTCAATTTATTTTTCAAGTATTTCGAAATATTATATTGTGATTATTGGCAACTGTAACATGTTTCCATTTTCTGTATTAGGCTTATCTACTTTTATAATTATTTTTTGTATTGCCGTCAGCAACTGTGATCATTGTCTACGAGACTTTAGAGTGAATGCGTTGCGTTAGCGAACCCATAAGCGCTCCCCGGAACGTGTTTACGCATGTCACGTTACTATCTTGTCAGCAAGCCGGGTCGGGCTAGGTTGTAATCAGATTGATAGTAGACCCAGACCTAACGGAGCTGTTGAAGTCTGCACGACTGCAAGGCCGTGATAAGATCGCAACAAGGTGCTACACAAAACACGCCCACAAACAACACGCCGCAAACATGTCATTTCACTATACTTTACGATTGCTGCCTCTATCAGACAATACTTGTAATTCTTTCGCAGATAAGTTGAATGTGTATATGTGCAAGACGCAGCACTTACGGAACGAGTTTGTCTATTTCCACTGTTAAATTGTAAATGATTCCTACAACGCAACATCTATTAGCAGGAACTTTATTTGTATTGATTCTAGTAATGTAATTGTTGTCATTAATATTTTATTTAGTATTATATCATCATTATCAGTATACTGATACTCATTACTAGTATTATTTTTTTGAATACATGTTTTAAAACAAACAAGTTAAAGACCGTTAACAAATGGGTCGTTTGATTTTTTCAAGTATGCCTATATGCTGTGGACAGTTTTAGGTTATTAACGTTACAAATAAATCAAGTAAATAACATTGTATGAATATTTTTAAGTGTGTTTAAGAGTTTTGGTTCTTTAAACAGTAATACACAATTTCTGCAATGGTGTATTCCTATAAATTTTGTTTATTTATTGCATAAACATCAATTCGAAAAGTTTCTAACCATGTTTCTGCTGTTCCATGGACGATGCTTTGGTGGATTAACGGAAAATTGAAATAAACAAACTAATCAACTAAGTGTAAGTGAAAAGGACCCATCCCAGTTTTGAAAACTCTCAACCGTCTTTTGGATGCAAGATGCAATAGTATAGCCTGCAACGAGATGGGATAGAGAGAGACACCCAAACCAAGCCCATAAGAAAACTGGTTCTATAAAAATATCGAAACATGAAGCCGTATATTAGTGAAACACTTGATATAGGTTACTGTGGCTGGCGTACACTAACGTTATTCACCGTCTTCTAGATCGTTGCCCATACCGGTAAACGCGATCTAGCGAGACTACGACCACACGTTTCTGAATAGCAATGACGTCGCTGAAATTACCAATGCATTTTGTTTTACAATGGAAAATAAATCGGTATCGGTCGAGAACGCGAGAGGATTGAACTCTGCCCGTGCGATCGGTCGCGACAATCCGCGGTCGTCACGACTATAGAACGCTATGGAATGTGTAGAACTCGATTTCGATAAACAATGTTATTGAGGTATTGTACGAATTGGTAACCAAATTTTGTGTTTTGTTGTTATTACGAATTTCTCGTGTTTTAGTATTTACTTTAGTAGTGTTTATTTATTTAGCTTTTGCTAATATACATAACATAGATATACAATGTTATGGGTACAGTAAAACATCGAAATTACAATTTTATCATTACAAATTAAATTATATCAAAGATTGAAATTAAAAATACATAAACTTAAACGTAATAATATATAAGACAAAGATTTAAATTGTTAATAACTTACATATTAATTATATGGGTATTTATTCTTAAGAAAATCGATACATTTGGCTTTGTACGTATTGAAATTTTTATTGAGTTTGGTAGACTATTGTAAAGTTTGATGCCGTTTATAAAAATATATTTTTGGTTACCTGTCTTGTACTGTAATTTTAGGTGAAAATCATTTGCACGTCTTGTTTTGTAATTATGTACTTCATTTTTTTTTTACATACAAACTCTTTAAAGACTCAGAATGGGGACGTATAAAACATGTTGAAAATGCTAAGTTTGCAGTTACACTTACAACACACGCGGTATTCAAGGGAATTGGACTGTAAACGCCATCCCGTATTAGTAGTAATATAATGTACGTAATATGATGGAATTATTAAATGTCAGGAGCTTTTTTTTCTGAAAATCAACCATGGCTGACCACATACGAAGAATCGTCTTCGATTTCTGTAGTAATATTAAAGTTTTGTTCAGAGTAATTAATAATAAATTGTTACTGTATGTAGCTAAAAAAAAACTTTCTGAACATATCTTCAAACCGAACTTGAACTTGAACCCACACAGACTACAACGCTGTTTTATCAGGTACAATATGGATGCATCACTTTCCCCCATGACCTCGAGGGGTCTACGATCTGATTATCAGGAGCCAATCAAGGGCATGGCATCCAACTGATCTTCGAATCGAGCCAGAATCGTGTCGTGATTCCATCACGGTAATCATTGGATAGCTTTAATCTTTATGGAATATACTACAGAAAGAATAATTGATTCAAATTATATTATAATTATTATTGTTATTTTTATATTATAGTTATTATAACTAGCTATGTTTTTGGGGGGGCAAGCCAATTACTGCCTATTATTTGTATAAACATATTTTTTCATATTTTAAAAATTATGATAATAATATACCTGATAATCTGAATTATGAAAAGGTATCAGTATCTGGTGTGTAGGCTTAGCCTAGTATAACCTAAAATGGACAATTCACAGTGAAAAATGTTTAAATAATATTAAATACATAGCAAACTAGCAGTTGTTTCAATATTGTGTCAGAAATTAAATAAATGATAGCATCTTTTAAAATGCACCCATTAAAAAGAACCGATTGTATATTAAATTACTCATCTTGATGCTTAAGTTATGGCCTGCAGACAGCTGATGTTGCAAATAGATCACAAACATTATCCACCACTACTATTGCTATCAGCGAACTTTAAGAATTTCCCCCTCTTGCTTTACCTTATATGAGTAGGATCATGTATTTGTAATTGTATCGAGTACCTGAGGGGTTTGTTTACTTTGTTTTATCAAACCTGGATGTAAATACATCAGTAAAATACAATACGTAGGTACGAATACGTAAGAAACGCCAGAGAATGTAAACCGAATAATTTTCGTCAGACAATGGCCATGACATCCAGAAACATTCACAAGGTTCTAATTAAAATGCTAATTTATTTATTATTTCACTTAACTTGATTAGGGCTATAATAAGAAATTGGCGGAATGCAGTACCACATCAGGTTCATGAACTCTTCACGGGAGTAATTTTAGTAAAGTCTTGTATTTAATTCGTCTGTCGTGCATTTCCATTGAGCGAGCGTGAGTGGCCCAAGGTGATGTTTGGCGGGAACGTCGTAGCCCTAAGACGGACGGTTCGGTCAGTGACAGCGCTCCACGCGTACGCCACGAGATGGTCGTGTGCAGTGTCACGTCCAACACGAGTCACTCACAGTCACTTACAAGTCACGGTCACGTCTCAACACGAGTCACTCACAGAGTCACTAACAAGTGACGGTCACGTCTCAACACGAGTCACTCACAGAGTCACTAACAAGTGACGGTCACGTCCAGCACGAGTCACTCACAGAGTCACTAACAAGTCACGGTCACGTCTCAACACGAGTCACTCACGAAGTCACTAACAAGTCATGGACAGTCACGGTCATGTCTCAACACGAGTCACTAACAAGTCACGGTCACGTCTCAACACGAGTCACTAACAAGTCACGGTCACGTCTCAACACGAGTCACTCACGAAGTCACTAACAAGTCATGGACAGTCACGGTCATGTCTCAACACGAGTCACTAACAAGTCACGGTCACGTCCAACACGAGTCACTCACAGAGTCACTAACAAGTCATGGACAGTCACGGTCATGTCTCAACACGAGTAACTCACGAAGTCACTAACAAGTCATGGACAGTCACGGTCATGTCTCAACACGAGTAACTCACGAAGTAACTAACAAGTCATGGACAGTCACAGTCATGTCTCAACACGAGTAACTCACGAAGTCACTAACAAGTCATGGACAGTCACGGTCATGTCTCAACACGAGTCACTAACAAGTCACGGTCACGTCCAACACGAGTCACTCACAGAGTCACTAACAAGTCATGGACAGTCACGGTCATGTCTCAACACGAGTAACTCACGAAGTCACTAACAAGTCATGGACAGTCACGGTCACGTCTCAACACGAGTCACTCACAGAGTCACTAACAAATCATGGACAGTCACGGTCACGCCTCTCATAGATAAGTCACGGCTTGTTCTGGCCAAGTGTTCACACACACAGTTACATCTTTCAGAAAAGCCATTTCCGCGGACGTGTCATGGTCAAAACGTTTGGAAGTGGTAATTAAGTGGTGGCAATTAATTTGTGCGAGTAAAGGTGTTTATGATGATTTATGATGACGCGTTTGCGCTGATGGAGACTGTAAGTGTAGTAGGCCGCATTTCGATGTAAGAGAGTAATCCACTTGGACACAACGTCACACCTCATTAAGTTATCGATGCGATCACGTGAAAGCGGTCTTTATTTGATCTCCCGCGAGTCAGACAAGACAAGTAGTATGCGGGCTACTTGTTGATCTACGGCATCGACATAGCGCCTATCGTAGTAACCGTTTTCCAATATTCAGTGCTACCTATCCTATAGCGCTGTCTAGCAAGTGAAAAGATGAAGTTCCCATACTCAGCGCTAGATCATGCAATATTGCTTTCCAGTACAATATACAACTGCCAGCACTGAGTTATCGAATGTATACATTTCTTACATACAGGCAGGCAGTTTTTGGTAATACCCCACAATTTTCTAATGCTTTTCCTTTCGGCTTAATTTTCGAGGTAACCCACCGAATTTTCTAAAAAAAAAAAAAAATCCCTTGTAGCGACTTTTTCTGTGCTAACTCCGTAAGAGGGAGCACTGCCTAGGATAAATACGCTGTCGTTAATACTTATAAATCACTTAATATTTGTAGGCATGAACCACAAAATATTGCTGTTGGTTGCATTTTTCAAATCAATTACACCAGTGTAAGCAAAAGTGTGCCAAATGTACTGAATGCCCATTGTCAACAGGACGTGACGTCATTCCGCAAACCGCAGGGCTGAATATTGGAAAACGGTTGTGCGTATTGCGTCTTCGTCGGTCGGGGCGACGCTCCCAGAATGCATCACGCGTCGAAGCGATTTGAGCAAGAGAACTGGAATGTTGTTTTTTCCGTCTGTTTTCTACTCCTATAATTATTTGTAAATATAACATACATTTAGATCGGTGAGCCTGCATTTATCCTGGGAACTAGCTATTACATTCGTTTCCTGTGCCTTCGTCTACGTTTTGAGGGGTTTTCGAACATTATCAAGTATTAGCTACTTGTCTAGGAGGCGGTGAGAAGTGGCGCCATCGTAGGGTCATTAATTTCGTTGCACACCACTCTGCATGATGTGAGCCAATTAACCAAATTTGGTACAGCGATGTTGCTGCAGATAAAAATAAAAAAAAACAGCGCGTATGGGCGAGGTACACTGTACCTACTTTTCAATCGAGTAAGAGTAGAATTCACCGTCTGTAATTAGGACAACAACTGAACATAGATACAAGTGTTACAGGGCTGCAGCCTCCTACACAACAACTAACATTCAAGAGTGAATTGTTTAGATAATTATGTTTGCGTTCATTTAATACACATTATCTCTACGTACAACTCATTGGACCAAGTCACCGATAGAGGTGGCTCAACGGCAAGACACGAGACTCTAATTCGGGAGGTCGCCGGTTCGATTCCGGATACCGGCAGTTCTGACTGAAGGTTTTTCCGAGATTTTCCTCAGTCGTAAAGGCGAATGGTGAGACTGAGTCCTACTATCAGCCCTCGGACATTCCTTTCCTTCCCAACTATCAAACACCATAACGATAGTTAGTTACCTGAAGAGGAGCACATCAGGTAAAGCTGGTGTGCACCCTAACAGGGATTCCTACGAAAAATTATTATTATCGACGAAGTCCTATGTCTTCACTCATCAGAGTCATATGTTAGCGGGTGAAAAAAACTGGCCTATAGCAATACGAGTATGTAGTTTCTACCCACTGACATAAAGTTGGGAGGGAGAATGTGCATCGTTGCTATACCACGCGTCGTTTGAATGGCTACCCTACAGATGAATGGTAACATATCAGTTGGAGAATCAGTTGTCGTCAGTTGTCGGTACTGCTGATGCACCAAGGGTTGGGCATGAACAACTAGAGACTAATTTTGATAAGTAAGAGCGGCATTTTTGTTTTCATTATAAAAATCGATTCAAATGAGTCCATCTAAAGGCTAACAATGTGGGTTTCAAATACGATTCTTGTAGTAAGTGTCTCTATTGTTTGAATCTGTTCTGTTCCACAATAGCCAAGTGAGAGTGATGCCCATTGCCCATCATTCGTGTGTGTGTGGCTAAGCCATTCCCAGAAAACGAGATATCATTGAATATAGTTTATTGTCTTACTCTATACTTACTACCCTACTTTCAATTACTTGTGTTTTCACCTTGACCTCCGCCGTGAATTAAGCTGACTGACCCTCCGATATAACATAAATAACCCTCGCTTTCGCTCAATCTTCCACTGCTTCTGCGACACGAGGCCTTATTGACCTTATAATTACCCCCATTGCCCCATGCACCTATGCATGCCATGCTCTGGCATCCATGCATTTCAAACAAGAGACCTTAGGAAATAAATTTGGAATATGATCAATTTCACGATTTTTTCAGTTTAATATCTCGTTCAACTTGCTTAATTCTATCTTGAATTCCGACAGGTAAACTACTGTAACAGAGAATTTTCAAAATTTATCTAGGACCATCGGAAAGAGTTAGTCACGGTCCTCTAAATCTTCTATGACAACAATGCACAACAATAAAAACTAGTTTCCAAATGTAATGTCACGGTTCATTTTTCATTATTGTGTATTGTTGTCATTGAAAATGTAGAGGACCGTGATAAACTCTATCTCACGGCCCTATAGATCAATTGTGAAAATGGTATAACAAATGTTTCTGTTTCTAGTGAGCATCTTTACTTTTGCTACCCCGACCAAATAAGATCCTTTATACCTAAAAGCTGACATTCAAGATAGCATGCAAATATATAAAGTAAAATAAAACTGTGTAACAGTATTTAGGTTCAGACAGTCTACCATGATTATGATTACGTGTCATCCCAGTTATCAGAAGAAACAAAACATGCATGAATTAAACAAGAGTTAGGCCTACTACTCAACTCACTGCTTACGCAACCGGTTGGAAGTCAAAGGGAAGAGAAAAGATCATTTGTTGTTCTCGTTGATGAAATGACACGCCCTCAAATAAAATGTGGGGCCCCGAAACGCGTCTGACCGTTGAACCGAGGGAGTCGAAATAGTTCGCTTTGCTCGCTCGATGTAACGACTCGGTGAGAGAAAGACACAATCATGCAGAGGTTGTGTATTTGATATCGTGCATTCACTTTTTATTTTATTTTGTATAAGAACACGTACGGTATAACATATTGTCATTATTATTAAATTGTTTTTATTTATTTTAATTACAGGGCCCGGATTCACGAACAGTTTTAACTTGAGGCGAATTATCTTTAATACCAATAGGTGCTGGAATGTCAGATTGGCTATACTGGCAATTTATGCCTTGCGCTGGATTATAAAGCTTTTAAACTGTAAGTATTACAAATACATGTTATTTTTATTGTCATATATATAAATATTTTAAAACTCGTCCACTTGTATTTGCATGTTATGATTGATCTATTGGCATAGTAAGAGCAATTATAGTTATTGCTATTTATTATTTATTTTCAAAAAATATTATGTGCGAACAGTTTTCACGCATGGTTTCTACTTATTTTGGGGAAAAATACAAACATGTATAAGCTTATTAGAATTTAAGAATATTTGAAATGTTGTACTATTCTAGACTATACACAAATTGCTGCATTTTCAAATTATGGCATTTAAAAGTATTTCTTTTATTTCTTGGTAACTTGTTTATTATCTCGAATCAAATTTACTTTCCTGGTGGCCCATTTCTACTTTACAATTCCGAATGTGCAGTAAACAAAATGTCACTCCATTCAACTAATTATAACCATTTATTTTATATTTTATTTCAGCGTAAAGCTTGAAACCCTTGCATCGTTTGCACTTTAGTCGACGTAGGCTGGTAACGAGTACGTATTCGAACCCAAGCAATAACTGCAAGCTCACACGGTGCAAGTACGAATGAGGAACCTAACCTGTATTCGAACCCAAGCAATAACTACAAGCTCACACGGTGCAAGTACGAATGAGGAACCTAAAGGCGCGTCTCCACTGCGTCGGCTTGGCCGATCGGCCTGGCCGCGTGGCAAAAGCCGCGCGGCTAAAGCCGAATGGCATGACCGTCTCCACTGCGTTCGGCAGTACTAGAGAAAATGAATGACGACGAGACTTACTCATAGCCTCAGTAGCATTTATAATTGTTGTAGTAAATAAAAAACGCCGTTAACTACGCTTTTGGGTCATCCGAGTTTGCGCAGTAGGGACAGATACAGTGCAAGTGATCTAATAAATGTCTGATATTGATCTGGTAATCCTCGAATATAGTTGCAATGGGATTTTTATTAACTTTTTTAGAACGTCAAGCTGTGATTCCCAATACTTATTGGATTCAATTGGTCCCAAAATCGGTAAACAGGATACAAACTTCAACTTCAGGTGTACATAGCTGCATGTGTGCATGTGAAATCCCTTTATCCCTCAGTCAGCGTCCAATTGCCAGTCAATGACAATGCATGCACTGGGGGTGGCAGTTGGACCCACGATAGGTAATGTTGGGTTTCCTGCCACCATACCACCCTGATTGGTTCCTTGAGCTCGACGAGGCATTCGGCACGATTTCCTTTGATATTTACCGACATTAGTCGGGAAACGATTCGGCCTGCCGATCGGCTTTTTAGGCCGCTCGGCCTGGCCGACGGACACGTCTCCACTGCGTCGGCAAAAGCCGCGCGGCCAGGCCGAGCGGCTTTTGCCGACGCAGTGGAGACGCGCCTTAACCTGCAACACTGCGCTCAAGTTCCTTATAGCCCCCGATGTCACGCAATCACTCTCGATATCATGCCGTGCCGTGCCGTGCCGTGCCGTGCCGTGCCGTGCCGTGCCGTGCCGTGCCGTGCCGTGTCTCGACTAAACGCATACACTTATACACACATGTATTTAAGAATCAATAAATACAAATCTCGTCCTAGCTAATTACCCCTCACGAGATACATGCATTTATTTGAGAAGAAGAACAACCGCTATGTTTACCAACAAAATCTTCACGGTGTTATGGACGTACATATATATACATAAGTTGTGTGGATGCCGGCTAAAATTTCAAGTCTATTAACCACACTGACTGTTAGTGAGCACTTCCTAAAAGCCACATTTCTGACTTACTTACTCTAATCTGTTATGAGTAATCGCATAATAATATAATGATTTGTAGCTAAGCCACTAGACAAAATAAAACAAATTGCATTGCAAACTACAGACAAGTCCCTAGTAAATTCCTAGTACAATTTCTTGTATTGTACATCTGCGAACGATTTTAATGTGTTTTTAAATTTTACTTAATGATTTATATGCATATTTAATTCTCTTTATTACACGTACCAAACGATTTCTCCTATACTGCAATTATGTGTTTGTATGTATGCCATTGTAATCAATTTATTTCGAATGCACGTTATTTAAATTCAGCAGGCCAATATACATTTGTTGGTTTGTTTGAGTAGGGGCTATAATCAAATAACCGATAGGTTGTAAATTGAAGTCTTCGTTGAACTATTTTATCAATCAGTTAAGTGAATTTTTCCTCTCTATTTCTGCTCTGTTTTTGCAAAAACGATTTATTATCACAATACCTACTTACAGAAACTACCCATACTTACCCTGCATGTATGCATAATAATAATTGTACACTTCACAGGCACACACCCTGTAGGACCCTTAAAATATGCATCAAAATATGCATCACAACAAACTCGGTAGTCGGTATGGGATCTAAAATCACATTTTAACTTTTAAATCATTGCAAATGGTGAATGTGATTCTATTCACGTCCTCTGTTATATAAACCTTCAATGCGCAGGCTTTGTAGTTTAGAAATTTACTTGGCCCCAAATTTCTATCATTTGTTTCCAAGGAAAAACGTTTTTCTAAACAAGCACGCATCACGGTTTGTACTAGGCTGCTATTTATAGAAGAAATTGTGTTTGATGAGGTATTTATAATTATTATACCGAAGTAATTTTATACTTCCTTCAAAACGTGTTTAAACTGTTAAAACCGCCATTAACAATAATTAAGTTGTTGAGAAGATCCAAAATCTACTACAACCAACAATTTTGTATTTATAAGGAAATGCTTAAGGCCTTCGTCGCTATAAAGTATTAAACATGCGATATGTTTATTGCATACAAAACAAATAAAAATCTCACATAGGCTACTATAATATGACGGAGGAGAGAAAATGAATCCAACTTATGAGGGAGCGTAGCTAACACAACGATTGGCCAGAACGATAATGACACGAATATAAGCGCCAGCCCGTTGGAAGTTTCATTACCCCATGCCCGACAATTGATTGGAACCCACCGCATTTCTATAAAAACAGCTAATCATCATTTTTAGTGGGAATCCCTGCTGTAGAGTCGGTTTTACCTAATGTGCCCCATTTCACGTCACAAATGGGTATATTACAGTGAAGTCACTTATGTAGTGGTTGCTTGGGAATAAATGTTGGAGGGATGTTTATCAACTCAATGTCAAGTTGACTGAGGAAAACCTCGGAACAATCCTTCTGTAAGAATTACCAGTGACCGGTATCGAACCGACGACCTCCTGAATTATAGACTCGAATGTTACCGCTATAGCCACCTTATCGGCATATTTCTGTGAGTATATCAATGCAATGAAGCAAGTTTTTATTCACAAGAGACCCTAGGGCAAATTGAACGCATGCAGGTTTATCTATACGTAATAACCTATGTAGTGAGTGATCGTTATATTTATTATAAAATTGCTCTACTGGAACGTTGTAACAATCGGTTTGTTTACTAGACCAGCGCCTAATGCATCACGGTCGCTACATCGGCGATGGTTTTTGTGTGGCCTGTGGGTCACTGTGGTTTGTTCCTACTTTGTGTCACATACAATATCAAACTAGGTCACTATTAGGAAAAGAGACTGAAAATTACCACTTCATCATAAAATAAAAATGGATGTAAATTTAATTGTATATTTATCGCTTCCCCCAACCCGAGATGAAGTAATTAGAGGGGGATCATTCTCCCGTCATATCAATTCTCTCATCCATCAATGTCCACCCTGCCCTCGGACATTCATTCCCAAGAATGTGATTTTGTTAATAAATCAAGGTAAAGAACGATGTTAATATTATAAACAAACTAATACTTTTTTGTACAATATTAAGCCTATATAAATTTATAAATTTTATTTTTCCAATATTCAGTGAAATTATTTTATAAAAACTGACACAAGGCTTTTATCCTTTTATAAAATTACGGTGTGCAAGTAACCTCTAACCTAAACCCTTGCTTGAATGATACAAAATGTAACATAACAGTGTTTGAAGTAGAGCCAACTGTTGTTTAAAAAGGTTGGTACGAGGATATGTCCTATCTACATACTACAATACATCAGAATATTTAGTCGTATAACTTGGATATACTTGTATAGTACTTACACGGTATCACACTAAAAAATAAAATAAATTGCCACGCCTGATCGCGATGTGCCAAGCCAATAAACATTTGACAATATCGCCATACCACACTGTTAGTTTTGTGTGTACTGTGTATGGTTCATGCGTTCGTGATCACAACACAACTATACTTAGTAAATAGTAACTTAGTATTCGTCACGAAGTCTGTCGAGTCCCCCGGCCCACTACACCTCACGATGTTCGGCAGCGCACAGTGGTTACCAGGGAATCCACAGGTGTGATGAGTTGCACACACAAATCATGTTAACTAACACCTTACACGTGTTTCATTTGCCTAATGCATTCGTAATTCGACATTGTAAGGAGGCTTATTTGCGTACTATCATAGATCAGGCAGCTCGCTTTGCTTCTAAGTTCTTTGGTTCTCGACATTCGGTCGTTCGTCATTCATTCATTCCCTGGCGACTTGATTGACGTGACATTACTGAGCTCTCTGAGCATTGATCAAGGTTAGTTCAGTGATCACGTATGTTGTAACACTGTGTAGAATAAACAATACTGGTATGTTTAGAAACCAAATTCAAAATTAATTGATTCAATCGCATGGAGACTATGTTAATAATAACCTGTATCAGCCAGATACAAATTGATTATTGATTAAGGTAAAACCCCCAAAAAATTGTATTCAATTGTGAGAGAATTCATTTGATTTTCAATAAGATATATATTACACTTCACATTTACATTTTTGTGGCGAATATTCGTGTAATTATCCGTTGCGCTACCATGGAGTTTTTACACTAACTAAAACGAAAACATTATTTGATGTGTTTCGGTGCTTTAAAATGAGATAATGTATGCATTACGAATTAAAATTATAGTAACTTATAACAATTCAAAATAACGAAGAAGTAACCCCCCCCCCCCCCCCCCGTTCACCCATTCGCCGATACCGCGGGCTAAAATCAAATCACGATTTAAATACGAATTCAAAGTTAGGTAGTTGTATCTTCTGCTGTAAGTTGGATCATAAATTAAACCATGTATTTACCTCCCAGAAATCGCACAATGATCTAACGCTAACTTTTTTCGATCTGTAAAAAATAAGAAAGAAACAGCATCAAAACAAGCGTAACAGGTTGTGAAGGAAACATTCCCTTTTTTGTCTTGGTATCAAATCGGACTAAATATCTGGATAGGCAATTAAAAGTGTGTGATTTTAACCAAGATATCTCAAAGTATACATCCATAAATATTACTTCCCACATTAAGCTGACACTTGCAGTGATGTTATAAAACATCTCTCATTAGAAATGTGTTGTTCAATTTAAAAAATAATGAATTAATGTAGCAGTGCCAGTGCTTTGATAAGCTTGACAGACTGAAACCAATTAAATTCAGATTCTACAACACCGCGACTTGTGTTTTGCCGCTTTACTTATTTATACATAAGCTTCAATGCATAAATTGTTAAAAATCTTTCAAACTAAATTTATAACCTAATGGCCGAATACTCAAGTTTTAACTATAGGAATCCGACAGCATCTATGTTCGGAATGTCGATATTTGCCGAAAAATGTTAATTAAATCCACTTTCAGTTTAGGTCCGGGACGCTGCACGAATTGGTCAAAAAAGAATAAGAATCCCGGATATATTTATCTTTATTAGCTCCAAACGCAGCCATAAGGAGCACCAACAACGTTCCAAATAATGTTATTTTACTTGCTTGCTTAGTTCAAACCCAACAGGCCCCGTAACAGTGCATGGGAAAATATAATGAAGTTTTAAAATGTGGTTTCGTTTGAAGTTTATTCCCGACAAGTAACACCGATCAGGTAGGCAATTGGCCGTAAAACATTCACAAAGATGAGGCTGGCTGCTGGAAATAAAATACCAGTTTCTGGTAACATCCGGCCGACCAGGCAAGTTAACTCGAAAACACGTCAATTAAACGTAACAAGTAGCCTTTTTCAAGCTACGAACACCGTGGAAGTTGAGTGCAACTAGTGGTTATCCGAAAAGACGCTGGACTATCCAAAAGAGGAGCTCGTACCCACCAGGCTTCGTGCGATGCCCTGGATGATACACACGTCACACAGTAGCTTATATTCGTTTCAGTAGTCAAATAATACTGTAACAAGTTGATCACTTTGATTTTAGAACTAGGTTCATGTGGGCTCACCAACGTTATAAAATTAAACATTAGAAACGAACTATTTATTACTTTTCAGGTATGTCTATCCAGATAATAGTATGTTTGGTACTAGTATTTCGGTTTGTAACCATCAATTGAACCGAGCTGTAATCAGACGTCCCATTACACCCTTTGCATTTTACCCCTGCCAACCTCCCTAAGAGAGACGAGTTTTGGAAAGACGATAGTGAACAGAGCGCCTTTGAGTTGGATTTGAAAGCACACGCGCAGTTTGATTGATCATCTGTTCGGCTACAATTGTGTCGGAACATTAATGGCGTGCTACGCTTTTGACGTATGTTAGGATAAGTGTATGGAGCACAAGTGATATTATTTTGTTTTAGCCAATGTAGTCTTCACTCAAGTCGTTTTGTAATGATGCTGTATTCACAGTGCGCGTTATGATAACTAAGTATTGTAATACATCAGTGACATCACCATAATTAACAGTGATCTGCGCCCCTCATCATCATCATCGTCTTAATTAATACCCTAGTGATCTCCGCCCCTCATCATTGTCTTAAAACATATCCCCCCCCCCCCCCCCCCCCAAAGGCTACAACGAAACGTCGCTCCGATATCACCCACTGCGTCGCCCGCCTCCTACCCCACTGCACAATCAAGTGCAGGGACCACAAGGGCGAGCAAACTAACTAAGGACTTTTCTTGTGTTATAATTATTTGTCTGCCCCTTGAACACCGCTTTAACACGGCCATGGAAGTGAACAGGCCTCAATACCACTAATCGTTTCAGTATAATTAATAATTAAGCGCTTCATCCTTATACGCTAGGTCAACTGTACGTTACCAAAATATTAAAAGCTGTATTGTATTGGTCATATACCCTCAACTTGCTTCTACTCAACTCGCATAATAAATGATGAAATAAATTGTTATCAGAAAAAGTGCATTATGTTGTAATAGGAGCTAATAAAATTAAAATTGTGAAAGGTGTCATTACATAGCCTCTGCCTGCACATTCAAGACAGCTTCTGATTATGGTAGACATCTTTAGAAACAGGAGGCGAGGCTTTCATAAATCAAATAGTATTTCCTAAATTAACATCAAACTCTGAGAATGTGTAAAGCCACCTATAAGAAAAAATAATTTCCATATTCGACTACAGCATAATATACAGTTTACCCAAAACTAGCAGTTCCTGTTCTTAAATATACTGAATAAGGGTTTTTTAGAACGTATTTTGTGATGAAAAAGTAGTTATATTCTTGGACAAAGTCACAACTTAATTAAGCTAATGTTTTGTTTTTTTTATTTTAGTAGGCATTAAAAGTAATTGAACAAAATTTAGTAACTGCGTTACAAAAATAGTTTGAAGTACAAAAATCTTTGCTTGCTATTTGCGAACAGTACGTTTTGAGAATGTTCGTTTTTGTTATTACTTATTAACATTAGTAAAATCACTACAGAACAACATATTATTATACCGAAAAACAAGTTAATCTGCAATTTTAAGTATTTTGATTTTTCTGTTTGTAGATTTTCGGGAAATCTCTGTGAGAGATAAAAAGTAAGTACAAGAAGATGAAAACAACATAATTTAAGAAATCGTTGCCTATTCTGTATAAGACTGTTTTCTATTTTTTATTTATTCTCACTTCTCTGTTTCATTCACGTTGTGCCAGGTCAAATTTAACAACGGTTTCCCCACAGTACCATGATAAATAAAACTCAATGGTAACTCTACAGCCTGCAGACTAATTCACTGTTGGAAAGATTTGTGCTTGATTGTACGACAATAATTAGACTGCATGAAGATGACTAGCAAGTTATAGTGATGTGAACCGCTCTCTATGGTCGGTTCATTAAGAACAATTGTATTTGTGCATCTCCGTACCTCGATCGGTATAGCCATGCACACAGAGCGTGCAGGAAAAAGATACAGCCTCATTCAGATGTATGTGGCTTAACACTGGCTTGAACAGAAATTACAGAACATCTTTTATAATACACAGTTATTTATTTTATTTTTATTTTTATTAAGTATGGCTCTTAAAGTGTTAACAGAGTGTCAAGTTTTAAGACCAAAGGCAATCTGGCGAGAATAATGGCTAATAAGTTGTAGAGACTGACAGATGCCTATAATTCGTTTGACGCAAGTGTAGCACCGCGGCCACGAAGTCTAATGAATTAGGTGGAGTTTCTCTTGAAGCGCACTCCAGGCACCGTTCTTGACATGCCTAATGACCGAGTAGAAGGTCGGGATTCTTATGCACTTGCATGCTGGGAATATGTTTGGGAATATGTTATCTGTTGTGAGAATATTCCAAAGAATATAGTCCGTTTCTCAATGTTTTTTTTTTTTACTTAGAAACAATATATCTTTATGCTACCAATAACTGCCCGATTTCGGGTCGCCAAATAATTAGGCTACTAAAATCGTAATCGCGACTGTAATACTTGTACAGACAATTGGAAGTTTTGAGCAACTGTGCATTTTTCAAAAATCTCATATACATGATAAACGAAATTTTATTATTTTGCAATTCAAAACAATGAATATATTTTATGTCAATAATAGCTGTCAAAGGAATAAAAATAAATAACTGATATTTTGGTATATTTGTTTGTACGAGAATGTATATTATAAGGTTTATATTTTAGTGTTTTTAGGGAACACAAATTTCGGTCCCTGCTAATGAGTAAGATGGCGCCCTCGCCCGTAGCCACACACTGCAGCACCGTTCTTGTATTAAGGTCCCCCGTCTGGTGGTATTGCGCGATGAATGGGTAAATAACCATGGGATGACCGTCTGACCACCTAGATGCAGGCTATACCACGATAACCGGTTCCAATGCAGAGCATTCATTTCATTGCAAACACCCAGAAAGAAGACTGCGATAAATTAGAATCCCCCACCCTAGACCATTTACTAACACAAATTATTTGCATATTTGTCAAGCGCATCTCTTTATTAGGTCTACATTCTATACGCGATGCACTCTGTACATGGAATCTTATCTAGTTTATTTATGGGCAAGAACCTCGTTTTCCAGTGGATTTTTGCATTCTGTCTGTCTGCTACTCTTTTAAACTTTCTCGACAGACTGTGTTCGCAATCTATACATGGCGTTGACCGTTTTGTTAAGTGGTTGGAAAATTCAAGAAACAAATTGCGGCTAACCAACATATCGAAATTTTTAAATTTATCTTGGGAAATATTTTTTGTTTCCATGTAATCTTTTCAATAGTTTAAGTAAAGAATATACTATGCATTATTACACATTTTGATGGGGGTCCGAAAAAGTAAAAATAATTCAAACCGTATAAAGGATATGCAGACGATTGTTTATAACGGTGCATCGTTACTGAACAATGTTGTTACGAAAAGTTGCATAGAGGTATGACATTAGCCCAAGAGTTTATTCACGGTTCACGACCATTGGCGTGGCTCATAATTATGTGCATACTGTATATTTGGATTTCAGATAGTTCACGAATTCTTAAAAATCGAAACTGCGTTCAATTTTACTTAATTATTTGACCTAAACATATATTCCCCAAAAGTTATGAAAGTTTCGAATAACAAAAACAATTAAATCAATCTGAAACTAAAAAAGTAATAACGTAACCAGCTACGAGCGGGCATTGCGCCCATTTGGTAGAATGCAACTCAACACGGATGGATTTGCGCGCGCATTAGTTTATTGCAAAAAAAAAGAACGTTGGTCGAGTTTCGCTGCTCTATCTATCTGTATAAGGCTTTATTCCCTTTTGGATATCTTCATAAATAGAGATTTGAATCTTGCTGAACATTTGGGTCTTTTCATTATGCTACGGTGATTTCAATGCAAGTATCTTGCCGCACATTTGAGTCATTTCATATATTACAGAGATTTCAATGCAAGAATCTTGCCGAACATGCACATCTTGGTTATTTTTAGATATAGGGTACGCACAACAGCAAAACACAACAATGATACAAATGAATTGAACCGATGGACAAACAACAAGCCGTCAAAAAATAAAATGTTCTGAAGTTAGAAAATTAAAATGTTCAAAACGTTCACAAACTTTCAGATCGTTGTTGTCCATCATTGAACAGAAATTTTAACTGGCCAGCAGAATTGTTTTTCCCCCATAATTCGCAAAGCTATTACTTTGACAGTTTGTTGTTTGTCCATCAGTTTGTATTGTTGTAGTTCGGCTGTGACGTCAGTTGCAGGTTCCCTATAAGGGCTTGAATGCAAGAATATGACGAACATGACGGTTTGATTTGTTTTTAGTGTCAAACGACGAGTCGGTACGGCAGTCAGAGCTGTACCCTGGAACTATACTACTCCGGGCTCGGGCCAGACGGGGGCTGAACATATGAGTTTTAGACAGTACATCTTGCAGAGTTTAGAGTACTGCAGTACTTACCACATTTATTCTCGAAACATGTAGAGCAATAATAATGTTTCTTAAATGCAACTTTGAAGATGAAATCCTTGTCATGAACTTCTGTCATAGCAGGAACATTGCGATTAGCTGTAAACATGAGGACAAATATATCTTATTTATTTTGTGTTTCCATCTTTATGTGTAAATTTCTTTTGAAACAAAGAAAATATATTTTACTAAACATGCTTCAAATTGTCCACGTAATATCGTGATACAATATGATCCAGGACGTTGGTTCAAACCCCGTCCAATGCACGGCTTTTTGTAATATAGCCCTCTATCCACATTATCTCGAATAAAAAACTACAAATACAAACAGTGGTTTGTCACCATCCGTCATTACGATTCTACTCCTAAACCCAATCAATGGTAACTCCTACTCAAATTCTGTTTTACAAGCCGGGCACGTTCGGCAACATGTCTCTTTACGTTATTACTAGAGCCCTGTGAAAATGGGTCATTTCTTTTTCCAAATATCGTTTTAACAATCATCGTTTTCGGTGTTTAGTGGTGTTATTATTTTTCGTTGTGTAGAGTGGTACGATACAATCTACGAAGACGCGCGCTAGGCATACTACACACATTCGCGCAAAGTAAAACGTGTTGGCGAAATAAATATTCTTATCCCCGCTAAAAGTTGTCAAAAATGTATTTAATTTCAAACGAAATTGATTGATTTTAAGATAACACGACTTTCTGTGCGAGTTTCAGAGAAATGTTGACTGTTAAAAGGGAATTCAGAACGCAGTTTTGCAAGATTTCGGGGTTATTTCGCGTAAAATACGACATTTCGCTATTTGCAGTGTTACAATGCCAATTAGACAAATTTTGCGTTTTAATGTTTATATTTTTGAACTCATCTCGCTATTAAACGCCGACATTTTATAAAAAAGCAATATTCACAACAATCATTAGATTGTGCGATCGTGAATTTTACGGGGCTCTAGTTATTAGACGATGCATAGGTGTGAATTGCCACGCTTTATGCGGGATTCGAACCCACGTCCGTTGTCAACCCGACGACGAATCTAAAGGTTCCAACACGGTTCGCTTAAGTCAGCACGAAAGAGTTAGCGCGTATATATTATGTCAAATAAATCATTATATGAGCGTTTAGTAGTTTTAGTTCATACATTGATTTTCAACTGATTTTAAGATATCTGCTTGGAGGATTGTTTAGTTATAAATAATGCACGTTTTAAAAAGAGCATTGTTTTCTCAAACTGCTTTCTTTTCTCAAGCTTTTGTTCAATGCCAGTCAACACGGAGAAATCTGCATTCCATGCTGTCATCAAAATATATCGGTATCATTTCGAAGGCATCACACTGCACGAAGTCAGATGCTCATCACTATAACCAATAGCGATCTACTCCATAAAGCTCGTTCTATTGATTATACTTTATAGGTGGTGTGGTGTGCAGTGTGCACTGTGCATGCACTTGACAGACGATATTGCAGACGCCACAAAGACCACAGGTGGCTACTTTTTCTCGTTTGGTGTAGTTGCTGAAAACAAATACCTATTTTTAAAAAACGTACTTGGCGAAAGAAAATTTGATATACGTATCCGTAGTGCACCCACGTTATCTTGTATTACGCGAATACGTTGTTACTGTATTGGCTAGATATTGAGTTTCAGCGGTCACGGACATCCATTGGGGAAATTAGCGTAACGCACACAATAAAAGTTGTCTTAGAAGCTGTAAAATATGAACCGGATTAAGAAACTGGTATAGGATAATTATTGTAAAATGGCTAGACGAAACTCCCGTGTTTTTTGTGGCTATTTTAAATAATAATGTTAACGTTTTCGACCGTATACGAAAGTGACAGCTGTCTTAATAGTGAATAGTGGTGATAAGACTGCTGTTTCTTTTGCGTTTTCAAACTATTATTGATATTAGTTTGTCAGTTTTATACACATCGTTCTCAGTAATTGTTATTCATTGTTGCTTTTTATATTCTAATTCAGCAAAGTTCAAGGAATTACATATATAAGAAAATGAATTTTGTGGCATGCCACTAAGACAACTTATAAAAATTAAAACATTCTCAAAAATGTTTTAAAATTTTGTTTTGGATTTATTTGTTGTCTGAAGATGGGTTCACAAACAAATCGTCAGTTTCCTCTATTTTACAAATACGTTATCCACGTGCAATTTTAAACCAAAAATTATATAGGATGTGCCAAAATACGAAATTATTGATGACGACTTATTTAAATGTTCAATACTCCCAACCAGCCGAAATAAATCACACTAGGGAAGAGGCATCGTAGGTCCACGACATCTCTCAAGAATGCCACGTTTTTGCAATTACATGTTGTACATACTACACTACCTACCACAGAGGCGAATGACTGCTGCTGTCGATCACGCCTCAATGCTTTCGTCTTCGTTTGCGTCCAAACACGCACATGCGTTCCGCATCCCACGCTTCATTAATCATTACCTCACGAGCCAATCGAGGTACATATTTATTGCGACCGTTTACGACGTCGAATAGGTCTGCTCACGCATGCGCACATTCGCCATCGCAGGACCACAACACGCTCATGTTTATTTAATAAAGTGAGCTGAGCACGCAGACCTGTACAAACTGTACTTTTATCGGGTTTCTTTTGTCGCGTATTTATCTTTACGATCGGCCAGTTGGGAATTTATAGTCCCTCTCATGGTTCCTTAACACTTTCTGAGAATCTTTCGATGGGAAGTGGTCCTGGAACTGTTTCAGAGGATTCTACCGTTAGGATTCACTTTTATTTGTCCATCTTTTACTCTCCCTTCTCATCTTGGCCATCCCATATCCTCGGATACTCTTCTTATTGTCCTGGAGGGAGGATACTGTTATCTGCGAGGAAGAACCAGCACGGAAAGGAGATTTCACGGTCTTCCACGAGCGGCGATGACCGCGAATGAAAGCTCGCGCGGACAAACAAAATGTCATCCCAATGAGCGACTGAGCACAATCCATACAGTACGTGATCTGTTTAACATCGCATCGCACTACACTTCCTCATTACAGAGAGAGTGGCGGGCAGACGGATCAAGACAGTCTTCAAGGCCCATCTCGGATGGCCCCCGAATGCACAATAGCAGTTCCACGATAATTGAAACGAAACTCCAATTTAGGGGGCAACAACGTTGTAACAGTGTTCTTATTACATTTAAAAAAAAAACTTGCTATAGACGACAGTGACCGTGAATCTGAATGCATCCGGGCTTAGGCTTGAGTGTTGAACACTGCATCTCAGTTCAGCAACGAAGACTTCGCCTAGGGCAACCACCATCATGGAAGACAATCTGTTCCATCGTCTATTCATCCGATCCGATCGCGAGCAATTGAAAGTAATTGGTCGACCCTCTATCCTGTCCTCGACGAGCACGTCCGACCCGCAGTTAATATCATATTCAAGATATTATGCACGCTTTTTATCCAGTCGTAAAAGCGAGAGTGACCGGGAAGGTTAGTGACTCCACTGTACCGTTGAGATGAGACGCGATGAGACCATTTATTGACGGGCACCGTGAATACCTTCGAACGAAATTAATAACTAACGGTGGTTGGTATAGTCGACAGCGAGCTTGCTTCGCTCGCGCCATTCATTTAATTAGGCTACATTGTTCCTCTCCTTCGTCCACGGGCTACTTGCGGTTACCCCGCATCCAACGTGTCCTCATAACGCTTCGTGCTCTCGTGCTCTATTATATTTAATAGAATTGGGCTTCTTCTGAATAGGAGTGATTCGAAAGGTGTATATTTTCATTTCATCGAAATTGAATGGACATTGAACAAACTTGATTAACTTTTTTATGTACAATAATGAAACACTTCTGATTGCTAAAATGGTTATTTTCGTGGAGTACTTGCCTTGAACGGAGAATGAAATTCGCTTCTTTAGAAATGTAGACTGTCAGCTCGAAGCATTGCGAATTGCATAATACACGTCCAGATATCTGAGTAGATAATGATTTTAAGTTGAAATCGTCGCGGAGAATACGTAAGCATATATGCTTAAAGTTTGGGATAAGACGAGAATAAGAAATAATCTGGTAATTTCAAAGAGAATTAAATTTGAAGAAAATATAAAGTTGGACACAAGAAAACATTTAATGCTATGCTCCCCTTTCTTTAAAAAATAATCCCGTTTTACAAAGTGTACAGGGTAACACAACAATACAGAAATAGCCTAGTACTAGATGAAGGCCATCTTGGACATATGTATTGGCCATCTCAAATGCGCCCAAATGAAATAACATCAATGTGAAAAGATCGATGCAGAGGGTAAACGATATCTTCGGGTGAAATAGACACATTCAAAACAAAGAACAACAATTATTTGTGGAAACACTCCAGTGTTATTATCATTTCTTTGTGCTTCCTGTGCCATACAATTTTACCCTTGTTGTGTCTTACTTACAAAAATTTGTGTTTGTCGTTGGATAGTTGGTGAAACCCAAATGAACGTGGGGTCACTCAACAAAAATGTATAATTGTTTGAAACGTTTAAAATGAATAATTGTTTTACATTTGTTATTGTGAACCATAACCTCTAAACTTGGGTTCCTTTCATCTTGGACTACAAGTCTACAATATCCCAACACTATACTACAACTAATTGTTGCTGTCATCCGGAAGACCCATTAGCAAGAATATCTATAAGTAACTAATGACAGGTTATTGATTGAAAATCCTAAACTATCCAAACATTTAGAAAAACAATCATTGTAATATTAAGCCTTTATTGAGATACCCCACGTCGAGAATGAATGGTATTCTACAGAAATGAAGAAACGTTTTAAATGCAGCCTATAATAGATTCGTCTTCCGACCTGAACGAGATCTTCCAATACTCTAATACCCTCGGAGTCGGAGGTAAGCGGTCACCCACCCAAATCCAACCTGATTGAATGTTGCTTAACTCTTTAATAGTTCGTACGTGGCCGATGCAGGTACCTGTAAACTGTTCGGTATCCACCCCGCCCGGAAGGAAGATATTCGGTAATTGTTTCCTGATGAAGATCACCCAGGAGTTTTCCCATTCCGTGTGGACCCATCTTCTTTCTCCCAACACCATAGTAATTATCCCCCAGAGAGTTATTCTCTAATTATATATTCATGTATCATGAAAATAGGCATCTTCAGGCCGGGCCTGAATGCGTGGGTGTCACTGACCCCGCGCATGCATTCGTCCTCGGATCCTCCCGATCAACAAATTCTGAAATTAGAATGATTGTGACTTGTGAGTGATGTGTAATTTGAGTGTGTCTGTGTTACGTGAAACCAGCCAGCGTTAGGGTGAGAGCTCTGCGGAGATCATATCAGACTGCACGCGGAGACGATAATCCGTGATTACACACACGGATACTTTAACCATCGACTGGGAATCTCATTGTATATGTGGGAATGCGAAAATGACCATTTTTATTCCGACATTGATGGCACGTGGATTTTATAAATAACTATTTTATTGTTCAAAACCGCTAGCACCCTGTAATTTGTATCCGATCACTCTGAAGATTCGCCAAATATCTGTGCATATCCGGAATAGAACCTGTGGCGCTGCGTCAGAGTCACGTGCACCTAATAACACAGCCGCATAGCCTTTCTCCTAATGGTTTGTTTGATTGTTACCTCGACTCGGCGCTAAGCAGACTCTGATTACTAGGATGAGGTGTGTGAGCATTAATAATATGAAATTAAAACCTGGACGATTTGGGCAAATCTGATAAATAAACTAAGATTTGGCCGGTGTGAAAACCCGTGTAAGTTATATGCATTCATCGCACGTGTTACGTCAATGTGTTATTGTTGTAGGGATTTCTTCACAGCAATTAACAGGGTGGCCGGGGCTTAAGCTCGGTTAGGTGTGAAACGTTCTTCGTTTAACGGTCGGGCTAATTTTATTACTGATAGTGATAGGTAGATGTTTACTCGTGCGCAACCCATCTCACTACTGTGTGTTCATGTTCATGCCTGACTGTCATCCCTTCCAACATGAACAAACTATTGCATCGTACCTATCGAATAATAGTATTGTATATAAATGCTTATCCGTGTATTGCCGTAATTACGTTAGAACAATGATTTTGACAAATTTGTACAAATATTAAAGTCTAGAATTGGCTTAATAATTCATCTCATAAAACACCAAGATGAATGTTTTACTATGGGGTAAAATTCTCCATAATTTCGTTTATTCTAAAATATAGGTAATGAATTAAATCGGGCTGGTAAAAAAACGCACAGCCCTGAATATAATTTGTGAATGCCACTTATAAAAAACATAAAAATATAGTGAACAGATTGAAAACTAGGTTTAAAAAGGAACAAGATGTAATAATAAATTGCAATTTCAATATATTGAAAAGCATTTCTGTAAAGTTGAGATCAGATTCAAGCTGTGCAAGTAAACAAATATTTATTAATAATGCAATCAACGCAATACAATAATACGGAATAATATTCAATAATACATACGGATAAAATAATGCAATACACACAACGTTTGCATTGAATATAGTGACACAGACTGAGAAAGCTTAAAATATGAAATAATCATTATTGTTTATTACGTCAATGTATTGCTAGCATTGCACTTTAACGATGTTAGTTTCCCTCACTCACATTTGATCAGCATCATTAGACGTAATTATTTATACAAAAGAACGTATACGTCTATTCAATAAAAATAGCTTCCATATCGAGAAACTCCCAAGTCTACAATATGAACTGGATTTGAGTAAAAGTTGAATGTCACGATTTTCATTTCTCCAAGACCTAATTCTATGGAACGAAGTGTGGTAACTGATTAACATATTATACATTCTGAAAAGATAATCGTCTTCGAGAAATAAGTGAGAACAAAACGCAACTAATGAAACTCCGACCGACAACAATGAAATCCGAAAGCAACAACAAAGAACTGCAAGAAATCATAAACATTGCTACTCACGCAATGGGACAATTATTTTGCCTTGAGCTGTCTTATATACATTTTTTTAAATCCCCTTGAATTGAGTTCTCACATGGTAATCGCGTTATTCCTATTCATTGTATGCTATCGCCTATTTTCAAACTTTCCATATTGTTCAATAATAATTGCGTCGTTTCGTTCTACTTCACACACGGTCCCATTGGGAGTTTGTTTGTACCCCGCCGTTTTTTATGTGCATTACGGTTTTTGTACCGTATTATCGACCTTGGGCATTTAAATATTCTAATAGAAAGTGTCAGATACTACATCAGCTTTAATGCCAAGAAAGATTCATCACTAATAGAATGACAATTATAAATATTGTTTGAGAGAACAATCGTCCACTTTCCACAAGCGGAAACGCTACAATGTAACATTTGCCGCTATTCAGACTTGGGAGGTATACCAGCGTCGGCCACGTGCTATGTGTGCTCAATCAAACAGTTGCGTAACCAATCAATCAATCAATCAATCAATCACAGAAACCTATCAATTATTCCATTAACTACAGTGGCTAGTGTTGCCACGTAGCTCCTGTCTCAAGGTTGCTAAGAAAAAATACCTGTATATAAATTATTTACCATTGGAAAATGAAACAAAACAGTTTAAATGTATATACATAATAATCACCTCAACGGACATGATTGTAAAATAAACAAAAACAGCGTCAGTACGTGGCTACTTTAGATTCACGTTACAAATTGATGGGCGGGGTTATTTATTTTTTGCGATGTTATCCACATTGACAAATACATTGCACAATTTTCCTGGAGTCTCTCTGATGTAAAATCCCGATCGCCAAGGTCCGAGTTTGGCAATAAATAGATTCTTGCCCAAACTTAATCTGGAAAAAAAGTCACAACAATTGCACAACAAGGCGTAACACTACCGAAGGTTTTCCATTATTTGCAAATGCGCGGAACGTTGAATGAGTCACGCGCCTTGGTCAGTGCAGTACCACATGACGTAGGAAGTCTCTTTAGCGACTCCTCCTTATGCAACAATGGCAAGAAAGGGTCACCACACCCGACAGTCGTAGAGTACAAACGACAGTTTTCGTCAACTTGCAAATCAGTTCCGTAAGAGACAATGGAGTAATGAGTGAATGATATTAGAATAAAACACAATAAACGTGTGGTTCGCACTTACGTCATGCGATTGCGACGCCCACATCCCTGGCGGCTGGGAGTCAAACTACGGCTCGTCCCATCCGACGCTTTCCTAAAACAAGACAAAACGACATTCATTAGTTAGTTATTGGTGTATTAAACAATCTTACCAAATCGCAGGCACTAGTGCGTTCATTGGCTTACGCACATATAAATGTAACAGGAAAAGCACGATTGGATGCCAACTCTCTGCAAACTGCTTTTTATACAAAGCATGATGTTGATAGGAAGACCGCCACTATCCAAATTTCAGACCGCGCGAAATTAGGGGTTTTCGGTTGTTACTGAAAAGCATCCAGTAAAAAGGTAAAACAATAACTTTGAAAAATACGCGACAAAGTTTAGACTTATTTATAATTTGTTAATTATAAGAACGCCTTTAGTAGTTTTTTTTTTTTTTTTTGAGAATGGATTTAATCCCTCAAAACAACATGAAGGATCATCATTAAAGTTTTTTTTAAATTCACAGCTCACAATTTCATTTGTCATAATTGCTTGCACCCAATCACAACATAATAAGTCCCCCCCCCCTTCCGTTCCCTCCGCGTACCCAGCTCTTTCATGAAGGTGAGGGAAACGGAGGCGTGTTCGATGCGCAAGATACATTCACCCCCAAGATCAATAGGTCTCAATTCGATAATGAAAAAGAGAGTGTCTTCAAATGACGTATCTTCTTGCGAACGATACAACGTATACTCGTGAGAAAGTAAAACTGAAACCAGAAGAAGAAGAAGAAGTGAAGAAGAAAGAAAAAAACACGAACAACATCGCGCAGACGTACAGAAATGTTAAGTTCCTAGAAAATATGAGACGGAAGGTCAACGAAAACCAAAGCGCATTGTCTTGGAAAGAGTACGATGTCATTGAACGTCCCTTCCGGATCTCTTGGCGTGCATTGGATGCTTGCAACGAGGACCGGTTTCCATGTTGCACCGCTGATGTAGCTCGTCTCTGACATGGCTGCCTCACGAGGGGGTAAGGGACCGACATTACTTGCGAGGAAATATATCAACATCGGTCGCTAGATCCGGTTCTTGACATAAGTGAATCATCTCATTGAGGATAGATTATAATAACAATTAGAGGATGGATCCAGCGACCGGTATCCCAACTACACACACACAAAAAGCAATGCACAAGATAAGAGTCGATGATGGTTATCTATGCCTCGCAATCGAATGCCACGTGTTTTGTCTTTGTTCAAATGTTAAATAATCTTTGGATAAGTTGGCATGGTTTCAAAAATGTGTATTTTTTACGTCAATGATGTTGTATAACTGCATGTAAATCTCCTTTATTTGGGATAACGATTGCTAAGACAGTACAATTGCCACAATTTCGGAATACATTACGCTCATTTTTTAAAATTTAATAATAACATCACCGAGCGTAGCGAGCGTTTCAATCACAATTAGACTTTTATGGCACTCGTTTTGTTTGTTTGTTTTATTTCTTAGTTTGTTTTCATTATGAAGAGTTAGCACAGAACCTTATTATATCCCAGAACATGATAAATAAAACACTAAAGGCCCGTCTACATCCACTTAGCGTACGTAGCTTCCAGAAATTAGCGAGTTGGCCATATTGAATTTACATGTAACATGCACATTGAAATTAGGAAAATTTTATTATCGTACGTTTCACGACGCGAAAAGTTGATTCAACTCCAACTTTGTTCCAATTTCTAGAATTTGGTTAATTGGCGCATGCGCAATAGAGAGCAAACATACCAACAGCTTACATTGTTTCTTTATCGAAGTGTCAAACCAAACCACATCACAACATTGTTATACATTTCTATTTTAAAAACAAATCTTTAAAACAAACAAGAAACATACAATACTCTCATAGCTTGGTTGCCCATAATTAAACGTTTTAACTGGTGAGCAGTTACTACCGCGGGACCGCCATACCTCGTTTTCTTCATAATGTTGCAATTTTATTATTTTGACAGCTCCTTGTTTGTCTATCAGCAAAGCTATCAGTTCGATTCATTTGTTACATTTGTTCGGCTGTGAAGTCAGTTGCAAGTTCCCTATTGGTGGGAAATTCGTGAGCTCTGATTGGTTTACGTTTACTTAAGAAAATTATCAACATTCGATGGGAACGGCTAACCTAATTTCTATAATTTTCTATAATTTTCACGCGTACGCTAAGTGGATGTACACGAGCCTTTAGAGTTAAACCTTAACCCGGGTCACACGGCCGCGCGTCGCCGAGCCTAGTTGACCGGTCGCACCGCACGGACAAATAGTTTATAATTGTTTTAAAGAATAAATGAGATATCAACATAAAAACAGTGTCGGTACTTCTAGGATACATTCGCGCACTGGTGTAATGTTTGTGATGATATACATTGGAAAGTTTTAAATACTTGATTAAAAATCTATTATTAGTAATACACATTGCCAGTGTTTTTATTTGGATCTTATAAATTATGCCTTTCACCTAGAAACAAAGGGAATGGTCTAATGACATATTGCGTTTCTTAGTTGATGGGTTGGAAGCAGTAAACAAAAAATAACAAAGTAGGAAATTGTATAAGAGCAGAATTGGACGACACACGGCAATATCGCAAATATTACAAAATCAATAAATAATAAATAAATAATAAATCAAGTCGAAATACTGCGAGTTTTAAAGTAGGTGATTCAAGTTAACTGTGTGTGTGTTGTTATCAATTATGACATTTCGACCAGACTAATCATTTATGTTTATAACCTTTTGGTTGTGGCGTAAGCCTATTAAAACTTCAAACAAATGTGGGAGGATGCTTCCCACGAACAACTACTAGTACTACTAGTTTTGTTGCCGGACTATTTTAAGGATCTTAAATACTTACTTGAATATTTAAAACGAGATCTTTATAACGGTTATTTTAAACACATCATCATGCCGTAAACGACCCCACCACAGTTCACCGGTACAACCACTAGAACACAAACTAAAAGCTACAACACGTTTAAGATAATCGTTTAATAATCTGTACGTGTTAAAGTGTTGTATATGTAAACGGTAACTATGTAGTCGTCACAGCAACGCACATCATAAATTGTACTATGTCCCACACCAAAAATCAGTTCTTGTAACTGTAACTGAGTTGGTACAACATAAACACGAATTTATTTCATCTTATTTATTTAAATAAAAATAAAAATAAATTAAATCACATTTAGAGTCTACCCACTCAGCAACAAGACTGATTTTCAGTGGGGGCGTCTAAACCAACCTTGTAGGCTCCAAACACCATTGACGAGTGAGCGATAACTGATTAAAGCCTGGCACCAAAACTGAATCTCCCGACCTCGAATTCTGTGTACAGGCACTATTTGACATGTATAGTTGGGCTAACATATTCATCTCATACGTAATCTATGATAATCTTCTATGACATCAGAATGGATAGCACGACACAAAATGCTAGGGACACTAATGGGTTTTGTTAACTTGATCCATCAAATATGGAGGGAAATTTGCATTTGGATGTTACAGAATCACCGTCTATAGTGATCCTGTTGATTCTAAATTTTCACTACTCTGTCATACAAGCAATGTACAACATAAGCTAAATATTCATACATTCAAACTCGTTTCTCATCTCACCCAAGTAATCTCTGTATCAAAGTTAGATGATTGAGAGTCGAATTAGTGTCAAATTGATTCTGGAACATCGCGTTGTCAATCAGCATCAATATTGGAACACAGGGATGGATTAATCTTAGCGAGTAGAAGTAATCGGATGAATATTGTAACACTGCTGGTTTGTAGAAAACATGCGCACGCGCACAAGAGCGTGAATCTAGGCAGTTGACGCCGAGTTGAGTTTTATACCGACACGGTTCGGTTCCAGTGTCCACAGTCTATTATTATCTCATCTCAAATAACAGTAATCTTCGATAAACGCAGAGCTGGCACGCATCACTTTTGATTCGGAAGATCGTAGGTTGGATTCCCGACACTGGCAATCCTGGTGGGAAGGTTTTACATGTTTTCTCGGTCGTAAAAGGGAGTAAGGTTTGAGTGTTTAAAGCAGCTTTTGCCGAATTTGCCCTTTCTTTTTTGATACATTAAAATACTGTATTTTATCCCAAAGAACCATGCATTGCACCGTACCAATATGAGTTAGTGTTGCTAAAGCTTGCTTGAATTGCATGCTAGCTCTTAGTATAGGAGCTAATGCGCTCCAAACAAGAACATACCCATTTTTTCCCATTTAAATATATGTATATTGTATAGGCTACATATAAATCGTCATTACTTGTTTTGAACGTTATTCTCCGCAAGTTTTTCTTAAATGTTTAGCACATACCAAATTCTCGCCATCCACTAATACAACAATCATTTATAAACACATTAGAAATAAGTTATACACTTATTATAATGAGAATTATACCTAGATTTAGGTGGTTATATTTGTCACAAAATGTTATATTAACTTGACTTTATTTGCATTTAAGAAATAAATTCTAATATTACACCTATTGAAAGAATAATTATGCCATATTTGAAGTGCTGATTGGGACCGGTCACGATCATTGTTGATCACTTCGTTTATTGATGACGTCATTATGCGCGTGATTTGAGACCAGTACACGACATGGACTCAAATCAAGCATAACGCGCATGGATTGTTGTAAATGTCCTTCACCGTAACTAGCATCCACTCATCTCAATATGGAATAGCATAACTGCGTCAATAGAGACGTAAAACAAAACAAAAACACAAATATTGATTATAGGGAATTATTTGATTTTGATTGTTGAGCACGCCGTTCTAGACAAATCGCAATGGATAATGACATTCTAGATTTCGGCGATGACATGTTGTGACGTCACCACAAATTGTCCAGACCTTGAAACGTCGTGACCGGTTCGACAACAAGGAAACTAAAAAGAGCGAATTGTTTCTTAAATTTTAAAAATCATAATTTATTTTGTTTCATATAATTACACTTTGATAAAAAACAAAAACCCCTGTCGCACTTTACTCATGCAGTGTGCTTCAATAGTACAGATACAGATACTCTCAGTCATAATTATAAATAAAGTGAACACAAAAACAGCTCCTGAAAAGAGTGGCTTCAAATTTTAGTCTTCTAAACAAAGAAATTATTAGCGAGATGTCATAAACTTGTGTACTGCTACAAATGGCCATTGCTAGGTTCAAAATAAAACAAATATATGAATATTATTATTTACGAATGAATAGTGTGATCAAGTGAGCTTATGCCTGATCTTATGACTTCCAACTGAATATTTAGGCGTCAGATAACATGATTTCAAAGCTTTCGATGTATGGCTATAGCCACTAGCAAGACAATTTAGCGGACACTTAGATATTTAGTGGGAAATCATAAAACTGGAAATTGGTCTCGCTAATATTTGCTCTAATCGAATCACCAGTCATGTCTTCCTGTACATCTCGTACCTGAAGTCTACACTAACCTGCTGGGACTAGCTGACGTGTAATTAATTTTGTCATTTTACTCAATTATATTTATTTTCTATATAATATGTTAATATTCGATTAACAAACAATGGCATACCGTCATTTGTGCTTTTGCATCACGTTACAACTGCATTGAGCTGCAATTCCTGTTGAATGGATAATTGTATTTGATTTTTTTACCGTATACTAACTAATACAACATAATAGAATTCATATTTTGAAATTATATAGTTGCTATAACAGTTATCGGCGCAACAATTAGTTTTCTTTTATAAACGAATTCAAAACAATAGACTATTTAAAAGTGTCTATTCGGGAATGGCATTAAGGTAGCTTAGGTGCCCAATCGAAAATCGCGGGAATGGCAGAAGCTACCCAATCGGAACAAAATTTGAGGATGAATATACTTTGAAATCTAGAGATCAGTAGAATCACTAAAGATGAAAAAATAGTAAATTATGGCGGACTTACTATTTGGCCGTAGTAAAACAATAATAATCTCCCAGACATCTTATTCTAAGAAAACCAGTGTGTTGGGTGATGTTCAACTGAAGAACAAAAGCAATGCGTTTTTTGAACGTGACTAAAAAACGTGAAAAGCCAATAAAGTAGCTGGATTCGTCGAACCCAGAACCTCCGGCTGTAAAGTACGTGCTGTTCCCTCGCCAAAGCCACAGGACAAACTGTTATAAGACAGCTATTTCTACTGTGATTGATTTATTTCATTCACTTTGTAATGTATCCTGCTGTATAAATGTTACAACGCGGTAGGCCTACTCATAACATTTGTGATGTAAGAAGGCACTTCAAGCTTCGTCCAACTCATTTAGAGAGAGAGCGTATATCTCTGTCTCAAGCTCGGAGGCGGGCCCGGTGAGGTGTCACTCATGCATCGAGAGCCAATAGCAATTATCGTGTGTGTTGCATGAGCGAGAGACGCTTCAAGGTCAAGTCGGCTGGCGATAGGGGAAGTTATGACGTATGAACCACAGATAAGGGATTCGGAATTCCTTACGTAGTAAATTTCTTATCTGCGTATGAACGCTATTCGAAGCTCCGCTGCCAACAGTGGCACGTGAAGGGGACAATCGTGAAAATTATCGGTTTGTTCTCTAATAAGAATTATAAAACGTTTCTTCTATAAAAATAATACATTTTTTTTTATTAGCACAGTAATTATACTACTTGTTTGCCGAATGCCGGGCAACTAGTTTTAATATCACGTAGTACAAATATAAAACATATTAATATTTTAACTAATATAATATTCAATATCATACAGAGATATATTAGGTTATATTACATCATAACCCAATAACTTATAGTACCTTCTTATACCATGGTAGTACAAAGATAATACGAAAAAAAGGTAGTACAAAGTTATATGGTGTTAAAAGTTAAAACTGCGAGCTGTAAATAAAATAAAATCACAAGGACATGAACTAAGTAAGAAATAATACAATTGTTTTAGATTATATTTTACAACGATGCCAGCCAGCACTCTGCCACAAGTTGACTACATAGTGTTTACGACAAAGTATCGAATTGAAACTCAAGTTTAAAAAAATCAACGTACCTTTCTTACAAAACTACCGATCCGATATTCCGATCCGTTGTTAAACAATATCACGTTTTAGATCTAGTCTGTATCTATGCAACGTTCTATACGCAGATTAGTTTAATAGTTTATGAATTAGAGCCCATTGAGAAGAGCATGGTTGAATGAAATTATGTGAAAATTCATTGAAAATTCAACTTGAAGGTTTTAATTTATTTAAAGACCATTTCTCAACGGATTTAAATAATATTTCGTGCAATTATTAACAACATATCTAGAATTAAAGTACACAAATTCTAAGGTTGTAACTTAAACCGCCATCTTGTAAAAAAATATATGTTTATTATAAAGGTATCGTTTATTTTTTGTAAGAGTAATATGATATGTAAATGATTTTTTTGATTTAATGAAAAACAATCGCTCATCTGGCAACGCGGAGCGTTTTCCTAATATTCTTTGCTGATCAGTCAACTCGTAATGATTTTATTGTCTCTCATCTAAACACTACACCAGCACCACAAAATACTACATGCATCTACGAACGCATCCGTCTTAATTCCCGAAAGATGTAAATCCTATAGTTCGGAACCTATTCACAGAATGTGGCTCGTTAGTAATCTAACATAAAATTAACGTATCCAGTAGAGAATAAAGCAAAGATTGAGATCAGGGTATGGGTAGTAACTGGGATCATTCCTTCCTTGTACTGGGTCTTGCATGGGCCCGCGTCATTGTGGACAACGTATTACCTATAACCACCCTAGCAGATAATTGCCCTCGTAAAAATTAACAAGAATAACATAATAACCGGAACGCGCATTAAGGTTTTAAAAAGGAAACCGGAATGCTCCGGCCCAGGTAACGCCCTGTGCATTCTCAGTAATATTTTTTTAATTGAATATAAATTAATACTAAATAGCTTTAATTTCCACTGTCATTGTAATGCCCGAAAGCCGGACTATCGTTGCTAAGCTCAGCTACAGACTTGACGCCATCAACAATGCGTAATCTCAGGTCACTGATTGTTGATGATTGTTGATGACGTTAAATGTAAACGTGGTTGTCATTCTCATTACACAACTTGATTTGAACTTACTTTGTAAATTCAATGTGGACGTCTTTAGCGGTTGCTTGATCGGATGGCAGTATACCCCGTAAACGATTTGGAGATTTTGAAGGCGCAACTTAAACGTTAGTCGTCAACTGTGTTTCCGAAATAAAGTATTTTTACAGAAGCAAAATGTTTATGGTGGGGTGATGTTATATGTTATTAACAATTGTACTTGTCACAACTGTGAACATTAAAGTAATATATCATCAAACCCCTGATAAAACATTGTACTAGACCGTAACTTTGAAAATGTTTCCTCTTGAAGTCGGACCTATAGAACACGGTTACACACACATATTTTGTATGGAGTTTCTATATGTGTTCGTATCCGATTTTGTCTGATTAATCCGAGTTACATTAATTAAACTGGCGTTCACAGAAAACTCTCTTTACCAAAGTAAAGTATAACTCCTATAAAACTATTAGAGGACACTACTAGTTTTGCTTTTTTTTTTGTCTGTCTTTTTTTACTCTTAGGCCTCCTAATCGGATTTAAAATCGCAATAGGTATCGACATCGTGAATAGTTACCTAGAACTAGTGACGTATACAGAGGGGGGGGGGGAGCTTCCTCAAATTGCCAGCACTTCCAAATAGTTTATAAAAAACAAAAATAAACCAAAATAATAATATGCAACTACAAAAATACTTATGTATTTGATCCGTTCGTATCGTTGACATCGTCTTCTTGCTGCACTTGAAACTGATGATTACACTCATTATCACTTAGTTGTTCGGATCGTTCGCGCGCTTTGTTCCTCATTCGATACGCTAAAGCCCTTCTTGACTTCAGCCTCGAGGGGCGTGTTTATGATTTGGGCATAAAATTTCTTTGTATCGACAAAAGGATATCAAGTGAATATCATCGCCTAAAACTTATGCGGGTTTCGAACACACGTCCCTCCCTAGGGGGACGCGTATGACTTATGACCTTATGACCTACGCCCCAACCGTACCTACTATATAATTATGAGCTACGGCGGACGGCTACGTAAGAGATTAGATAAATGTAGATTTAATCAATTGTCTCGGAACACTATACATACATTTGAGATCAATAAAACTGGAAAATAAATGTTCGGAGGTCATGACTCCAAATTCACCGTTTGCGATGATTTACATATTTAAATCCATAATTAAAACATATGAGTTGCTTATTTCTGCATATATTTGAGTTACTTACATTACTATTACACTATATTATTATATTTTGATTATATACTCGACCCTATCTGACACCGATATAGGGAAAGCTTTTATAAGTAGGACGTAGGGCTTCTTCGGCAGTTCGAGGAATAGTTGGGAAGGAATTAGGGCTGTTTTAGTTATGAACACCATCATTCGTCTTACGTCTGAGACACTCTCTGGAAAACTAGAGCCAGGATCGCCGGTGATGGAAATCGAACCAGCGACCTCCCAAAATTGAGTCGAGTACTAATGCGAAACCATTTCATCAGTAACCATTCATTGTGTGTGATATCGCATTCCGTCACAGATAACAAGAATCCGTTATCTGTGATTTCGTCCTTCCCCTCAACCGGCCCACGACGAGCCGTCCTACTCCCACCCGTCAGTCACTGATAAAGCGTCATTGAGTTTCAGAAGCAACCGCTGACTGCACAAATCGCTCGTTAACGGGCGACTTCTCTTTTACAATGTTTGTAAACTTTTGCCCAACTTTGCTCAAGAACGGTTATAGATATCATCAAAATTTAAAAAGCATTACACTTACTGCGTTAAATAGTATGTAACAACAAAGTTAGTTTGTACAATTTTTATAACGTTTAATAGAAATATACAATTAAAAAATAAAATTATAATATTTTTTTTATCATATTTAAAAGTTAAAAAATCAAAATATATGTATGCTGTGGCGTTAAGTACTGCGTGTTTTATTCAAAAACGTTCAATTGAAATTTCTGAAGTGATATTTGCACATAATAACCTGGGCAAAGTCAATTTTGCAGATAATTATTAAAATACAAATATTGTAGTCCTGCTTTCAACAATAATAACAAACAAGTTCTAATATTAAAGCGGAGTCTTTGTGGTTTTCAAAAAGTCATAAATCGTTTTCGTACGATTATTATTGCCGAAGTTATGACTATTTTTTTACGAACTAGGGCAAACTATGCTACTTTTCCCCTTACCCCTCTAGCGGGCCATAGTCCTTGCTGTAGTGACACCTTAAGACTGAAAGATAAAATATTAAATAATTATGAATAATTCAGTACCCCATACCCCATCCCAAATATTTAGATAATCGTTTTTGTTTTTTTTACTAAAGGTGGGAGGGAAACGCGGATCTGGTTTTCGATTTAACATTATTAATAAAGTAACCAAGCGCAAAGAAAATAAAACACGACACAAAACAAGAATAAATCATAAAAATTATATTCACGTATAAATTAAATCATATTCAAAAAATAAATGATGAGATTAGTGATTTGATCTGAAGTTTTTGTAACCTGACAACAAGGATCCTCTCATCCATTCACTCAGAACTAACCTAAGTGACGTGTGGTTCCATCACACTGAAAACAATACAGTTAATGAGCGACACACGGCCGGTCGCATAGATCCTGCGATAGACAAACACCTGTCAAGCGGGCATTGGCGCCCTGCCTAATCGCACTGCAGATTGAGTCCACGGAACCGAGAGTGGAACATCATCTTACTTTCATCCGTCAAGTCTCTTCGTCATTGTCAAACTCGCTCTCACGTATAAGGCAGTTGGTTTTTAATTGTTTTTGCTTTTTATATCACAAAACAGCGAGCAACACTGGAAATATACAATGCGTAAATCTTAGATACCAGTAATCAAATTTTCAAAACAGATGCGATAGCTTGAAGTATGATGAGGTCACACAAACTCAAGGTCATGGGGTGGGGTGGGGAACCGGCATGCGACAAGAACTTAATTTCCGTAAGAAGCAAGTGAGATGTGGAAAAATAATACGCGTTGTTTCATCGAGGTAAATTATAAGATTGGGATTATTAACGTCACAGCAAAATCTTTCTTACAAAATACACTAAACAGTAAGAAATTATCTTTAGTTCTAACGAGGATTTAAAGTACATTTCTACCTCCAATAATTCATTGGTAGGCCTACATTAGATAGCAATTATTTTGACAATTTTCCTGAACAATAAAATACACACCCATTCGCCCACCTATATATACGGTATTGTCGTGACTCAATTTCATTAACAATAATTATTTTTAAAACCTGGATCCGTCATAGAGGCATCGTTCAATGTCAGTGACATAATTAGCTCAGGCCATTGGGCAGAAGTGTACGAAACCAAAATGTGTGTCTGAAATACCTTTCTTTGTATAGCGTCAATAGTTTCGTCAAATTGAAATCCTATACAAAATTGTTTCCGGCTTATTCACTACTCTAAACGCTTTACGTTTAACCAGTCGTTGTACGTTGTGACCATATAATCATCATATTGCACATAATAAAAATAATAAAACATGAAATAGACTTCCAAGTATAGTATGGACTCAATAGATGCGTATAGAGACCTGTGGTTTACCATAATAATTATGTCTCATCGAACTGCTCTATAAAACATATCGTTCTCCGTCTCTTCCACATCGAAGGGCAATTACAATAAACGTTTGTATGTACAACAATTTGCAGTACATTACGTAAAGACAAAGGGTTTATGAACCGTGACAACGCATATGTAGTTCACTTTTCGTGAGCAACCTTTTATTATTATAATTATGATTTCAAGGTATCTAGTTTGCATGAGTATTTTGTTGTAGATGGGGTTATCAGAGCAGCGCAGGCACTGAACTTCAATGGGCTGGCCTTGCCTCAGAGTAGAACCGTTGCTGGATCGCACTCCGAGTGTTTTGTTTTATCATCTTAATTCACACCGACGCTGCAAATACCAGCCGCACAGTACAACACCTGCCAGTACAGAGAGTCAACAAGTACACTGCAACTCACGGGCACTTATTTAAATAATAACATCCTTATATACCCTCTGGTGTCACAATGAACCGTCACGCCTGGAAAACTTCATAGACTTTTCAAAATTCCAAGATCTTATCAATATTCACACTTCTGCATCTATAATTCATATAACATTATTATATTTATGTTTGTTTTTTAATGCGAATTTTTACAAATCTCGTCATAGTCTGACAAATAAGAGTTCCTGTTGTATGTATATTTATATATGCAATGAAGCATAGCTAGCAAGAAGATGTCCCGTTTGACGTGCCTTGTGCATGTTGTTAGACGATGCACTTAACAGGCAAGTCATATGAAGTCTGCTCGTACGATACTCATAGTTACTCTACGTCTGTTATAACCCGGACCAGAGATGATTAGCGAAAGAGTGTCTGAAAGACTAACACCGCCATGGCAAGAGACTTACGCGGGAAAATACCAAGGGAAGTGTCAAATGTTTACCAGCCAAGAGCTTTCTTTTGAAGCTAAGCAGCAGATTGCATACAAGTCGTAAGTCGTTGTAAACAATATGTAAATAACCCTGAATCCACTTAGCTTGTGTCATACCAGCAATGCGAGAAGCAATAAGCGGTCATCCACCTGTTTGTCCTTCACTCTATAACTAACGTGCACATTTTTTCAATTTATAGTAATGTTATGATATGCCAGATTTACGTCTCTGCTCACCTATAATTTCCTTTTGGGTTCCTTATGGAAAACAAACCATTATTTTGATTTGATTTTGGTAATTGCCCAATCAAGTTTTTGACGGTTATTTTTGTAATGACTCTCCCTGAATCATTATACATCTTCTGATTGTTTACGGAACAAAGGAATGAACATGACTATACAGTCCTGGTGGAATTGCCGAGCTTGCTGATCTGTCTCGATGCTCGGGACAGGATCATAACAGCTTGGATAGTGACCACCGGTCGTGTCACGAGGATATCATAGGAACGGATTTATCACTAACGAGATGAGATGTTTAGTCAGTCACAACTTGCGAACGTTACAAGGTCGGATGGTTTTCCGTCATGTCACTTTCTGGGCATGGTCGCTCTTTTCATGTTGATTTGTCGTCGTGAGTCGTCTCGATCTATTACGCATGTATACAGGATGTGAAGCCAAGCACGAGGAAACTCGCCTGGAGGTTACTGAAAAGATAACACTTGGGTAACAGCTTACTGATATTCGTCAAAACACTAGCTAGGATTTTGGATTGGTGGAGATACCAATTTTTTTTGTTAGTAATAGCTACTTTGGAGGAGGTTGCTACTTGTTGATTTCTTCATGATCAACACAAATCGTCCATTAATCGCATGTGTCATGCCAAACCCTCTACGCCGACAATGTAAATGTTTTCAATAACAAACTCGCAGAAGACTGACGGATTGGAAAATCCATTACCCAAACTCCAGTTTTGGCTGAATTTTTGTAATAATGAAAAAGAATATAAAGTCAGAAAAAAAGGGTTTACAACAGATACAACAATTTTGAGAATACAGGATAGAAACATTCTCGCTCTGTGTTATTTGTTAAAAATAAGATTTTCACTGTTACCCACAAGGAAATCTTGTAGTTCATTTGAAGGCATTGAATTGTCAAATTCTACTTCAAAATTGGGAACAACTAAGGGTAGTGGAATAGTTTGTTGAAATGACTGTTGGACCGCCATGTTGTTTGACGACTGACCGGTGTACTCCTCAATAATGTATTGCTGGATCAATAGGTCCCCCCCTAGAAGGTGACGCGAGGTCGAATGTTGATTTATTTTATGTGGTTTCTTTATTTAATTATTACCAACGAAAATCTATGCATCCATGAACGGCCTTCAAACATGGTTTATTTAACAAAAGATGTTAACCTTTACACCACTGAAAAAGGTCAAAGGTAAATGCGATTTTGCGAAAATACTCCAATGAAAACGTATAGCTCAGATGCATTGTGTATTGTGCAAACAAAGTTTACAGCATTGTTCCTTTCCTTGTAAACTAATTGTAATTAAGTTATAGGGTTTGATTTAGTTTGAAGTGCATAACTATATTTTGTTATACAGATGCAAATCGTAATTTATATGACGTATATCTAATCTAATCAAAACATAACACAAGGAAACTGAAACCCTTTTGTACGTCTATACAGCAAACAGGCCGCTTCCAGTAGGTACATATTTTCGATTTGCATATAAGACGGTTATAAATCGGGTTTATATTTGTACTAACACGGCTTCTGTTGTGTTATTATGATCGCAAAAGCCAGAACCAGATCAATGGGAACCATAAACGAACGTTTTTATTAAACTTTTGAAATATGTATTAGAATTAAATTAGTTAGCCTTGAGACATTAAAATACCAGTACCTCCAATTTTATTATTCAGGCGGCCCTTATTTCCCTCAAGGTACAAATGCTTTGGTCTTGGTCTTGGTCTTGGTCTTGGTCTTGAACTTTGTAGTTCTAACCTTGAACAACGTTAATATTTACAATATTTACAATATTTATTACTGCTAGCTCGTCTGAGATGGCTACAGAGACATTTTGAACACAACAATACGCTTATTGCTTAGCACAAATGTCATATTCTATTATACTATAGAATATATATAGCCGCGTACATTATACATAATAACATAACAACATGCATATCTTGAAAATATTATGGCACATAACATTTATGCGTAGCTAGCTTTATAGGCCTACGACTTATTCCCGATATTGTTCGTTGCCATATAGAGAAAACAAGTTATATTTAGTGAGCCATAATAAAACCGGCCCTTTACTTTCTACGGTAAATGCGTGAAATTTTGTTTTACGGAAACAATAATGAAACAATAACTTATTGTTTTTTTTAGTCAAAGAGGTATATACAGGTAGGCACAAAAGTAGCTAGGTTAAGTTCCTGCAGGACAAAGCAGCTGAAATTGGTAATGTTTTATGTTATGAATAAAAGTAGTCTTGTTTTTTCTTATTAAAAATCTAACCAAGAGTTAAATGTAGAGTTAAATGTCGCCATGTAAAATTAATATGTTTCCACCTAAATCGTGTGCTCAGCATGCACGCCCACATGCACACAACTTCAGCATGCAATGTTACATTTTAATTGAATTTCAGTTATCCTACGTACAATTAAGACACTACTTATAATAAATTCTCCACACTTTTTTGTGGCGTTTTTGACGGTAATTACACGCACACATTCACAATATATTCCGACAAAGTCACGTGACATTCTACAGCGTGTACTCTTCCTAAGGCGTATTTAGGTGACAGGTCAACCTTATTTCATTTGCAATTTTTGTGTTTAAGGATTCACATACATTCACATAAAAAAAAAAAAACACAGAATCACGTAACACTCTACCATCCAATTATCAATCAAATCATCAATCAAATGATACTTGCTATTCAATATTTGGTTTTAATGTATATCGTTTCCTCATGAGAATAATTAACAACACATGAATTTAGCGTTTTACCCCATGAATTAATCTTCATCTTCACTGATTCAACTTCACTGACAGTATTTCATTGAAACATATTATTCATTGCAACACTGTCCACATATCATGAGATATCTGTTGTATGTATTCCATCTTGGTCCGACTTTGCTTGTGACTTGTGAGTCTTTCGATAGAAGTAATTTCACGGCCATCTAGATCAATCTCAAGTTACCTCCCGCTCCACTCACCATTACTTTTGGACCTATTACCTATTGGACAAACGTAGGGAGGTCTAGTTGAAGTCGGAGAGGTGGTAGTGGTGGTAGTTGTTGGAGTTGTAAGTTTTATAAAACACATGACTTTACTTCTAGCAAATTAACTCTCAAAGAGTAAGCTATTTAAAACAACTTGACGTAGGGCCTAGTCCAAACAATATTTTGTTTAAAATTGACATGCCAATATTATTGCCAGATAAAAACATATGCTTGCGTGTAAGCCATACCTAGACTTGTAACAATATAACCTGGATTGTTCGACATTGATTAGAAGTGAACTCGAGATTTGAGTGACTGACCATGACTCGTCAGTATAGGGTTACGCCAATTTCACTCTCAACACCTCTTACAGTCTTGTTTTTCATCAACACGTGAAATAAGTGCTTTGCAACACCAACACATGCCTTAGAGCCATTGTCTTAAACTGTTTGCATTTTGTAACTATATCTCAATCCACAATCAAGATATAATTAACTTTCTTTTCTACTTTAGATGTCTTAAAGTTTTATTGCCAACAAAGTTTCGTGCATGGTTTAACGGCGGACATACTCCGAACAGTTTTCTCATTATAATGTGGCATATAAATCAGCATTAACCGACGCTGAAATCACTTATACAAAACAAGGCCACACTAGATGATAGTCGCTTCAAACACGACCGAAACAATTCATATCAAAATTAAATGAGTTTTTTCACTGATTACTTAACAAAATCTTTGTAATTGCATTTTGATTTTGTATGGAGTTTTCAGCCTTGGTCCGTGGCCAATGAGTTTAGCTGCAGTGGTGTGTGCTATTCCACCCGTTTAGCCTTGGTCACACTCACACAATAATGCACTAAAAACAGTCAGAAGAACATGGAACCGTGCCTGCCCTACCCAAGTAGGGACAACCTAGGCTGTTCAGACAGGAGACTTAACGTACATACTATATAATAACCCTGTAACTTGGTCACACTCACACAATAATGTACTTAAAACAGTCAGAAAGTATAACATGGATCGTACATTGTTTCCATACTAAACATACATATAAAATAAATTTTGTATCATAATGATATAATATAGTAAGCAAGTAAGTAAGTAAGTAAGTAAGTAAGTAAGTAAGTAAGTAAGTAAGTAAGTAAATAAGTAAGTAAGTAAGTAAGTAAGTCAGTAAGTAAGTAAGTAAGTAAGTAAGTAAGTAAGTAAGTAAGTAAGTAAGTAAGTAAGTAAGTAAGTAAGTAAGTAAGTAATAAGTAAGTAAGTAAGTAAGTAAGTAAGTAAGTAAGTAAGTAAGGAAGGAAGTAAGGAAGTAAGTAAGTAAAATCTCTACTGACAGGTTACATATTACTTTCATTATAATCAGGAGTTGGAGGAATATGTTAACTTCTATTATGGCCACCCTCTTAATCATGTAGAAATAAGTTTGTATGCAGAACAAAAACAAAAACGAGTGATGAGATAAATATTATGAGAGGTCAGTAAGTGCATCAGGGAATTTTGTTTTTTAAAGCGTTGCAAGTTATTTAGCAGAATCCTTGTATGGATAGATACGTGTGTGTAGCCAAACCCTGGTCTATTCGGAATGGAATGTAGTAACCTAATAAAAGAAGGGACATTAACAGCCAAACCAGATGATGCAAGGTCATTGCGTGACTCTTTTAGATGTGGTTTTATTTGGTTGTATTATAATTTTACAATACACACAATATGCTATACCTCTACTATTATGTATCGCCCCAAACAGTATTCAATACATTTGAATGCACAGTACACAAAAAGTATTCCCATAAGGACAAATCAAGAAAGGAAAACTTTTTTCAAATCAAATTTTTATTTTTGAAATTTATATACTAGTCCTCGTCATAAGAAATCCCAACGAAGGCATGCATTGTAGATCAACACAAAGGCAGATTTTTCTTGAGGCGTGAAAACAAATTGTCTGGAAGAGACACTGGCCATAGAAACTTCAAAACGAAACGTAACGTACTGTAACGATTAAAAATATTACTATAGACGTTTTAAAACTAGTTACTTGCTCTTTTCTTTTTTGTCTAGTACACTTTTTAACAAAATCTTATGGAAATGGTTTGAGTGTTAAGGCGAAGTAAATTGCATTATAAACATGAATCCATTATTTTCCTGATACCAAATTTAACAGAAGAAAAAATGCATACGGAACGAAATTGAAGACGAACGAACCAGTTTAGATATTTTTATGTTTTATCAGTGTCAATCCACTTTTTATTAGACTTCGATTATGATTAGCATTAGCCTTAGTCTTACATTATGTACATAGGCTTCAACTATTCGTAGTTTATCTAAATACATGCAGGAGACAAACCACATGTGGATGGACCCCCAGCCCGCTTAGGCATTCCCATTTAGCACTCAACTATGAAATACATCTTACAGTTACATGCCTGATGTTGCTAAATAAATAACCAATACTAATAAAAATTTAACAGACTCCATTTAATTTGCTACTCATATTTTTAAAACATATTGTCCAACCTTCAAAGAAAATGTACTAATACACAATAATGGTTGGAGGCTTATGTCTGAGACTCACTGAATCTGAGTGTTCGGACACCTTTGTCGGTTGTTGAAGCTTCGATGCGACGCAAAGCCTGTTTGCAACACTGCAGCTAAATAGATTACTAAATACATCCGTTTGTATAAAATACATAATAGTGTAACAAATTATGAGACGAATGAAAAACAAGCGTGACTAAGAGCTAATCACGTTAATACGTACGAGAGCGTATATATATATATCAGCTCCTTCTTAGCTCACGTAACATTCGCTTTTATAGCTGCAAACAAATAGCTGCGAAGAAGAGTTAATTAAGTATATGACGCGTTTAAACTTAGTTCGCTGTGGTTGGCAAATAAACGTATATCCATACATCGTCTCCAAAGCATGATTGTAATTAAGTAAACGTAACGCATCAAGAGTCATCATCTATTCAATACAGCACTGATTTGTAAGAGTTATAGGTAAAGATGAGTCTTATAAACGTACAAATTGGACAAACAGCATTGTATATCAAAGGCTACGTATTATTTTATTATTGTGATAATGTGAAAAACACAAAGTATAATAATAAAAAAAAAATGTCAATTGAAACACGAAATTTGAAAAACAAAACTGGCTGGTTTTGTGAATTAAGTTTCGAAATTGGTTATTGCAATTACGAATGTGCATCTAAGAATTAGGCCTACTAGACGTATTAAAATTGGTAGCTTACGGTACGGAGCTAGCTTTTAGAAGCTAAAATCCCAATTTTCTTGAAGGTCTATGTACACTTTAGTGGACAAGGCTATAAGGTTTAACGCTACTGTATATATAGTACTATAGTATAGTATATAGTACTGTATTGAGTCGACTCCAACCGAGGCCTTCGTTATACGCTCCGACTCTATAACGTGGAATGTAAAACCATAGCTTCAATTTATCGCACAATGACATTTTCTCATTTCAATTTACAGCGATGCACTTGGAGGTAATTACTCAAAGCTAATTGCTTTAACCGGAGCCGGAGTGTAACGACTTTGAGTGAGTGCCCGCAGCGAAGCCCGCGAAGAAGCTACACAGAATAGAGCTCTTCAAAACATGAGATTGTTCTCGTATACGATGCATTCGTTCACTGCACCACACACACTCATGGTTAGGATTCAAAATGAGGTGTGTTTGGCTTAAGTTAATTGTTATATGAACGATAAATGAAGGCAGCATAGATTTAAAAATATAAAACTCTCATTCAGTTAATAATAAATACAACACAAAGTATAATAACTATATATAAAGTAAATACCAATAAGTACTTTCCATTAGAGAAAAATGTTTAGTAGGATATAAATTATGCTCTGATGACCATACAATCAATACACATACGTTATTTGCCATAGGCTGTTTTGAGTAGAAGCAATAGGCTCACACTTCTTAGATTCAAGTCGTTTTCAGTATAGGAGTCTTATATGTTTGTTATGACTAATTTATGCTTGTTTATGTTATTGATTAGTATAATACGATACTAGTAAACCTTGATATCAGTTATAAGACTTCCAATACTTCGACTGTGTGTAAAGAATTCATCTCGTTTTCTCTTACACAATATTATGATTGGAAACTTACAAATTTGTCAGTCACATTTCGTTGCGTCAGTCTTAGTAGTAATCTTACAGCAGACGCATTTAGAGTAGGTCGATATATTTTCCGATGTAATGTGTGTACGTACATTTATAACTGTTACTAGAAAAAATAGAACGTTGCACCGTTCAATTTGTAATTAGTAAATTAGCCGCGTCTTAATGAGATGGGGGGCAGCGGTGCGTAGACCGAATACCGAGGTACACAACTCGGTTAGTAGTCGCAACTTACTCGCTTCAATAAGCGTCGCACATCACTAGCTATGTGTGTTTATGGTTTATGAATCATCTGAGAAAGAGATCGATCACGTTTAATGATTGATTGATCACATTATTTGCAAAAAGTGGTGAGGCAGTACCCGCTAGAAATAAATGGCGCTGTATATTGTATTTATTTACTGACTCCTTTGAAAGTGGAAATGAATAAGGTTGAATATTTAACAAGGCTAAGACTGGAAACTAGGTAAGCTATAAAAGGACCACAACGACGACTCTACTAACCGTCAACTTAACTTTCCCTAACTTAATGTACGATGTACCCACTCTTGCAGACTGAAGTAAGGTCCATTTGAATATTTGGCGTGTCCTCTTGTGTAACACTGGAGGAGAGCGAGAGAGAGAGAGAGAAACACTTTTCGACAATCGAATGCAGACAATCCAGAACTGACATCAGTGAGGTAACGGACAATGGGACCGATAGGACTTTGAGCATAACAATGACCTTTCTCATTTCCCCGTATAAGGCTAGGACAGCTTGGAGGTAGGGCCTACCTACAGTGCACGGAGCCCATCGCAATGCAAGCCACGACCCAGCAGCGCTATCTCATCTCGACATCTCTAGACGCACGTGACGATAACTTTGTCTACCCTAACGTTACGTTACGAGTAGGCCTACTTACCTGCCTACACAATATTTATTAGCTATAGCCCAATTAAAAACAATTTCGGGTATGGCCCATGGCGATAGTTTTATTGTTTTATTACATAATTTGCAGCATCGTATTGTTGTCTAATACAAATGGTTTCACTTTTGATTTTGTACTGGAGTGGAGTTGTTCTTGCTCATATAGCCACATTATGCAGTTGAATGTGTTGACTGACACACATAACTGATGTAGGCCTAGAGCTTCACGCCTCACGTGTAGAAGATGGCAACAATGAGTGGTGACAGACGAATGATGATGATGAGTTTCACCTTGAGAAATGTGATAACCCAATCGCCCCCTGTTTAACCCGCATACTTGGCTTCAACGATATAATTAATTACATAATAATGTTAATCTATTTCTTTTAATCACATTCTGAGACACAAATAACTAATCGTGGGTCGGGAATTATAGGATGCATCTCGAAACCCCTATATCTCTCACTAAAGTCTTGCAGAATGAGAAATTACATTATAAATGCAGTATATACTATATGTCATAGAAAAATTGAGATAGAACACTGTAATTCTAGATAGACGAAATATTGGAACAACATTGTTGTATTTGAAAAAAGTTGTAAGCATACGATATTGTATCGTAAATGAAGTATAGGTTAAACAAATACAAGAATACAACAACACACCCTGTTTTCTGATTTATTGGAGTGAGATTGGAAGTTTGATTTATGCAAACATGATGATCGACTGAAGGTTTCAATGTTTTTCTCAGACACATACATTGTGTATATGAAATCCAAAAATAGAGGAAGGCAGTTCCTTTACCTATACCAAAATAAAAAAAATAAAGAGTGAGACATTAAAGTACAATATATTCTTGAGTAGAAACACATTCTCAATTAAAGGAGAATATTGTACGATATTACAAAAAAGATACATTTTAAATTCAACGATAAATAGAGGAACATATAATCTGGGCTTAGTTTCTGATTGGTTGTTGTATATTATATTAGTGACTAGTGAGCATGCACATACTTCACAACTCTTGGCGGGCAGTAACACAAGCTCATGCACATTACGCCGACACCGTGGGTTCGAAGCCCATGTCAAGGTCGATGCTGTCAGTAGACATCCTTTAGCAATAATTCCCATTATCACCACAATACCGACGCGACGCCATAACCTCACTTTGAGTACGTCGTTAAACTAACGTAGACAATAATCTGCATGGATGGACATTTGCATTACACAGTCAGTAAATATGAAGACGAAGTCAGCCAGGAGGTAACCTGGCCATGAATGAGATATTATCGTTGCGGAGTTGTTATGTATTAAAGTTGTCGGCGTCTAAAACACGGGCATAGTCGAAGAGCGCGCCTAGGCCTAGGCCTATTTGCCATCTGTGTGGCTGTGTTGTTGATTACGTACATACACACGTTCAAGACATCACATTATTAGGCTTGTTCTTTTATGTTCGCACATTAGTTCGCACATTAGTTAAATAGTTAACAAAGTTGATTACGCCAACGGCTAAATAAAAACTATCATGACGTTCAAACAATTAGCATAACTAACAAATTGCCCAATCATAAATCTTTCAAATATAACTACCTGTAAAATTCGTTGTGATATGCTTATTAATAGAACAGTGTATAGAACCTTCTAAAATGTAGCTCTTTAAATAAATATATAAACAAATAAATAAGTGAATAAATGAATGAATGAATGAATGAATGAATGAATGAATGAATAAATGAATAAATAAATAAATAAATAAATAAATAAATAAATAAATAAATAAATAAATAAATAAAAATAAATTTAAATAAATTAATAAGTAAGGATAAACAAATACATTTGTATTTATGGTCCACCTACTAAGTTACGTGTAATGATAAAACATTTTACCTCAGGAACCTATTATGTAAATCAAACTTGAAGTCTTGACATGGAGTGCATCTAGTTTGCCTTGTGCATGGGAATCAAGTGAACATGCGTACAATTATGTAAATCACGAGTACGGTAGACAGGAGAGAGTATGTACCGATGTGCATGGAGATTGTGTGCGTGCCCGTCGGTGTAGCTACAGTTGCTGATAGGGATGAGATGAGCGCTTCATGTTTGCGTCTGACTGGCGAGAGATGGAACGTGATTTTAAGTCAGTAGAGATATTGCCTAGCATCATGTATGTTGTTTGACTTCGTCTTCCACTCCACCATTATATAAACAAAACATTTATGTAAAATACTGTGCATAGCTCATAGCAGAGATGAATATTCAAAAGACTTGTCCAGTAATTTTAAATAATTTAAAATGTATTGTTATTTTGTTTTAAAAACTAATATTACCATTAATGTGATGTTATGTTTTGTTTTCGTACGTCTTTTTTATTTTTATTGTATTAACTGAATTTAAATTTTATGTTTAGGTAAACATTTACGATTTTACGACATCTTGGTGAACTGACTAGACGCTATCCCGTAAAGTATTTCTATAATTATTTGTAGATTTACAAACTGTTATTGTCAATATATATATATTATATATATATTTTATATATATATATATATATATATATTAGTTTTCAAGTTTTCGCGGACGTATGTGTACCTGTTGCCATTTTCTGGGGATTGTTGTAAGTCAGTGCCTCCTTCTTTAGTACATATTATTCGCGGCAACAATCCCCAGAAAATTGCAACAGGTACATATATATATATATAGTTTTTAATGTATTATTAATGAATAGTTGAACTACTGTTTATGTTTGGTAAATAATTTAAAAAAAGGAAAAACGCCAACGGTCAATAACGAAAATAGATGTTATTCGTAGCGTGTCTACAAATGTTGCACAAGTGCAACCCCACAGGAGTGTCACACGCACTCACATGTACTCGGGGTACACAAGAGTATCCGATAGACAGAGCCCGAGGTGCATCTTCTGCGCGGACTTGGGTCACTGACACTACGCGGCGCTGCACCAGAACCACACCAGAACCAATCAAGATGCGCACTCTCGATATCCCGCGCCGTGATTTGGCACAAATAAACTATTTGCATAAAAATGATTGGTCCAAGATCGCCGAAGCGATTCATAGTATCGAGACGAGGTTCGATTAAAATAAACACCGCTTTCACGAACATCTTAAACGTTGACCACAGACTTCACGCTAGGACGTTCCGGGCATCGAAGTCGTCTTGTCAACAACAACTGGAGTGGAAACAAAAACTGTGTGGACTTGACTTCGATTCGGACGAAAAGTTCGGTAGTCGAGCGAGCGAGGGAGGAAGGATAGAGTCACTGCGGCGAGATATGACGTCACAACGGTCATGTTAGGGGCCAGTGTGTGTACATATCACCCGTCATAGTAGAAGATTATCAAACGGCTAGCTCTTCAAATAGCGAAGTTTGTTACATTTGTTCTACAACAAGCTACAAATTTCAGAATATGTTTGTAACACTATGACACATTTATGATGCAAAGTTAACCAAAATTAGCTCACCGGAAGTTGGTCAAAAAAAATGTCAAAGTCAAATATTTGAAAAAAAAAGGAAAAATCGAAATCTCTCAATATCAAATTCCATTTTGAGCTTACAAAGTTAGAGGAAGAGGTTAGAGTTAATAGAAGAGGAACAAGCTTACCACGAAATATGACAGTGTTGAACACGTATACATTCTGCGATAAAGTTGATACAAAATGATTGCGTGTTATTGTAAACCACAAAAAAGTGGCAACATTGAGATTCTGCATGTTTTGCTTTTTAGTAAAAATAGCAAACCAATGTTGGACAAGAGTTGAACTTCAACTAACGTAATCTGAAACATTGCGACAGTGAATTACCAATCGAAAGAAAGTAAACAAACGTGTCGCTTTGGCAAACAAAATGGACGCAACGCGGAAGATCGCGCCTCAGATTGGCAAACCCTCGGGCGGCAGCAAAGCCGAAGCTCAAAGTTGAACTCTTCTTTTGACGGACATATTTTCACGTCTAGTATCTTTGTATGGCTAGGTGCATAGCTAATCTTTTGAATAATCTGGTCCACAAAGCCGCCTGCCTCCACAGCATGCAACTGTGTGTACTATGCATGATTAATGGTTCCATCAACCTTTACCCTTACATAAATTTTACTTCGAACACTCCCCCCCCCTTTCCCCACAAAAAGTTTATTAAACCTTAATGTCCGTGTAAGCACCCCGACGGCTCTTGCTTATAGGGTGTTATTATGGTTTCTGTTTTACAGTTTCCATTGACGAGTCGATAGCAATGGATTGTGTTTTATGATGGATCTGTTCCATACCTCAACGCCCCATTCCGTGTACCAACGTACACAGTACATACCTTTGTGACGGATTTATATGTTACATTCCGTTACAACAATGCTTAACAAAATATCGACCAATGATTAACCGATGCACATAAATCGTCAAGTAAGTTGAAACATCAAGATCGTATCTATCAAGATCGTGCGTTGAAATCACCACGTTGTAACCTGATCTAAAGTTAGCTGACAAACCCAGTCGTGGGGTGAACATCTGATCGATTATAGTTTCCATCCGGCATGTATTATCTCTCGTTACAATGGGAAATTCTCCCATCACAGTCCAGGGGGTCAATTGTGCTAGGCCACAAAACTATTGTGACGGGACAAGTGAAATAAAGATGGGGCAGTTTTCGAAGAGTTTTTCTTGAGGCTTCAAACCATGGTGGTCCATATTTCGTTAATTAACTCGCATTATCCTCCCATCATCATTAGTATCATCAGTTTTGTGTGAGCCCTCCCGTTACGTCATGAGAAAGGGAAGTCGAATAAAAGGGAATGAACCGTCTGGCTGTGGAATGTCTTAGAAGGCTGTAGACAGCCTATTAATTAAGATGGCGGGAAAGTACCGTCTGGGTCATACATCACGGAGCTCTTTAACTGTGTGGTGTCAAGATGCGTCGGAATTCCTCGGTGTTCGAGGGTCTTAGGCGAGAATAATCTTAGATAACGTTTTGTATACAGAACAGAATATAATTATAGTGTGTCATGTGGATGTGGTCACTTAGGCGTTGAATTAGAAAGTAAAATAAAATGTCACAGTGGTGTAGCTTGGAGATAGTTTTAAATAATTACCGGTACCTTACTTGTCACAGTGGAAACCAAAGCACATACGTTTTAGTGCCGCTTATAGGAGTAAAAAGAAGAAGTGATTTGTTTTGTTTTTACGTTAACCAAGTAACTCGATTTTTCTTGGGAGCCACATTTCAAGCATTCATGGTCAAACAGTCCACCGTAATAGCAGATAAATCATCTGTTCTTTGGAACTCTTGTTCAGTTGGAAACATAATGCTATGATCGTCGTTATGTAGCTTTGTTACTATGGCAACTCCCAAAAAAAGCGGTTTTACTATATACTATATACTACTATTACTAATAGTTGTATATTGAGTGTCAGGGTTAAGTAATTTTCAGAAGTATGAAACCCTGTTTGGGTATTCCTAAACGAGCATCACACGCATAAGTGCGATTGAAGAACGAGCAACCCATGCACACGAGAATATCGCATGCAATGATATTGTAGAAGTGTAACAGTCTGTAAAACTACGGCTGCTATAGAAAAAAAAGTATTTCTTCACAAAATATAATGTATGATATTTATCTACGGATGATTTATGTTACAGTATTCTATATTTATAGATATAAACTAAAACGAACAATGTCATTTATTTGTTTCTTTCGTTAGAAGGCTGATAGCGTCTGAGACGGCGTTTCATTGGTCTTATTGGTCAAGTCATGGAGCCTCGTGCCCATAAACTCGCGGTAAGGTCATACAGGTCGGCCCATTGAACATGGCGCATATTTTGTGTATATCTTCTGCAACGACTGTATTGCCCCCGGGGTGTTGATCTCGCCCCCGCCCCCGCCCCCGCCCACACAGCACCGTGTATTTGTACGAGTCGTGACCAGGGCTGTAGCCCATCTGCATGAGCGCCAGTCAACCGGGAGCAATTACACGTTCAACAGAAGCCCAAACTGGCAGTTGCTTTGGGCACGACACCCGCACAAGCTACAGCTTCCGTCGGAACAGTGTGCTCTGCAAATACAACCGCACTCCTTAGAAGTGTGATTTATTTTATATATACGTTATCGTGGTCTAAGAAGTGGGAGGTCACAAATAGTGGGTCACAAATAGTGCCGATAAGCCAGTTGCTTTGCCATGATCACGCAGACAAGAACTCATGTAGAAATAATTTTCTCTGCAAATACACATACGTGGACAAAGAGGCGAAACGGCAGCGCTTTGTCAGTGACACTGGATACGCACCCGCACAAGTTGGTAGAACAGTGTGCTCTTCAAAGCGCCTATCTGCGAGATGCTATTATAGCACACACAATAGCTTCTTTTGGAACATTGCTCATTACAACGCATCATCCACCGCGTGTATAACGTCACCGAAGTGAGATAACAATCAAAAGAAGACCGCAAGATTCGTTGACCACGCCACCCGCACAGCCAGCAGCAATGGCGTCACCGTCAGCTACCGACAATCAAGCTCATGCGAAACTAACTACATACAGACAAGGCTGTCATTCAGTTTCCATCGCAAAGAAGCAGAAGTCAATTCAACATTCTTCGGAAGCTTATTTAAAAAAATGTGATCTGATGGACGGCCACTCTTCAAAGTTCTTAGGGATTGCCTTCCCTTTTCATTTGTTCGCCAAAGCCGCTACCCAGATCTTTAGCTAATTGGAAGAAGAACATATATTTTTTTTCGGGATAGGCGAGGTTAGATTGAAGAAAATTTGATAAAATAGTGACACAGAAACACCGCAAGGGAACGAATTAATGCAAAGCAGGCGCAGGGCCATTCGAGATATTCCTTTGAAGCGTGTCCGTTGCACCACACCCGACCCAAGGCCGAATCAAGATGCTTCCAATAACCACTCAGTCGGTTTTATATAAACGAGGTGCTTTGGCTTAGATTCATGGCATTGAGTCTGATTGGCGAGTTGTTCCTCCACGATAGAAAGATTTGTTACTGTTAATGATATGCATAGTGTTTTGTATGTTTGTATTTTATCTTTTCAGTTTAGAGTAACAAGCCGTGTGGGTTTATGTATGTCTTGTGGTGCAATTTCTTTCAATTGATCACAAAGCTCGCTACTGATTGGAAACAAAGCAGAAGCTCATGTGCTTCGGTCCGAAACAAACGTTTGACTACAGCCAATTGGCTAATCCAGCTCATTATGCTAGCATGATTTACTTCGCAAGTAATCATTAATGATCTGTTTATGTTCATCTCGTCTTGCCTTTTATGATTTCAATGTGGTAACTGGTAATTCTTGTAATTGTTTTCGTAATTTCCACACGCCCATGCCTTTATCGAATTACTCATGAACGATCAGGAAAAACAAACTATTGATACTCGTTTGACTGTATAATTTGCATTTAGTTTAAGATAACAATCACGATACTTAAGCCATCTGCCATTAGCTAAAGTCACTCAACGCACTACATGTATTGCAACCACACCATTGCTGCAGTCACTAACGTATGCATTTGCTTACTCGTTTTGACTCGTATATAACCAAGCTAATAAATCTTCTAACGAAGATAAGTCAACTAAATATTTTGTCCTTGTAGAATTGAACCCCCACGAAGGTACCGTGTACCAATCGTTTCGACGTTAGGAGCAGCAAAACCAGAGCGGATGTGCTTATATTAAAACAACTTCAATATTACTGGTAAATTATCATTAACCAACACACCCTTTCAGAAAACTATATGGTAATTGCATACATCATATTATATAATGTATATTCTACTTGAACGTGTGTACTAGAAAACTTGAATGGACACATACACAACGAAAAAAAGCTGGCCCTAAAATTAAAAAAATCTGAAAACGAAAAATAATAAATACATCGAAACCCGTTTCTATTTAAATGAGTGATTTCAACATGAGCTATGCAAATTTTGAAATAATTATAACATCAAGACGACTTTTAATAAATCAGTTTTTAAGTAACTTTTGTAGTTATTCAAGTTATTTCTTTGATTCTTATTACAAGCTTGATAAACTGAATAAGTTTTCTTTCAAACTAGATGCTAAAATGTTTCATGTCCAGCCAAAATATTGTCAACAGTAAGAGTACGGATTGTGTTGTAGTTAATAATTACGAATTACGATGCCACTTATAAGAATAATGAGCTACAAACAATAATGTAACAGTGTCAAAAAGAAAGAAACGTCAACGTGAGGCCTATATATTTTTGTAAATACTTATTTTGAAATAAATATTAACGTGGTTTCATTTGTTTACATCAAGAGGAGTGACGTCTCCAGTTAACTAATTAATAAGATCAACTCCCTATTTACTTTGAGGATGTAGTTAACCATTTAAGTTATGTTCCCATCAATGACATGGCTTAGAGTTAATTTGAGGACCGGTTTTTGTGGGTGTTAGTGGGAAAAAATAATTGATTGAAAATTACAATAATTACTTGTCGCTCTTCTAATTTGTTTTACTTTCTTTCTTTACGACCGACATAACATGAAGTGTAGCTTGGGGCAAGAAAGTATCACGCACATAGAATAGGTACCGATGTTTGTAAAGCTCATACTCTTTTTAACATATCCTTCTCGAACCCCAATGTTGCAACGTTTTTGCTAAACAATTGACTCACAGAGCATGGGGTAGAATCCTGTAAGGGTATTAGAGTTTGTGTGGGTATTTTGTATTCATGCATTTTGATCACAATGTTATTCAAATAGGGTAAAAAGTAAAAACACAATCTAGTCTTCTAACTTTACTTTGAGCGTAACTACACAAAATGACTGTAGTTCAGGCAAAATATAATCATTATCGCTTTGGTGATAAATGTTCTGTGACAGCAATTTTGATTGTGATAAACGTTGGCCCCGATTGAGAATCAACCACAAGAATCTCATGCTTTACGTAACGCGATATTTCCAAATGAGATCCGAGGCTTTACACTACAGGATAGACCCAATTATTAGACTAATCAAGAAAGTGCGCTGCCTACTGTGGATTCAATATTTCAAATAAAGTACGTTGGGATCAGTTTTAGTCGGAAGGAACAAACTATTATTGTAATTATGTATGTATATATATTAGAACACTTATGAAAACACTAACCCCGTGTAGAATATTTATTTTTATTTTGTAATTGTATTATTGTGGGGTGAAGGTGAAGCGTCAGGCATGGCTTAGGTAGACCCGAGCCCAAGTAAGTGTTGGAAACCTTCCACCCCCTACCCGATTTCATAGTTGGAAACAGACAGATGTTGGTTGATTGTTATGGTATTATGACATAATATCACGTCGTGTTCAGATGTCTGGACAAAGTCAAAACCTATCCTCAAACCCTTATAATAATAATAATAATAATAATAATAATAATAATAATAATAATAATAATAATAATAATAATAATAATAATAATAATAATAATAATAATAATAATAATAATAATTGTAATCGAGGTCCAAGTCTCGGCCATCGTCGTGATGACCCTGCTAGCGAGAGTCAATCACACGTATTCCCGAGGCCCACGCGATCCTCCTCCAAAGCACTTGACACCAACAAAACGGTTTCTCACAGGTTTGCGGCGCGCCATACAATTTAGAAAAGTGTTCCTAACTCGCTAGAGGAGTGAAGCACGCATTCAATTGGGACGTGAGGGGTTGCCATGTGCCGGGTTCAGCGCACTAGAGTCGTTCTATCACATCACTACTAAAAATACTACGATTACGATTACGTCCAAAGCAAATCGTAACGAGATTTCTAATTGCTTTTTTTTAATTTTCAAATTAAGTTCTCATTGCATTTTTAATAAATCTTAGCTATTTAAAATTTAGTGTAATTGTGGATTAGTGAATTACAGATTTAAAACTAGCATAAGAAAAATGATATTATATTTTCTTAATGTAAAATTACACTATAACACCAAAAATCGAAAACCAAATTTGAAGATAAGACAATTATTATGAATGTGTAACAACACCCACATTTTCTTTGGACGACAGAAGTTATAAGCATTTTTGGGAGTACACACTCAGAATCTAATATACATATTTTATATTTATTATTTCAAACGTTAATATGGCCAAGGTTTCAAATCATAACATGTTTATATTTATTGTCTGTCTGCCTGCCCACGTGCTTACAAGAAATGATTTTATGTGGGAGATAATCTACAGTTTATTAAGTGCCTCGTTGCTTTGACGGCTCTAAAGACTCACCGCTTACATGTTTAGGTTCGTTCTGATGAAGTATGTTCTCGAACCCCAGCCTAAGCCTAAACTCGATCCCTTGTGTCATGTAAATTGTAATATTGAATAGTTCGTAGCTTAGCTATCTATTCACATTGAAAGCATAACATCAGCAAACAGTTTAAAATTAAAGCAAATACGTGAAGTGCCTTGGTCTTGTGAGTGTATTTCTGCTTCGAATCTTGAAGTTCCAGGGTTCGAATAAACATTATACTGTCCAGAATGTCCGCCACTGGAAATTAGTTCCTATAACTGCGTGGGTTGCCAATAAAATAAGTATAAAATAATTTCATTTATTTACTACTAGATGCTTAATATGAAATGAAAGTGAAACAACAACAAAAATAGATGGGCAAGCAGGAAAATCTCGTAGGGTGTGGAGTCAGTCGTCATGTTATTAATTGTCTATATCAACACCATCCTCAACATGATGTATATCTTGTTGTATTCAATTATATGTAAACAAAAAAAATGAATTAGAAAAGTTGTGTATATAATAGGAGATCGCATATATAAAAGATCCGAGATGTCTCAATTTCAACAGAACAAGGTTGAATGTTGAGGAAGCGAGGAATGGCTGATAAAAGGAAGTCGTGGAGGCGAAACATTGGCGATGACTACCTCTACCACGATCAATTGAGTGTCTATAATATGATAGAAACAAAAATAACAAGGTCGCTGGCGCGACCTTGTTCCCTCGCCAGTCATTTCCGGGGCATATGTTACAAACTAATCAAATACTGACAGTGTCACTTGTTATAATTTATAAAACGACGTGAAGTAAATAAATATTTTAAAAAATTAATAGTTGAAAGAAACACATTTCGCCCTCCGAGATACCAGGGTGATGTAATATTAGCTCTAAAAGGACATCCACGAGATTAAAAATAATCTGCTGATACGATGATTCGATTACATTAATTAAAATCGTGATACACAACTCTTACAACACTATATCGACAACATTAGGATTATGATTTTATCTGTAAATGGACTTATGCCATTTACTGTAGGGCGCGATCAATTTAAAAAAAATATATATAATGGAATTGGAACGTATATAACAATAGAAGCTCATTTTCCCCAAACGTAAATAGGACCCATCATTTCTTAAAAATGAATCATATTTTAAAATATTAAAACGGTCTTCTGCTATGATTTTAAATTGCCATTTAACCAATAATAAAAACTAAAAAGTGTGATAAGATAATCATTATAAATGTTTACGCATATTGACAAAATGTAAGGATAAAATTGAATTGTACACCATTTCATTTACCGAACTACTTATAACTCCAGTCCTCCAGACAGGCTTTGTAAGTCCCTGTCTCAACTACATACTGCACTTATGGACTACTCACCAGTGGCGTATCCAGGAATTGGGAAAGGGGGGGGGTTTTCATTATAGAGAGTGAAGCCGAAACATAATTTGGGTTCCGGGGGGGGGGGGGGGGGGGGGGGGCTTGCCGAAAAAATTCTCGTCAAGGTAATTTTAGTGCAAATCTGTGCGTTTTACAGCGGCCAACTGAAACATGATTACTCAGTTTCTGGCAACACATTTTTTCCTTAGCACCGCTAATAAAAGGAACCTCAATCAATAATTTGCATATTTTTCGTATTGCTTTTGCTTTTAATAACTACAACAATATACAATTATTATAAAGTAAAACAACTAACTGTCTATTGAAGTACTGTCTTTTGATACTGTCTATTGAAATACTGTCTATTGAAATGTAAACGGTCATTTTCCATGTTTCCTTTGCAAAAGGGGGGGGTTTTGTCCCCCCCCCTCCCCCCCCGTGTATACGCCACTGCTACTCACTCTAGGAAAACGCTCTGTTTGACGCGTTGATAAACGAGCGCGTCCATATGTCCACGAACTTTCTGGCGAAAAGTTCTCAAAGCCATCGTCATTGTTCAATGAAAGTGACAAAAATGTGGAAAGATTTGAGTTTTTACTGTTATAGTTATTACACTTCCTGCCATTGTTCAATAAAAGATCGATTGTTCATATAAATTATAGCTTGGATGTTTCGTTGTCATAGTTACTTCACTACAATTCAGCAATACAAAATTGTAATTTGTACCTACAATTCTCATCGGATCGCGTTGAAATTTGTATATTCGTGACCGGCTAGAAATTTACTAAAAAATGGCTATCTCACATTTTGCCGCCATTGTGTTTGGGAATAACTTTGTAATAATTAAATTGTAACTTTGTAACTTTTCAACAGATTTGTCCACAAAACTAATGACGTTAAATCCACATCGAGGCTTGTAGATGGTCCAAATTTCAAATTGATCGGACTTTTCGTTCGACCGCTATCGCGATCAAAAAAAAAAAAAACAATTTTTTTTAAACCCCGTTTAGTCACCCCTGAATAATAATTGTACGTATTATTTAGTTTTTTCTATCACACACGACTGGATTTACAATATGAATGTGTATTTTTCGTAACAATGCATAAACATTACTTCAGATTGGCCATAAAGTGTAAAACCAAAAACACACTCTAAAATTGTATGAATTTTCTGTAACACGTAGCGTCGCACAAGTACTATCTAAAAAAAATCTTGTAAAACGTGTTTTTGTGTGGATTCTTTTAATTAAAACATTTATTCACACGGCCTACACATGTGTTCATACAACGTGCACAAACAAAGACAAATAAATATAACACACACAAGGGTGAAGTGAACACCTTAAACGCAATATCCAATAATCACTTCATTAATGTTGATAGCACACTCATAGATCGTCGATTATACAAATCACATGGACAAGTCAACACTCACCCATGCACTCGCTGTGAAGACTACTGCATATACGGACGGATTTTGTTCTCATACTGATTTTAAGAAACAACCCCCCTCACGCCACATAAATATCGGAAACCATAACGGCCACGGCCAGGCACAAATTCTGTGACACTTTCCAGATGAAATTTGATCCTTACAGTCAGCCCCACCGATTATAGCATGACCAAACCATTACGCGGACCACAAGGCATCTGTTTTCACAGCACAAGAAATTCCACACAAATGGGGGAAATTAGGACATGGCAATAATCCGTAAACGATATACCAGGAAACATAGAAATCGGTAGGCCTAACGAGTGCATCAAAAATAATCATACAATATATATCATATTGCACAATGGTCATAAACTACATGAAACAATAAATATAACAGATTTCGTAGATATTGTTCTAAGTGCGATAAAACAATTTGAATTAAGTAAAACGTAATGCTTTGATACTTTGACTTTTGGGCAAGACACGTACTACATACCAGAATTATTATGAAAATAATAATTATTATTATTGGTGAACCAATAATACTAAACATAAAATAATTAGAATCCTGAGACACAACTCCCATAAAACAATAACGACATCATTAGGATTATGATTTTTTACCTGTTAATTGGACTTGCAAAAAGGAGAATGAATGCTATTTCTACTATATGAATTATTAATTTCTTTATGCATGTCATGTAAGGGCTGAAATTTATAATCTGATAATGTTTCTACATACTGTTGTGGCATTAGAACATAGTGACGAAAAGTGTCCAGATAGGCAAAATGAATTCTATCACGGCCGCACAGTCAAAACTGCGAGCTATAAGATAATTTAGGTGCATGTTCCGTTTTTTGTATAAACACATGGTAAGATTCCCCCTCCCTCTCCGCCTCTGTGAAACAGACCCCGATGTGAAACAGACCCTCATAATTCACTTACCACTAAACATGATGCCATTAACCAATAAGCTGGCAGCGTGCTTTTACAGTGAAGCCACAGTTTACTGACGTTTCGTCACACAACATATCAATTAACTTCAATTAATTAAATACATACAGGGGGAAGTCGGAAGGGTTTATTTTATATCCAACTGTCCGGTTTGAGGATCACATGGGACAAGCTAAGAAAGTGGACCGTATAAAGAAGCATACCTATAACTCGACTATTTCCTATTATACGACCTATTACAATCTTACAGATATCGGAGTAATAGGTCTTATGATAGTTGATAGGTGAAGAAGAACCTGGTTTTTCGAGACGTCCCGAAAATTATTCAAGCCGAGTGCAAGCTTCACCGAAGATATTTTTTATGCATTTTACGTTTATCTATTTCTATTTTTAGGCATCACTTTCTTATTAGCTTTTTAAAACATACATTAAGTGTTAATTGCTTCAGTTTCAATTTTTGTTTTTAATAAATGTTTTGTTATTGTTCCGTGTCGAATGGCAAGAGCTTTGGCTGTAGAGACCGATATTGTTAATGAAGGTTCTACTATCATCAAGTCGTTTGATGTTCTGGTTACGAGAGGTATGTGCATGTTTCTTGCGAATATTAATCAGTGATAGGCCTACATACGAATAAATATATTCAACGTAATACAACCAATTTGATAATCGCTGTCGTATCATACGAAAGTATACCACAAAGTTGCAACTGCTCTAACTCCGGCCGTACATACAAATCTCTTGCTAATTGCGCTATCGGGTACATCCCGCAAATATTAGAAAGAAAAAATGATACACTGTACACACTTCATAAAATCTTAGTATGTAATATAGGCCTACACTTTACAGTGTAGGCCTACACCAAATAAATACATATCTGTGTAATATTAATATCATGTTTTATTGTTTACCGTATTACAACTTTCACGTTTTTTTTTCAATAACAGCCATATGCATTTTGCAAGGGTAGCATCGTTGAGTAACTAACATATAATCCGGCTTTGAAGCATGGCGACATACGGTCTGGGCCAGACATTGTTTTTGTATCACCGGACAAATCCTCGGTTTTTGCATTGCCATAATAGTAATTGGGCATCTAACAATGGAAGACTCATTTGCGTAAGTGTACTACAACAGTCATTCCACATTTTGTCCACGCACACGTAAACACGAGCATTCCACTTGTCGTTCTTTATAGCGCGAGGCTGAGCTGAGGATCGTTCAAACTAGAATTATTCATCTATCCTTCAACCAATAGCATTGCTAATTTACATACTATTACATTCCTTTAGTGACAAATGCCATGCAAAAAATCAGTAATATGGGTTGCAATCTTCAACCAGAAATAAATTCATTTATCTTGCCGAGCCCAAAATGCGGGCCAAAACTTGACCTGTTTAGTCACCCCTGGATAATATTTTATGTATTATTTTGTTTTTTTCTATCACATACGACTGGATTTACAACATGAATGCGTATTTTTCGTAACAATGCATAAACATTACTTCAGATTGGCCATAAAGTGTAAAACCAAAAACACAATTTAAAATTGAATGAATTTTCTGTAACACGTAGCGTCTCAAATACAAATGTCAGAAATCTAAATGTTACGCCATTCTAAAGTCAAAGGATTACTTCAGGTCAAGTTTGAGTTTCATAATGATAACGCAAAATTGATAGCAGACATTTTTTAAAAAACCGTAGCGATGTGCAAAGTAACAAATTTTGTTGTCTTACAAAACTTGCACTTGGTGGTACTTACGCCCGGCTCAAAATATTGAGATTTACAAAACACATACGTCATTCTACTGAGATCATTATTGACAAGTTTCATTTATATTCGTTAATATCTTCTACTTCAAATAAATACATCTTTCTTGTCGCGCGTGAAATGCGAACGGATACATACATACATACATACATACATACATACATACATACATACATACATAAATCTGGGGCAAACTTATAAGGCCGCTGTCGCGCCCTAAAAATGGCCCTGACTAGGACTCAAACACGGAATACCAGTTCAACTTACTAATTAGGCTTGAAGAACCAAACTGTGGTTATTATGTTCATTGTCTATATAGATTCACAGCCGATCATCTCCCAAATGCTGAGATGAACTTGAAACCATGTGTAATATTATATTTATTGCTCCAAATGTTATACGAAATACAGCAAGGAATAGTTGCTTGAATCAGTTGTGATTCGTAAAACAGGCAAAGTATCAACATTCCACATTAAAGGTTCAAAAAGCAAATCATACTGAAATGCAAAATTTGTAAGATTATTCATTCGAAAACATTCTTAACAATGGCGACAACTTGACAACTGTTAGTTCAAACACATGTATGCACTCTTCTGGTCACCCACGCAATGTGAACAATGATAACACAACAGTTGTCCTACAAATCAATTGATCAAGTCTTTTAAATGGTCTTCCACATAGAGAAGCTATCAAATAAACCCCACATACAAAATGAGTAACGCAAGTGCAAAGATTTGTGGCTGTACGAGACTGAATGCTTTGCAGAGGACGTAGATAACGCTGACACGTACATATACCGAGCATTGCTCTCATCCGAACGCGTGCAAGACAGAATGGCTAAGAGGTGTAACAAAGGCAATGACTGCATGCACGACTGTCATTAGGTATGTACACATTGATGTTATGAATCAACGCCCAGAAAGAATATTAGATGGCTGTCATGTGTAGGATGCAGTGAAGAGTTTTTCCTAGAAAAGCTGTTATTAAATATTAATATGCCAACTACCACTGTAAGTGATTCAGGATAATTTCTCCAAAATATTAATTTTACAGCAATCGTACCTTTGGTTTGTTGATACACGATACTTGCTCACTGGTAAAACTACAAAACGGCACACAATACTCATGCAATACTGTATAGTTACACATTAAATTTTATGTCAGTTTTTAATTCGTTCATAGTATAATAATAATAGCCAAACACATATTTATAAACATTAAACATTAAACATGAAAATACTAATCCTAATCTGATTAACACATTTAGTCAAAATTTATAAGTTTTGAAAACAGTAATCGAGCATTACCAATATTAAAATATAACTCTTCATTTTATACGTGTACTCAAAAAAAATACAAGTAAAGTAAATGATTAAGTAATGATTTGTTGTTGAACTTGTATTTTCACGTTAGCTTGTCGGGTTGTTTTTCTTTTATTTATAATTTTATTAAGTGATAGGAAACCCGGGTCTCAATTAGCTATATGGGCGTGTGTCGGTATTCGATACAGTTTCACACATGGTTTAATAGTATTACCCATCACTCTACACAATGAAATTACTTTTCCTTTTCAGTAAGTACATTTACATAAACTGTTCACTTTTCAAACTTAATTACTCGAGTTTCTACCGGATTTATGTAAGGACCTGAGAGAATTACAGTGGTTAGTATATTAGAGAAAGAAAATGCAGGCCTATGCATGAAAACATATTTAGGGTAAGACATTCCTACGTCCGAACTTAGTGTGCCCATTGCGATTGTTAAATACAGCAAATTATGCATACGCAAAATGATTGATAGGTATATTGAATTCTGTTAATTGGTATTTAGCATCAAATTAACAGTCTGGATTTAACATGTGTGTAAGAATATGTTCTATTATAAATATAAGTATATTAAGACCTTTAAAAAGCGTAATATTACAATATTACAAGTACACCAATTAGTGCGATCTACATACAAAAAACGCATTGCGATCACCTTTCGGTATATATAGCCTCCGCCCTTCGTTCCACTTTTCTATTGCGGGTAATCCAATGGCGAAGCGAACTAGACCACTCTGATTTCTAACTTGACTATAAATATTATCTACTTCTGGTGTCATATACTCATTGTCTTGACATTATTATTATTATTTCGTAGGAAAACAGATGCCGAAAGTGAAACTCCGCCCTCAATGTGGTTCAAACCACTGACCCTCTGCCCGGAACGTAATACCCGGGTTCGAGCCCCAGTGGGGATGGTATTATGTTTCTGGCCCTTAAGACCCTCAGCACTCACAGGTGGGGAAATCCGAAAATATATATCTCTTAGTATCATTATATTTTTGTTGCTACCTACGTTATTAAATTATTTTTATTTTTAGTATTATCACTATTCATCTGTAATACGGAGTTGATAGCTTACACGTAAGTTGACGGTATAGAAGCTCGCGTATTACATAGTTGTTCTCCGGTTTTTCTTATTGATATTTTTTACCTTTCCGGTTCCCACGTGCAAATATCTTTTAAATTTATAATCTTATATTTAGAAGATCTACTACATAACAAATTATCGCACGTGCTGGAATTGTAATATAGTGTCATATTTATTTCATAACAAAAACTCCGTCTCTTAAAATGTTGTGGTTTTCCGAACACGTCTTGCTCTAAGCTTCCGGGGCAATTTCGTCCTACACCAAGTTATTTTCAAGAAATTTAATTTTGTTTTTACTTCCTCTGGTACAAATTCTTTTGAATTTGCAATGCACGACGATATCACTATTCAGTAACAACAATTCACATTAGCCACTAATGTTTCCAATTAGGAGGAGCCACTTCGCTAATAATTGGTCCTTTGACACTCCCGTACTGACTGACAAAAACATATGCCCATCCTGCAGTTCATACTTTTCACGCTCTTCATTTTAGGTAATCTATTTTTCGTTTTTCAAGCTTCTTATTTCATCTACACGTTATATCTCTTTACAACAATTTAGCTGAAAGTAACCCTCTCGTCCACTTGCCGCCATATTTGGCATCAATTTGATTCTTCCGTCACACCATGTGTTCACACGATAGTTTCTTCTCGTGATCAAAGTATTAACCTGATCCATGCGGTTTATAATGCGCACGTTCATCTAACTCTTGTGACATCCCTGCCTATCCCGTGCCCTTGCACAGCATGTCACGCCATACACAACCACGTAGCTCCTTTTGACACACCCCAAGTCCCCAACACGTGTTTTAAAACTCTATTCTTCACTTTTCAATTTTCAATTGTATTGCTTTACTTATTATTACTATACCCTATTAGTCGATCCTTTGCAATGAATTATGTTAAAAAAGAGATCCACTAATGGAAAATGCGGACATCGTTTCAGCACGGACAAAAACCGCGGTAATAATGGTTGTAATTTGAAGGTCCCGACAAACGTTTAAGTCCATTTCTCTATCATTCATCCATAAACAATTGTAAATTACAGAGCGATCTGCAAGTTTCGTCGGTCTAGAAAGATCTTATAAATAAAGTATGCCGGAAAAATACGTCCTTTACTTCAATTACCTGCGGGTTTTCATGAATCTAAACACCTCGATTCTAATTAGGTTACTTCTTCATCTGTAAATGGATACCTCGTTATAGATGTAATTAGTAATTACCTAAGAATCTCATGGCGTGGAAACTTTATATTAATTGCATAAATGCACTGTCATTGCCCCAGCCTTATCACGATGTGTTGGGCGTTCTTTTAGCCGTCTTGAATTCGTTTTATTTGATGTCCTTCAAACCGCTAAAAAAGAACACTCTCGTTTTGCATAATTTCATCTTGTCGACTTCCTTCCTCGTCGCGCCAAGTAGTTTGGTGTCTGTACAGGTTTTCACTTGCACGAGTTCGTAGAACTATTTGGACAAGTGTGTATATGTGTGTGTGTGTTCCGTTCACTGCGGACTAGGGATGTGGCATAAGTGCGTTTTACGCGGAATGGATTCCAACATGGTGGTATATTGACGGAGGGTGGTTGCTTGAGGTCGAAGCCACTGAACCAAAGAAGACACTCGTACATTCGCATCTACATGTGACGTACATTAGACGGTGTAATTATCATAAAAGGTGTATAACTTATATTGTCAAGCTGTGAATGAAAGTGTCGTGTTGTTTTCTGGGGAAAATAAAGAAAAACAACGCTTATCTACCACCAGATACATTCTTTGTCACGGGTGTAGCGACGTAACATGTGCAACTAAGCATATCGGGACAACGCCAGATGATTTATGGTAAAATCAAGTCGTAATGCACGGTACCAGCACGTAGCATACTCCCGTAAAATATAAATATGGTAAATGATTTACATTTTAACGACGGTATAATAACAAACGCTACAGCTGTGAAGAAACTGACAGCCAGATTATCCAGCTTTCTAGCAGATTCCTCATCACACATGGATTGTGTACATAGATTATACCGTCTCACCGTCTTGTTTGCTCTTACAACACCCGCGCACTCGAATGAGCAAATCAAGGAGATATTTCTATTAGTCGCCGGCGTGTGTTCATGTCCGACCTCTTATCTTCCTATTTGCCATTCATCACAGCTCTTAGCCTTCCTTTGCTGTCTCTTTCTCAGTTGACTTTTATTGCCTATCGCAAACACAAAGCGATCACCACGCCTCTTGCACTGATGCTCCAAGTTCATGGTGTATTTACCGGTGAGGGCGGGCAGATCTCAGCAGGCGTTGGCCTAACTTGAACCCTGATTGAGAAGACTGCTTCTAGGGGGTCGGGGTCGGAATATCTTACATCACCTCGCAGCGGGTTGCTACGTGTAGTTGCGATCCGGACCATCACCCGTTTGATTCGATCTGCCGGATATTATGTCGGATCGTCTCGATTAGTCTCGTTTCATGGACACGACGCGATTAGGCTAGAGTCGAGCAGCAGCGTTTTACGTTGCTACGAAAACATCGACAATTCTCTTCTGTATTCTTTGTATTCTTTGACACAAACGACCAGTTCATCTACAGCAAAATTTACTCAGTAATATAAGATTACCTTTGATATGATATTTACATCTATTTTCTGAAATAAATTAAAATCGTTTGTGATATCTGCGAGACAGATTTTCTCTACAAATGTAATCATTTTCCGGTACAAGGATGGTAATGGGTAACGTGTCAATTTCACAGCAAAAAATGTCGCAGGTTTCCGAAGGAATATGTTATACGTAATGTAACAATGGTGGCATACGAGGACCCAATAAAAAATAAGAGACCTAATGAGAGATATAAACACTATCTTGATATATTAAATAATTGTATCTAGCCATAACTCACAACGAATTCAACGTTAGATGCGAGTGACCCTACAAAGCCAACCGTAAGTCTAAAAGCGAGAATTGTTACCAATAAAAATGTGTTGGCCAAGCAAATTACCATCCACATTATAGCATACATTATGTTTGGGAAAGCATTATTTTGTAATTATTCCTTTTGAATTGCCATTGAGTGGTTAGAATAACTTATATTAATTATATTAATAAACAACTGGTGATGAATAGTAGTACGAAAAGTGGCATGCAAATAAGTTCGTGAGAAATTTATTCCAAACAAACGTTATTATATTATGTATCATTATTAAGGACAAAAAATTAGTTCGTTCTTAATGATTTATTCCAAATAGAAAATCTATTGCAATTTGTCTCAATTATATGTAAATTAGTTGTTAGGCATACATAATTATTTTGGAAAATGTTATGATTTGTATTAAAATGTCTAAGGAAATACAATCTATAGGAGCTCGAATGCAATTACGTATTATCAAATGTTATGTAATTTGTATAAATTAATTACTAGACGTCATATTATAGTATCACTTATTGCAAAAGTGAATTACCATAAATGAATTAGGTCGTAATAGCTTGTGGCCAATATTTGACTGTGATATTTGTTCCAATTAGGCATCATGATAATGCGTCAGTGGAGGGTTCGGACACCGTGGGACTGCGGGTCGTGAAACAGCGAGTGTTCGGATACGGTGGGACTGCGGGTCGTCAAACAGCGAGAGGGTTCGGACACCGTGGGACTGCGGGAAGTCAAACAGCGCGAGAGTTCGGACACCGTGAGACTGCGGGTCGTGAAACAGCGAGAGGGTTCGGACACCGTGAGACTGCGGGTCGTGAAACAGCGAGAGGGTTCGGACACCGTGGGACTGCGGGTCGTCAAACAGCGCGAGAGTTCGGACACCGTGAGACTGCGGGTCGTCAAACAGCGAGAGGGTTCGGACACCGTGGGACTGCGGGTCGTGAAACAGCGAGAGGGTTCGGACACCGTGGGACTGCGGGAAGTCAAACAGCGCGAGAGTTCGGACACCGTGAGACTGCGGGTCGTGAAACAGCGAGAGGGTTCGGACACCGTGAGACTGCGGGTCGTGAAACAGCGAGAGGGTTCGGACACCGTGGGACTGCGGGTCGTCAAACAGCGCGAGAGTTCGGACACCGTGAGACTGCGGGTCGTCAAACAGCGAGAGGGTTCGGACACCGTGAGACTGCGGGTCGTCAAACAGCGCGAGGGTTCGGACACCGTGGGACTGCGGGTCGTGAAAAAGCGAGTGGGTTCGGACACCGTGGGACTGCGGGTCGTGAAACAGCGAGAGGGTTCGGACACCGTGGGACTGCGGGTCGTGAAACAGCGAGAGGCTTCGGACACCGTGGGACTGCGGGTCGTCAAACAGCGCGAGAGTTCGGACACCGTGAGACTGCGGGTCGTCAAACAGCGAGAGGGTTCGGACACCGTGAGACTGCGGGTCGTCAAACAGCGAGAGGGTTCGGACACCGTGAGACTGCGGGTCGTGAAACAGCGAGTGGGTTCGGACACCGTGAGACTGCGGGTCGTGAAACAGCGAGTGTTCGGATACGGTGGGACTGCGGGTCGTCAAACAGCGAGAGGGTTCGGACACCGTGAGACTGCGGGTCGTCAAACAGCGAGAGGGTTCGGACACCGTGGGACTGCGGGTCGTCAAACAGCGAGAGGGTTCGGACACCGTGGGACTGCGGGTCGTCAAACAGCGCGAGAGTTCGGACACCGTGAGACTGCGGGTCGTCAAACAGCGAGAGGGTTCGGACACCGTGGGACTGCGGGTCGTGAAACAGCGCGAGAGTTCGGACACCGTGAGACTGCGGGTCGTCAAACAGCGCGAGGGTTCGGACACCGTGGGACTGCGGGTCGTGAAACAGCGAGTGGGTTCGGACACCGTGAGACTGCGGGTCGTGAAACAGCGAGTGTTCGGATACGGTGGGACTGCGGGTCGTCAAACAGCGAGAGGGTTCGGACACCGTGAGACTGCGGGTCGTCAAACAGCGAGAGGGTTCGGACACCGTGGGACTGCGGGTCGTGAAACAGCGAGTGGGTTCGGACACCGTGAGACTGCGGGTCGTCAAACAGCGAGAGGGTTCGGACACCGTGGGACTGCGGGTAGTGAAACAGCGAGAGGGTTCGGACACCGTGAGACTGCGGGTCGTCAAACAGCGAGAGGGTTCGGACACCGTGGGACTGCGGGTAGTGAAACAGCGAGAGGGTTCGGACACCGTGAGACTGCGGGTCGTCAAACAGCGAGAGGGTTCGGACACCGTGAGACTGCGGGTCGTGAAACAGCGAGAGGGTTCGGACACCGTGAGACTGCGGGTCGTCAAACAGCGAGAGGGTTCGGACACCGTGGGACTGCGGGTCGTCAAACAGCGAGAGGGTTCGGACACCGTGAGACTGCGGGTCGTGAAACAGCGAGAGGGTTCGGACACCGTGAGACTGCGGGTCGTGAAACAGCGAGTGTTCGGATACGGTGGGACTGCGGGTCGTCAAACAGCGAGAGGGTTCGGACACCGTGAGACTGCGGGTCGTCAAACAGCGAGAGGGTTCGGACACCGTGAGACTGCGGGTCGTGAAACAGCGAGAGGGTTCGGACACCGTGAGACTGCGGGTCGTCAAACAGCGAGAGGGTTCGGACACCGTGGGACTGCGGGTCGTGAAACAGCGCGTGCTCATCACACACACTGAGAATAATGGACAGCGAAGCAGAGACCGTCAACGTAACCGCCAATTACATCGCGATCACCACTTCCAAGTGTTACCGCCAGGGGCTCAATCCAAAGAACCTATCTTTACTGGATAGCGCGTATTACCATAGTAAACTACGTCCATGCTAACCTGCGGTTACATCAAAAACTGGGCTACACTGCATACTGTGGTCAGCATAAATAAGAGATCTGAGGTGTTTATAGGATTCTAATAACAGAAGGGAATGCACAGTATGTAATGTACAGGCCAACGGCTTCTTCGCGTAAACGTTGAAACAAGTATCGAAGATTGGTTTCATAGTAGAGAACTCGTTTTACCGGGTCACAATATACCATAAAATGCAAAACGAATAAAATGGTCTGAATATACGATTGTGTTTCTTCAGATTTTAACGGTTGTTTATTGTTTTATCAACAGATCAGAAAACTGAGATCGCGTGTGGTTTAATCCACGTGGCCTGAGGGGGTTACTACATCATTAGGGTGAAACAGTCATTGTTGGTACAATTAGAACGATCACATGCATGGGCATAGGTTGAAACAAACGTTACTCTGTCCCGGTAATGCTAAGACCCAACCACAATTGTCGGTATCGTAATTGTGATCGGGATCACAATCGTAGAAATATGATTTACCATTACAATCCATTACGACGTTTCGATATTGTTGTGAACGGAGCCATAAGAAACAAGTAAATTAACTCATTCACGATTTCCGGATCCCGATTACGATTGCGATGCCAACAATTGTTGTTGAGACTTTAGTCTACCTAAGACACATGGTACGTCTATGATCAGTGTAATGTTGTAGTAGTCGTGTATTCAACCCGCACTTTACAGTGGTCTGTATTTAAACATGCCTGGCACAATAAAGTATAAACTAATCACTGTTTGCCTTGTCATAATGGTAAACACAATTTAAAACGTGTATTCATGTAGTATGTGTTTATATTCATCAATAACCAGGAATTATCTTATCTGGCACCTCCACCATCTGGGCTGCCTATACTCAATTCGACAGTTATTCAATCTATAAACGCACAACACGTAACATTATTTTGAATCAATATTTGTTCTATCACATGTGGGATATATTTAAACTCGGGACCCTTTTTCTTATTATAGTTTAGAATCTGCACTGAATGGTAAACTGTATCCATATCAAGGTAGCTTGGTTGGTACCTCCTAAAGAGAGGAGCGTCCTTCAACCTGGCACCTCCACCAACTTGTGCAAAGCGTTCCCCTTTCTTGACACACATCTTTGTCATTTTGATAACTCTATAACAAAACTATACAGAGTTTGATATCTTGTGATCATTCATGTGAAAGTTCATTTGTTATCTGTGACTATATAACACTGCAAAAAGCAGCTGGCCGTCGCAGTTCTGCAAGTAAATTATGCCACGTGGTTTTACTACTTAACGCAGTCTACCCGCATACTGCAACGTACAATTACACTGACAGTTGCGGCACAGTTCAAAAGTACCATCGACGGTCGTATACCATCACATTACTGTCACTCACATTCACATAGTGCCAAGCAATAAATACTTGAAATAATGGAGAATGGATATATGCCATCAAACATGCACACATCACGCTGTTTTACGATAATATGATGTATTGCAGTAAAATAAATTGACTGTCTTCAATGGTGTTTCGTTGAATTTGCTAAGGTGAGTGCATTTCCATGAACAAGATGCACGATGCATGCTCCTGTACCGAAAGAACGGGAAATGCAACAGCTTGAGCCCTCGTGTTTACAGCGGTATTTTTTTTGAAGGGACACTAAAACTTCTCGAAAGTCCCTCGTCGTGGGGAATTCATGGAAACAAATGATTTATAAAATCAATAATAACTAAAACGGTTTAAAAACCATAAAAATAAATAGTGTATACTTGAAAACGTTATTCAACATGCATATAGGCCTATAGCCTTTATAGAAATCGTAAATTTGGTCTTATGTATGTGTACATGGCTTTGACTGGAAATAAATAGAACAATTGAACGCATGTTTATGTAAGTCGTGTTTATTACAAACCACCCCTTCCCACAACGACTATCTTTATTTATGTAAGTATTCACCGTATATTGGTGCTTGTTTCCAAGACCAAAAATGACCACCTTGATAAAATAAATTAATAAAATAAATTTCGTTACAGTAACTGATTATCTGTGGTGGAACGTTATACGATACCATTTATTGTTCTTTCCCTTCTATGACATATCCAGTCACATGCAGAATACCATTTATCAAATCGACATTTAAATCAATTCCAGGAGTTATAATCGCAGTCCCGAGTAGAAATAGAGCCCGAGACCTTCTGCATTTTAACAGGAATGAAGCCGCAGGACCAACGAGCCACACAAATAGATGGCTTATTTCTGACATGATGCTATGTCATAACTATACATATATTGTTAGAGGTGTTACATGGCCATGCAAAGTATACCGGAAATGCGTTCCAATGTTTTCCGGTACAAACTAAGCCAGGAATGTGTTAACACGTTTTTAAGTATCGATGTATTGTATGAGTGTGTACAAAACACAAATTTAATTATACCACGGGATATGACCATGGGTGTTTGGTATAGACAATTTTATGGACAAGTGTGTAAGCAATACACATATTGTGATAGCAATTATAATTGTTTGACCTGACTGGGACTCAAACTCCGATCATCCAGTTGTACGTATCGGTCGGCGCTCTTTTTTTTACTTGATCTGTCTGGACATGGATTACTGAACACACCAAGTCAAACTGTGATCACTGATAACAGTAACACTGATATTTATGTTGTGCACATTGAGTTCTAATATGACAAATTATACAGAGGTATCGCTGTGTACTGCATTCAAACAATCTCTCTACTAAGTAAACCACTGTTATTCCAGACTGGGACTCGAACCCAGAACCTCACGCTCTACGTGTCAGTGACAGTGGCAAAAACAATATTCGGACTCACATTGCATCTATAGGCCAATAAAGCTTCCTAATTATTATAGATTAGATTTATTTGGGTTTAATTTTGTTACATTTTCATGACAATAATAGATATTGTATCACCCACGTAATGGCCTCTATAACTAATGGTTTCTTTTCTACAATATAGGTATACTTACTTCTAAGAGGTAATGTTTCTATAGTTCAGCGAGGTCATTTGATTACACATTTTAAATATTTATTATTGCTGCTCAACTAGGATACGAGGTAAAGATTAATTAAACATGCGTGTGCCATTCTGTGAACATTTCAAAAGTAATCGCTGGAGTAGTTTCTATCGGATCGGTAGTGTAACATTATTAGTGATGTAGTGATTTCAGAGAGGTGGCTCACTTGGCAATAGCAGCGACATCGGAGCCGAAGCTGTTTTCAGATCCAGTTGGGACAAAGTTTATTGCAACTGCAATTACACCGTGTCCAGATTTATTGTCTTAATGTTATGTTCTATCATGTTTTATTCCAGTCCTGTGCTAACTTATGTACCGGAACTGTTCCCAACTGAGCTACCGAGGCAACTTAACAAACTGGAAGTACATCGCCAATCGAGTTTGAGATTGTTGTGCGTAGGCCCACATGATGTATTCAAGAGTAGAACGAGATACCAGTGAACTGAGCGGTCAGTGTAGTAACAGATATAATACCGGTAAGTAATATTTGGGCTGTTTTGCACTTGCTGAAGAAGTCAACACGGACTTTGGATTTTTAACAACGCGACGAAATTACCCGAAAATGAAAAACATTTTCAACTCGTCATATGGGTCACGAGAGTCTAAAAGAAAATGTATTTTTATTTATTTAATGTTTATCCTATTCAGTACAGATGTCTCAATAGGCCAGAGCATCGATATACACGCGTATAGTCTTATATTCTTGGTTCGACGCAAGACCTGTGTAGGCAAACGTATTATCATTTATGATAATAATTAGAAATGTATTTACGTTAACATTACGCAAGTATTTTAGTTGGCGTGAGAATCTTTTCATCATTGGTAATCGTATTGTGGTAGATTTGTAAGAAGCTGAACAAGAACAAGTGAAATGATAATTCCATACACCGGTAGAACTGAAAACATGGAAATTTAAAAAGTAAAAGTCTGGGAAAAGTATCTCATAGTATACACGTATAAAATGTTGTCGGTGTAAGTTCATTGGCAGACAGGCACACGGGTTTTTGTGAGTGCGGGTTGTACAAGTGCAATAAGATGTGTCACATGTTCGCGGTGCGGAACCCGGTAGAAGACGCGATAACCACATTCTCTCACGAGAATCCATCAACCTGTCGATCAAGTTTCGTTGCAAACCTGTATGCAAATGGAGATCGAAGACGGCCTGGGTAGCTAAATACAAATCACCTTGTACTATCAATATCATCGATATCTACATTAACTGCTAGTTATTGTGAATTTATTAATCTGTTTACTTAAAGATACCGTTACTCGTTACCTAACCTGTAGTTAGAGAACACTGACTGCTATGCAAATCGATGCGATAAACGGCTAAACGGCTAAATTAGATGCAGTATAGGCATACAAAAAACACAACTGTGCTTGTTCCTTATTGTCTCATTGCTTATTTTTAATATAGTCACATCCTGTTATAGTACAACATGTTTGTTTGAGATGAAACTGTATTATATTGTGAGAATTAATTTCTACATAATTTTAACTATACGAGTTTAACAACTGCTCTTATGATTTGTTAATCAAAAGTATGCACCTACAAATAAAACCATAATACTGCATGATATTATATTAGTTAAAATGATTATGTGAAGTCGTAGGTACTAAAATAATTTGCTTCCTAGTGCATCATTCGACCACAATTCTTGTACTGTGACTTTGTTGCAGAATACTTGATAAAAATAAAAATACAAGCAACACAAAACTTTTTACTTGTAACTTGTTATTGCTAGGCCTAGTAAAATTCGGCGAAATGTATACTTTAATTGCAAAGTCCTTTTATACAGACTAAGGCCATAATAGTCAGACTGCAGGGCCTACTCATGTTTCTTTTCTCTTCGTATATTTTCAAATATTTAATTTTTGTATTCATAATAAGATTTATCTGAGAATAATACGCTTCTTATTTCGTTATTTGTTTCATACCATGGCTCCCATGATGCCGATGAAAAAACGGAAAACAGAACCGCAAGGTGCCAGGATCGTGGGTCCTAGTTCCGATAAAGCACACATTGTTTATTTGTTCCTCATCCTAATCGATCACCCATAAACATAATATGAAAATCAACAAACAATAACAACATTTGTTTTATCTCGTATTCAAAATTAACGTTGATCGTTTATGTATTTATATTTTGGTAATGTTTGTTCATCTGATTGAGCTATATTAGCAATCGATTTGATTCTGGTCTTATAGGCCATAATTACTTCGTTCCCGATTCGAAGCCTGGTGCGGGTATTCTACAGATTTGGCGTGGTACCGGAACTGCATTGTATCCGTCAGCCCAACGCCCCAACGTGAATCTAGATACAACACAACATGCGATTTACTCTCTAACAGAAAGCCAGTTTTTGAACTCTGGACCTTTCGTTTGAATAAGTCATCTCTATATGAACCTGTCAATTATTTGCTCTTGTCAATGTGGGATGAAAGTAGAAAGTATGATCGACATCTCCTGTATATGCACAGAACCTTGTTTGGCGCGTGAAATTGTGAACTACAAGCTACGGCCATTTGCGAATATAAGGTGGTGTTTGTTGATGAATGTAGGAGACTACACTACACTGTATGTAGCCTATGCCATAAGTCGTTGTGCTTGTGGTGTCACGTATCTGTAATGTAAATTGTGTTGTTCAAAACGGTCAGTGAATAAACACTCTTAATTTCTTAAAAGGGTAATGCTTGACGTAGGATTCGATCCAACGTCCTTCGGTGCTACAATTTGTGAGCCATCGCGAAAGGCGCCTTATATTTATAATGTGATGGTAGGAAAGAGATCTTGGTTCGATATCAGATGTGTTTGCGCTTCATTATATCAAAAGAAAATTGTATATCAATTACTTAATAAAAAGGCATTATCTCACACCAACATTTGGATAATTATGATTTATAAGTAACCTTGCCTAGATACTATATACATTATATAAGAGTCATTATAGATAAGAGTCAACATATTTTGTACACACATAAATTGCAATTTTGAACCAAAAAATGTGTGTGTATGTAAAACAGATGTATTAAATAACGTATCCAGTGTTATTGTTTTCTTAATGTTCATGCAAATAACCTTACAAAGATCACAAGTAAAAAATAGTTTGATACACGTGCCAAGTATTTGTTTTCTTTATATTATAAATCCATACAAATAGGTACAGAAACTCGTTTAAATGTTTTTAGTCAACAAATCAAGAACGCGGAGAAAGTAAGAATATTATTTTCAAAATCAAAATGTATAAAACCGTCACATTTAAATAATTCTTACTTTAGGCTGTGTCTCATGTAGCTTGGGTATTAATTAAGTCACCCAATTTATAGGGAACGCCCACTTAAAACGAAATGGATAAGACAAATTCTGATTGGAAGAATATTCAAATACAGAAGTGTCAAAAACCTCAAACCACAAGCGGGAGTAGTTTGTTTGGAGTATGGAAAGTGACATCCATTATCGGAGCATATGGGGTCGGGGGCGTAACATCTTTCGACACGAGTCTTGATGAGATATCGAGGAATGTGTAGCAGTGCCTGAGGCGACTCATTTTAGATGTGACTAACTAAAGTCGTGTGAAGGTGTTGTTCATGTCGTGAAAATGTGTACCTGCGTCTCGGTTGTTAGTGAAGACGCTAAAGTTGGCCTACAACAGCACAGAACGGAACGTCATTCTTCGCACAGCTTAACAAGCATTACCAACTAAAATAACGATATTTTGTGTCACTCACCCCTATTTAAATTCGGGTCTTGTATCCCGTCGAGTAAACAAATCGGGCGTCACTACCAACCGGCAAGCACGTGTCTGTCTTCACACCTTTCAACTATGCAGACATTCCTTCGCGCCTTTTGGTGACGTCAATAAAACACGAATTATTATCAGTTTCAATTTAAATGTATTTCGATGTGTATTGCGCAGAACAGTTGTTCCTGTATAATTATCTTTAGTTTATTCACTCGACAGTCACGCGAATCGGTATCTGCAGCGTTGGCGGTTGCTACGACACTTTGCACCGATACTACAATGCACTTTGCAACGCGCGCCGAACAGATGTGTCTAATCGCAAATATCTTACACACTATCCACACACATGGGCGTGTGTTCAAAATGTTGTTTGCTCGTCACACGTGGTAGAAAGAAGACTGGCTAAATAATTGAACTTTCTAGCGGGTTTAGCGGTTGAGACTGACACTTGAATGGTCGCACGTGACAGCGAAGCGAGCCACTGTAGCCGTCGTCGCTCGATGGAGGTTGTACGCACACTGACTGCGGCGGGACTGGTTGAGCGGCCTAGACTGCATGTCACACTCGCCGGCCGCCCGCCCCCCACCACTGCGCCACACGACCAAGACAGTGGAGGAGGAAGACAGTGAAATGATCCGGTGATTACTCTCGTTGGATGGACAGTGACTGCGATGGTCGGTATTCACGACAAATTATCGAGGCTTTCTTGTTTTGGTAAATACCAACAACGAATGTTATTGGCCCTGATTTGCTTGAAAAAGCTCACCTTTATTTCCTCTTTTCCGCCAGTTTTCAGTTTCTGTATCATTATTATACACTTGTGGCAACGAGACAATGTGTGGATAGTGGATACGTATGAATGAAAATGAGTCACTGATGACAACCGGTTCCGTGCCCAAGCCAGGATTCAAACCTGGAACATGTGAACTATAGGTTGCCAGACCAAAACCTTATTTACCACGGCCACTACGCCGGTATAACGAATGCACTCGCGCATGCGCGTTCTCATACTCGTCTCATAGTCACTGCCACGCGCGGTGATCCAGCAATAGCATCAGAGTAGAATGGAGTCGAAGCATATGGGCCCCATCCCATCATGAGTTGTAGATTTTTGTTATTGTAGATTTTTTTAGTACGGACGTGAGGTCTGTAACCAACGAATACGTACTCACACGCACATAATTTACGAACACTTCTTTAATATATTAGTCACATTGTAATTTTAGGGCCGTATCGTATGACAGTCACAGTCAGCAGTTTCAAGTCAAGTACAGGTTTGTTGCAATGGAAATTTGTTCTTACATGCTATTTTTCATAAGAAAAACAAACTCCATAGCAACCACAAACTTAACTTCATACTTGACTCGACTGTGCATCTCGCCCTTAGTGTGTATAGCCGATAGTGGTGGCTCATGCAGTGACAACATATGAGATCCAGGTTCGATTCCTGCCACCGGCAATCCTTATGGAAGGATTTGCCTGAAGGCGAATACTAGGGTCAATAATAAGTTAACTGTAACACTAAAAGGATTGTCTTACAAACAGTTTTCGAATATTTGTTCCAACTATCCCACTTTACTCGTGTAACAGGCTATGGAACGCATTCAATACTATCGCTTTCCTGTCCGTAGGTATTGACAAGATTAGTATCACTAAACTCCTTGGATTGCTAGCATGGCTCAACTTTTCCCCTGCGACGGAAAACAGCGGCCTGCAACTCACCTCTCTAGGCATGACGTCACATCTATAATATGTAGGTAACCTAGCTATGCATTCCATAAAAATAAATTAGATGCAATTATTAATATTATAATACAATATAAAACAGTAAATTGAGCTTAGTGCGGCCGCAAGTGGGTTGCACGAATTACGTTCAACTGCAGTTTTGAACACGAGATCTGACCAATAAGTGTTCACGATAGAAGAATTGTGATGATGGTGGTTGTGAGTGTTGTTTAGCGACGACCTTATACAGCGTCGGCGTTTTTAGACGGCTCGTACGACAGGCAGAGCTACCCGGGATCAGGCGTGGCATGAACGATAGCGATAATCCCTCTGCCTCCTTCCAAACTGTCACGACTATAACATAATTGTCAAAATGAGACATAAAATCCAAATATCTCTTCTATCTTATTTATGTTTTATCTCATTCATTTTACACCTCTTAATAGTTATTATATTCTGGCCGTATGTAATTAAACTTTTGTGGAATTCGAACCCACTTACATAGCTTTATTCGGCTCGGACCATAGATAGATACGCTTTTGATTGTGAATGACACCTGCGTTGGGTATCGTGGATCTTTCCTTACCTTCTGACTTGCATCAATGTGGTTGTGAAGACAATGTATATGTGATGGATAGGGTGAAATATGAGCACAAAAAACACATGCCTTAATTAAGTCGCATACGTGGGCTTGAAACCCACCGTTGGGTGTTTTCACTAGATGCGCTGGGCTGCAATTTACGAACCATGTGACTACAATTCACTGCTTTGTATCACCCATGCAGCCTTGATGTCTTAGTCTTACTACAATAGGCCTACGCTGCTGGATGGATGCAGAAAAGAGGGCGACACTACTTATGGACCTTATGAAGATATTTTATAGCACGCTGGATGTGCACTTCCTTATCTACTATAGGACTCAAAATGACCAGTCTATAATTTTACATTCACAATAAAGTAACAAAGAAATACAAGTATTTTGTTCTCTTAATTTGTAAAATATATATACATTTCTTAATATTCTCTATTAAAGCATCATTTTGCAAGTATATTGGATCGCACAAAACGATTCAGTGGCAGGAATTTACTAAGTGAAACAATATATCTTCACAATAATTAATTATGTATTCCAGAGACAACAGTTGTATAAAACAATAAATTGACAGTGTTCGTTATTTTGAGCCACGACTTTTCATTATGTTATTCAAATCTACGAGAAGCTTTTGAGCCCGACATTATGAGCTATATTATATTCGGGGCGACGAAGAAGTTATGGGTTACCAGTACATAAAACTTCGTATATATTGCCGTCCTGATTAAAATCTCTTCTGTGTTTCCGCCGTCCAAAAGCCCAACTTAATCCATAGTTACGCGAGTTCCAAGTTTTATAAAGATTACATTATTAAACATTAGAAATCAAGAAAAATAAAATGGTTTTAAATTTACACTTGCTAGGAAAAAAAACAATATTCATTTTTCACCTGATTTTACACAGGAGTTGGCGAGGGATGAATGAAGGCATTGAATTTGCAAATGTCAAGTGTGTAAGACAATTCTTATTTTGATTAAACACACTATAATTTTAACAGCCTCGGCGACGGCGATTGAGTGACAAACACAACTTTGAGTATTTCTCATTGCATGGGCCATAGTACGACACGTTTGGTGACGGTATTGTTGCAGGGATCAGACTTGGGCCCTGCTCGCTCAGCAAGGTGCGGGCCCGCCGACAGAATAAAACAGTAACGTCAGTGGACCAATATGCTATGATAGTAACCCAGTGACCAGACGGCCACGTGTTTACACGCCAAGACTAACGAATGCACATAACGGGCAGCGGTTTAAGCACGTCAAGTATATTAATTGTGCTCTAGTGAGAAAATTGTGAATCACTGGAATGGAAAGGCAGGTAATAGATTCATATTTTCAACACTTGAAGATAGATAGGCCTGTGTAAATCACTAACTGTATACTTACATTGCTTACATGGTTCACCGAGATGACGGTGCGATTATGTATGCTCAGGACGGCTCGTGTCGGCGATGACATTGGTGGCGTAACGTGGTGACATAGAGAAGGGGTCCGTGAACTATCGAGTTACTAGACTCGACTTCTTGTGAAACTAGATGCAACAGACTGTGGGCTTTTTTGGGGGTGTGAAGATGTGTCGTGCAACAAAGGGACACTTTTTTGTTGGAAATGCCATTGTAGCTATAAGAGTTGAATTTGTTGTTGATGTATTTCGAAATGTGTGTGTTTTAAAAGTATAATTACATAATATTAAATGATGCTGTATAAAACTAAATCAATTTGTAAAAACGACTAGCTAAATCATCGTAAATATTGTATTGCCACAGTAAAGGAGTGCTATCAAAAACTGGGCCAATTCACTGGATTGCCAAAACTCTATGCATAGACTGCATATTATGCAATTCCAATTTTATAAATGGCGTAAAAAGACCGCTCATTTTTAAGGACAATACGATTTTTGAGCATTATATAACTATGTAACGCAATCTTACTATATATTTTTAGATATTATGTCCCACCCGAAATGACATTGAATGAATGTCATACTTTCATCTAAAATACGCAACGAAAAAAGTAAAATCGATATAAGTATTAAAAAATAGACGACCTCTATTAACTGGTGACTTACCACATACTTCCTGTTTTTCGTACCATTCTTGACCATGTCAACAGAATGAATTTATTGAAAACAAACACACATATTACAAGAATCTACTGCCCAATTTCCTCTTAAAAATAAATTGCTATTCAACAGAGAACGTTTCTTGAAAACTCATGATTTGGTTTCGCAACTGAGGTTTACTTGTGCATTGCGGTCGCAGCTCATCCCTATCATCAATGTGACTCATATTATACCTGGCCGTGTTATGAGTTGTGTGTGTGTGGTCAGTATCCATTCTGACGTGTGCGTAGGCCTGCTATCGGATTGAAAAAGGTGTCTCTCGATTTACAAACTATCAATATAATAAAGAAAAACGATTTAAAGGACATTGGAATGATAACACTTCAAAAATTGTGTTATCATATAGGGAGTATAATCCTGTGACGTCAGAACGGCCATATTAGAGACTAAAATGTGTATTTATATTTTAGCTGGTAAGCCAAAAAGACGAATATGCTTGCCACGAAATATGATGCATCTTACACGTATATCCCCCCAACAAAATTTAGATAATTATTATGTGTTAAGACCGGACAGGACAAGAGAGTTTCTTTATCTGGCTTAGCGGATGATGACATTTCAACTTCAATCAGTGTAGCAATCAACAATTAACTGCCCATCAAAAGTAAAGAAACATAGCGTTTTGGCATCCAGTATGGCCGACACATTTTCTTAAAAAATAAACCAACATTGTTGCATCTGTTACTTTTTGTTATTGTTACAACAGTAGTACAATGAGAGATCGTGAAACAATAACTTTTTGGTAGGATTGCACAACATCTATGCAGAAGCTAAATAAAGTACTAAAGCCATTCATAAATATGTTATTTCTATAGTCGAGAAACGTTTTACGACGGTTACCCTCTTGCACCATCCCTGTTCGTTATTTTAGTGGGAAGTTTCAAGTCGAGAGACAAACCTTTTACAAACCGGTAATAATGTAATGATAATTTTTTGTAGGGATACCCGTTATAGGGTGCACACCAGCTTTGGACCTGATGTGCCCCTCTTCAGGTGACTAACTAGGTTATTAGGGTGTTTGGATAACTGGGAAGGAATGTCCGAGGGCTATTAGTAGAACTCAATCTCAGCATTCGCCTTTACGACTGAGGAAAACCTCGGAAAAAATCTTCATTTAGGATCGCCGCTGGCCGGAATCGAATCGGCGACCTCCCGAATTGAACGTCTCGCGTCTTACCGCGCTGAGCCACCTCGATCGGTCAAGCCGGTATAGTCGCACGGAGGTCCAGACAAGTCCGATCACTGATTGTGATTGGTAATCGGTACAACTACGTTGATCAGTCTAGTTCTTGATTGAACGACACTTATCATCGGTGACGTCAGCTGCACACGCAACAGAACCAAAAGAATAATCAAGCGAATGTGTCCTCTAATTCCACCTATTCGCTGCGTCATCAGGATGAAAATATTATGTTGGTTTAAGGGAAATACACTTTTCCCTTAGAGTCAACAATATTTTTAGACCTTTTATGATTTCTGACCCTTGCAGATATGCAAGTCCTGTTGGCACAATGGGAATACAGTTTTTCTCAATGCACCCAAATTTACTTGTTAAATAATAGCTTTTTTGCACATGTATACACGTATAGGTGCAGTGGGCAAATGGCGTTGGCGTAATGAGAATTAACGCAATAACACGGCTCCGTTGATAGGCACAAACGTAGTATAATATCTCTAGTTATTGATGTAGACCGAATAAGAACTCTTTAATGTTGTGTGTGCTTTGGTTAATGGTATTCATCCTTTAAATTATTAATAATATGCAATTAGAACGTGATAATTAATAAATATGTAAAAATATATCAATATGATTAATTATGCACGTGATATTGATAAATAAGTCTATAAAATGAGCACACATTTGTGTTACTTTAAAAATCTTTTAAAAAGTAATTATTAGCCGCCGGTACAAATAGGTATGTTTTGTTCCGGCGCACGAAGATAATCGCGGCAACCTAATATTGTTCAAGATGACGTTTACGTACAAACTCTATCTCGTAAAGAAATGTGTGAAACGTATTATGTAATTATAGATTTCTTTTAATATTAATCGTATACGCTAGTAGAGTAGTAGTAAAATGTAATATATGTATGTAATGTAAATTGTATTGTGTAAATGTAATATTTTTTAAATTTTATAGTCCAATTTTTTATTTTTATTTTATTTTTAACATTGCATAAGCTCTTTTAAACGTAAAAACGACAAGAAGAAGACAAACGTAAGAACGACAAGACAATAACGTAATTGGATAGATGGTTACTGTAGGGGAAGGGGTGTCCACAAAACGTATGTATGTGTACTCAAT